>JAMPIV010007115.1:0-381008 GCA_024509875.1 Oreohelix idahoensis
ATAATAACCATCATCTCCTAAAAAAATACATTCATAGAGGATTGTCCCCCGAACGCGTAAATTCCTTTAAGTCTGTAAGTGAAATCATCACATCTACAGGCTAGCTAGTAATCAAAATCTATTACTCTCATCAAAACACAATCCCCACTACCCTCCCGGCCACACATGCAACTTGTTGCCTAGTGACATCCTCTACAAAAGAGCAGAACGAAGATGATATTTTAATGAAATGCCAGCAACTTGGGGTAAACAGCAGCACAACAGAAAACAGATTCCTCAAGCACAACCATAACTGCTGCCCCAGGACAGACATAATATGAAGGACTCACAATAATACGCTACCAAATTACTGAAACCGACAATAAAGACAACGACCGAAATTACACCAGGATATCATTTGTCAGCCTTCGTTGGAAACATAAAAAATTCATATTTGTCCGCCCATAAAAATTTGCGGCACTACAGAACAACAACGAGAAGAGAAAAAAAAATCGCTCTGTTAGTTCTATTCTACGTACTGTTTTTTAAGAAGGAGTCCCACATAACCCCTCAAAAACTTACATCCCGAAAAAAAATAGCTCTAACCCAAGATAGGGAAATCATAGACCTAAATGCCTTCTTGGACATCCTTAGAAACAGGAACAGAAGAGATGGAATTCGGTTACAACTTTTTTGGAAAAAAAAGATTTTCCCGATTCCTCAATATGGCAGAAGAGGCATTTTGCGTGAGAATGAAATTCCTAACCACATGTTGTTAGAAATACAGTTAGTGGGGATTATTTGCCGATGGCCTTTAGTGCGGGAAAATAATCAGAAGGCATCTTTATTAGAAAAGACACCAAGACTATTGCTGAAACAAACCAAGCAGCAATACAGAAGGAAAATCTTCACCGAAAGTACACACAAAGAGCAGGTAGGGAACCCCGACAAGAATATAGGGGGACTATGATGGCATGACCCTATGGTAGTTTGACCATACCAGGAGGGCAATGGACTCGCCCCACGAATACGTGATGATAACCCCCGCAATTATAGACCCCACACACAGAGCAAACGACGTCAATAAGTCAATACACAACGATCTTTACTTGCGGTAGGCCTCGACCATTTTAACAAGTCCGGTAGAGCAAATTACAATCATGCAACACCAATGAGAAAAAAGGTACAAAACAAAACAAACACACAACCCCCCACGGATTACACCATAAAACATTATACAGAGCGCACCTCAACCCCTCATGCGTCGAAACGGCCGCGCCCTCACTATAAGGACCGTTAGTGAGGCAACAATCACAGAAACAGGGTCCAAAACAAATGAAACAACACAAAACAAAATGTCCAAGTGCCATCAGTAAAATACAACATAAGAATTTTCATGATGGAACTATAAACATCCCGACCCCAGTTCCTGCATCTTGGTCCCTATACAGCCAACAATATAGGCACTGGTAATTACAGACATCCATCAGCCTTATTAGGTTCCCACTGTTTCAAGAGGATCCAAACACTTAGTTACGATTTCAATTTCACAACCGTCCAAATCACGAACCTAGCTTCAGATCACGGACAAAGACTAAAAATTCAGTTGGCAATCAACAGCATGGCAAAAAATTTTCCTTAGGAGGCGAAACAAATTTTGAACACTCCATCTTGTCCATTTACTAAAGGAATGTCTAGAAATCTTATCTCTAGGGAGAGATTTTTTTTACAGGAGAAGATTTTTTTTAAACAAAACACAAAGTTCGAATATACTAATGACCTCCACAAAAAAATCAAAAAAAAAAAAAAAAAGTCAAACAATAAGTACATAATCTCCAGGACGATATCCACATAGCGTCTTTAGTAAGGATTACAGCTCCCATAACGGTCGGCTCCAAACTCCCTGGTCATAGCAAAAAGGCAGAGAGTAAAAAAAAAATTTCTGAGTACATAACACCAAGGGCAATCAATTTCAAGTACAGCCCCCTAGCTGTTAGAAAGCACTTTAGTGTGATGACCCATTGTTGCAAAATACAGATGGAAAGCGCTACTGGTGAAGTGGACACGTTGCACTACTGGAAGTCCGGTAGTTACAGTGACTTTCCCAATTTTGATTTTGTATTTGGTGTCCAGGAGGGAAAAAAAATAACGAATTACTTAACCACTATTAAATTTGTGGCACAGTGGATGATAGCGCTAGTGGAAAACTAGTTCCAATCTTTAAGGGTCAAACCATAAAAACCTATAAGGAGACCCAGCCACACAAAAATTGTCTCAACCACTCCCCCACTGACATAAACACGAAACTCGCACTGGACAAATAACATGCACCGAAACTAAAAGCTGTAAAACAAATAAAATTACAATCTGTACACGGAAAGTAAAACCAGTTTTATAAGGCTTATGCAGAAAAAGGCCATCAGTAACATCAGGTCACAGTCATGTTACAACCACACCAAAACCCTACCCAGATGGCAGAAAACAACCAAGGTCCATACCATAAGAAGAAGAAACGGCCAACAGTAAGAAAAATGACTATAATAACGTCATTTCTTGCGCCCAGCACACCAAAGAGAAAATGATGAAGTGCGTATATCACAGAGTAACAGAGAAACAGAAATTATCTTGCCAGGCAGGGATGGGGCCAAATTTCCAGCGAACTCAAGACAGTGATACATGACCCATGGAGTATCAATATAACTCAAAAATAGGGTGATATGATAAAAGTCCCAAAACCAATTGAAATTTCCGAAGAAAAGAGAAGAATTCTTATATGACTTTTACCCACTGGGAGGATTACTATAGCATCAAAGTTGGAAACAGAAAGAATGAAAAATTTTCGCCCAGGAAAGAAGACAGCCCTATAGCACAAACAGAAGAAATATAGTAAACGTACGCGCGGATAAGCGCAGTTACGACAGAAATAATCAGAAAAAATGGCACAACAACACTACCCCATAAATATATAGAAGAAATGAATTATACAGTTAAATGCAGTGACAAATGGAAATGCACACAGTACATGGCAGAGGAGACAGTACCAAGCACAGCCCAATGAACGGCAAAGAACTACGCAAAAAGAAAGCCACATACCAGGAGCAGAGATTTTCACAAGATGCAAGGAAAAATGTCCCAAAAATTATGGGAATGAAACGGGAGGCATCAAGACAGACCAAAGTATCATAGCAGATCATAAATAGAGAGAGAGAATAGCTCAGTTACTTGCAACCTCCTGAAATGCCACAGAAGATAAATAAGCAACGTTTTTGAAAAACGTTTGTAGAAAACACCAGGATGTATTCGCACTCAATGACATGGAATTAGGCAGAACTAACACTGTCACAATGGACATTATTAAACCACAGAGGATCCAATACATAAGAAACCCTATCATACGCCCTTGAAAAATAAAGGAGTAAACTCGTGGAAAGGTCTATAAAATGAAATGCTACAGGGCAGGAATCATCGAAAGATCCCGATTCCCAATGGTCCTCACCCATAGTGATCGTAAACAAAGAAAGACGGGCTCCAGTCGCTTTTGCTGCTAAACAACCGTGCCCTTAACAAAATCACAAAAGTCATTTCCTACCCCCGCCCCAGGATAGACGATCTACTTGCGACGTTAGGAAAGTCTACATACTTTACCACACTTGATGCAAGGTCAGGCTTTTGGTGCATCCCCATGACACCTGAGGCAAAACAAAAATCCCCCATTCTGTGTCACATATGGGAAGCTTTTTGTTGGGATGTTATGCCATTTGGTCTAAAAGGATGTCCAGCAACATATATGTCACTCATGGATGAAGTGTTAAAGGGTCTACATCCATTTGCCCTGGCATACATAGACGATATCCTGATACATACCGCAGGCACGATGGAAGACCCCCTCCGCAAGGTTGAAACAGTGTTTTGATAGACTCAGGCATCACCAAATAAAGTTAAAACTGTCCGAAGTTGTGAGTTTCTAAAGACAGAAACAAAAGATTTAGGCTTTGGCACCAATAGACATGGCGTCAGACCTGATGAAGATAAAGTCAAAGCCATAAGAGAAGTGCCTAGCCCCAAGACGGTGAGACAAACCCGCTCATTTATTGGTACAATAGGGTACTATAGGCGCCACATCATCAATTTCTTTCTCCAGAGCAGCAAAAAAAAGAGCCTTTGAGAGCCCTTACCCGCAAGTAGCAACGCTTCAAAATGGACAGAATACTGCCAGAGTGATCCTTTGAGTATCTAAAAAATCGCCCTCCTAACCCACCATCCCACTGCTTGGACATCCAGATATATTTCTCAGCCCATGAATACTATACGCCGATGACCTCAGATAACGCAAATTGGTGCTTGTTTTGGTCCAACCTGTACTAGAAGATAACACCCATCCTACCAAACATTCCAAATGTGAGAAACCCATTGCATTCCTATCCCACGCATTTATACAAAGTCACAAAAACGGTGGACACACCACTGAGAAAGGAAGCCATAAGCTATTCACTATGCGCAGTACAAAAGATGTTGACTTTTACGTCAGAGGAACCTAAACTCATTATAAGAAACTGATCAGCAATCTTTGGATAACTGGCTCACCAAAAACAAGAACAAGCCAAAGAAGTTTACAAGACATGTGCAATGAATTTACAGTCCTAACGACACCACTATCGAACAGTAGTCCCAGGCCGAAATGAACACCTGTGCAGACGCCCTCTTATCCAGGACTAAATATGATCATGAAACTTAAGTGAAAACAAATAGAGTCAAAAAATGAATGGCACATCCTCAGAGATTGACGACTTAATGCTAAAGAAATTAACTTCGAAATTACTTCATCCAAGTCGAAGAAGGTACCTCAGATTCCGCGCACTCAAGTAGAAGAAGAAAGCCAAGAGATGTTTGACATGAGAGTAGAACAAGCGAAAGATGCAGAAATTGTCAAGCTGCTCACATACGTGAAAGAAAACCCAACAAAAAGTAAGATTTTACAGTCAACACACACAACGGATTGAATTCTATACTATATTGATCAGAAACAAGAAGGTGGACACCTAAGAAAAGTCATTCCACAGCACATCTATCCCCAGAATTATTGCTATACAGGTTTTCATGATAACAACGGGCACAATGGGGGAAGAGACACAAAACAATTGATGTCATAAAGAAAAGGTATTATTGGCAAACTTTCTACAAGGACAATTACAGAATATGTTAGCCCACCTGTAGGAACATGTTAACATTGAGATTCGAACATGAAGCACATTTAATTCCCTTCAAAAAATGCAACCTTCCCATTTATCCCCCATGCAAACATTGTGAGCATTGACTTATCAGGTCCTTCCCCACTCACCCAATCAGGCAACAAATACATCCTGCACATAGTTGACCAATACTCTGTTTGGCCAGAAAGTTACCCACTCAGTGATGCCACATCGCTGTCCATCACGCAAATTTTTTTTACAAGAATTCATTCCCAGCATGGCTGTCCAAAACGAATCATTTCAGACAACGGTAAAAACAGTTTATAGGGTAACCCATTTAAAGCCACCCTTACACCAGCTGAATATTGGGAGCATACTACAACCACTTTATTATTGCCCAAATGCAAATGGCAGAAATGAACGCATGCACGCCACCCTACATGATATTATTAGCAAATATATCAAGGGGAACCACCAATACTGGGACCTATACATTAACCAAGCTCTTGAAGCCATCCGAGTAAACGTGAACGATACCACAGGAATGTCACCCTTTCTCATGCTATACGGAAGAGAACCAAACTTTCCGTTAGACAACCTACTTCGCCCACAAAGAAAATACAGGGGAGAAGACCCCATCGAAATAATCCTTCAAGAAAAGTATAAAGCTCACCAGATTGCACAACGAAATACGCAGAAGGCATTTCACAAGAAACAGAAACAACATGATAAATCAGCCAAGCTACCAACGTACAAAATAGAGACAGAGTAATAACTACAAGAAACATGTACGCAGTTCAAAATTCGATGGACCGATGGTTAGAATGAGCTTACAAAATCATGAAACAAACGACGTCCCTGTAAACTTCATTAGCTAATGAAGAAGAGAAACAACACCAAACAAAAGGCTCACGGTAAAACAAATCAAAAATTGGATAATCACCGGGCCCAGTCCGCCTCTGACGACAATACAAGACCAGTCAGAAAAGCCAAACCCTATATTATATAATCCATCCATGCACAGATTCCGTCTGACAAATCAGAGTCAGAGACGACAGACTCTGAATTTTACCAAGACGACCACATACCCAGACCACCCACAGATGAAATACATCGAGCAAGACAACCAACGAGACCCGACCGAAAGCGAAGAAGATATCCCACCACTTGAATTACGTAATAGACTTACAAGACAGAGACCTGCGCATTAGAAATGAAGAAATCATGCCACAGACGTTCACACGATGAACAACACGAAAACACCTTATATCACCACTCAAACTACTCCCACAGTGATAAATCGTCAGCTGTATACCTATCACACCCCCAGTTCAGGCAGTTCTAGTTTTTAAAACACTAGTGAAAACCAAAACACTGCTATACCACAAAAACAAGATTGCCTCGTTCAAAACAATCAGATCCTGAAGAAACTATACCCAAGGCAGATTGTTGAACCATATACCAGCGATCTTTATGGAGACGAAACAGAACAAGACAGCATAGCTTTGTCAGACCCCAACGAACATAATGACAGAATAAAAGGAATGGTAGGAATTATACCAATACAGAAACAGACATTGATACAGCTAGTTCCATTGAAACCAGTGATGCGGATAGTACATTATTTGTACCAGTCAGCTCCAGCGTCAAACGCGCCTATAAAATCAATCCCTAGCAACAAAATTCCGCGTATACAGCACAACTATATCAGACGAAAGATTCTGAAGAAACGCAATCATGTTCCAAAACCAAGCCGAGAAGTGTTAGCCTCATCTCAACTAGTCAAAAACAACAGTGTGCAAATTACTGTGCCCATTGTAACCAGTGCTAACGTTCAGAACAACCAGGTCAGAAGAAAAATCAAGGCGAAACATATACCTGACTCAAAACCAATAGATGTTCCAGCCATACAAACCCTAAAACCACAGTAAAACCATCACCGCACTTCGTCAATGTCCTCAGTGTCCCAACAATCAGCAAATGCAGTGTCGTCGCCTATCACACGCCGTCAACCACTGCCTACTCAGTATGATGCTCGCCTAAGCAGTCCGGGGACATTGCAAGGTTAGAGATGGTGAAGGATAACTAGCGAAGCTGTTCTGAAAAACACCCCAGTGTGTTTATGGTGTTCGCAAATCCGAACACGGTCTACGCATATGTGATAAAAAACCTTTTTATTTTAACAATGTACTAACTCTCACCCATTGTAGCTCTACTTTCAGTTTTTGACAGTTCACATGACTTGCTTACAGACTAAGATCTCAAAGCCTCACTGAGAAAGTTATTTTTTCCAGCCTTAGAATAACGGATGCCCAGAAAGAATTCAAGACCAGTCACACGGAAGAGGATTTTTCTTTAATAGCATAATTGTGAAGATTAAAAATGTTAAAACAATTGATAGACACACGGTGTTTACGAGTTTACAGACACCCTTATTTAGTTACATCAAAGCATTCTCTTAATATTTTAGAATGTTACACAACTTACCTATAACACATGTGTCACACTATTCTGTTGTAACATTCATCTCCACTTTTAGGGTAACTGGGGTAAATCATATTCCACGCTCCAGTTCATACCAGCATTTTCATGCAGAGTAGAACTTTAAACACAGTAGTTTTTTTTTTCTTACCTTCATACTAATTATGGGGGTTCTTTGAATCTGATATTATGCTAAACATCCTTGATATCTGCCACCTTGATCAATCATACTGTTCCTACTATAATATCTCTCAACAGCACATAATTCATACCCAAAAACTAGTATTGTAGGTTATGCTATTTTTCTCCGCAGGATTATTTCAAATGTACATTATTATTTTAGACCCAGATGTATATTAGTACTGTCAAAAATTTTACTGCCTATCACAAATACCCCAATGGGACATTTGCGCAGCTGAATTTCTGCAAATGAAGAATCCCTTAGAGACAACATTAGTATAATGCTAACCCCCAGATTGAACAAATTGGCACCTATTTGTTGATGATGCCTTTGCCCCATGTTAAAGAAAATAGCAATTTGCACATGCTGACCTAGCAATGAAATACACCCATACCGCATGATAACCACTAATGACACATGAGATGAAGAAGCAACCTGGTTATGTATGATGAAGATGCCATTTATATAAGGTGAAACTTTATGTTGTCACAGCTGAGAGATTTTGTTGTAAGGGTTATGCACAAAATCTGCCACATTAACATTGGAGGAGGAATAATCTTAGTCTTTCGTGGTTATGAGATAAGACAAGGATATTTGATGAATACCCTGGAAAAAAATCACAGCAGATGATTGTTGCACAAACGAGGACCATATTTGAAGTCATTATTGAAGGACTTATTATCAGTAGACAAGAGACACAAATGGAATTATGATAAGCCCATGGAACCACAGGTACTAAGGACACAAAATGGGAGATTAAAATAATGGAGAAAAAAATATAATGACCCCACCTGAAAATAATGTTCTACGCCCAGAGGTAAAGGAAATAGAGATTGCATCCGCAATTTTGGAGAAGATATCTCTTGATTTTTGCTTATTGCCTTTGTAATATGAACATTGTTGTATAACAAATGACTATTCCTTATCACGAATTACAGAATGTTGTAAGATAGTTGGAATAAATTGACAATTTAAAATACTCATAACATACCCAGAATTACAGGAGAGAAAATAAATAAATGATTGATGAAAGTGTGGACACACTGAGATTTGCTCACCCCGAGGATATGCATAAAAAAAAAAATAATAATGTATCCATCCCAAGGACAGACATGTCACAGATATACCATGGAGTATACTATGAAAAAAAAAAAAACATATCGAATCACCTCTTAGATTAGAAATGCAGCAAACTTGGTCAAGGACACCATGAAATAGACCCCCGCCCCATCACTTAAGGGATAACTGACGGATGAGACACAATTTTTGCAATTATAAGTACATAAGTCACCATTGCTGTAGTCAGCGGATGTTTACAGGCACCATATAACTCTGATCTAACCTCGACCAGGCGAAGGCAGAGTTGGTGTCGAAATTTTGCCACATATGTAAAAAGACATGTGTTTTTATTCGTGTTTTAGTAAAGTCTAGACATTTATGTTAATAGTTCTATAAATGAATTAGTTTAATATTGATGATAAATATTCGCAAATATAGTACATGGACAATTACTAAGGATCTTATGGTTCCAGTACAGAATAAAGAGGAATAGGAAGGATTCCACATTTTAAATATTGGTGAGCACCATGAGCGAGGCAAATTGGACATACAGAAAATGGAAAATGTTTACATCTGTATGCAAGGATTGTTAACCATGGGGGTAAATAATATGGATAAAATAGTAGTGGAAGTGCCCGGAACTTTGTCTTACGAGGATATTGTAGATTCCTCACGATCAATTGATATTATTTCTTCCTTTCTATGTCACAATTTTTTTGAGTGATGACCCCAAATTTTATTTCTTTTTTCATCTCATATTGTCAAACAGTTCTTACATCTCAGTATGAAATAGTTCCATAAATAATTGTTTGATGTTGTTTTGCATAACTTGTATTAGCTAGATAAGGTACATAGGGAGTTACTAAGGATGAAATTATCTAAGATAACAGGAGGACTATGAATAGATACAATGATATTGGAAACACCATAAATGATACATTGGTGTTATAAAAAAGAAAAAAAAAAAAAAAGGAGACAAATATAAATTGTATACAAGGATGCCTCGAGTGTGACAACATGGATACATATTGTCAAGAGTATAAGCAGTTGTCTTAAAAGAGAAAATAAAGTAATACGGAACCCAATGTAGAAAATTCATGATGATTTGGAAACTATATTTTTCTTTTCCCTTATATTTCATAATATGATAGTAACACATTCGTCTGTTGGTTGCTGAATAATTTGTGATGTTTGAAATAAATGTATGGCAAGTCAAAGAAGATCTTTTGAAAAAAAAAAAAAAAAAAAATATAATATATATATATAGTTTAGATATATATATATATATGCTTTAGATATATATATATTATTATAGGTATATATATATAAATATATATATATATATATATAATATATTATAATATATATATATATATATATATATAATATTTATTTAAAACAATTATTTCTAGGACAGCCTTAGGTTCACAGAAAAAAAAAATACTGTTTTGACAGAAAAGAAGGAATGATTTGTCAAATAACTGACTAAATGACAGGATCACCACCAGACGTACGGATATTAGAGACAAACATCACATATTTTAAAAAAAAAAAAAAAAAAAAAAAAAATTAATATAGAACATTTTTTCTTGGACAAAGTGACGGACTAGAAATAACGAATTAATATACACTTACCATTTGGAAAATTGGTCAATAACAAGAAACATTCAGATAAATAAATAAGGATATATAAGCACATGAGCTTTTCTAATGCTTTTATTGTGAAAAATGATTACTTATAAAATGATGCTAGTTGTATTATCGTCTGATAAAATATGCATAGTTTATGTTTAGAGATGTTTTCTACATGTAATAATGGAGCAAGTGGCTCATTCACTAAAAAAAAAAAAAAAAGAAGAAGAAGATGGGGGGTGATGAGTACCCATGAAAACATTGGCTATTCTATGAAAGTGGATTGCCATTACCATAGGAAATTAGAGATTTGGGGCATTTCTTGGAATATTGCAAGAGTACTTGGGAAATAGAATAAATAAATACGCCAGGAAAAAAAGATTTGTTAAGTCTTGCAGAATTATATATGGAGTTAAATAACGTGAACAGAAAAGAGATAACACCCCCCACCATATATCCAAGAGAACGTAATCAACTATATTTTGAATGAAATGTAATAGATTATGATAATCCAGCCAAGTTCTGCAAATAAGATAGTTTATTGTTCATTCCCCAGTGTTGCCACTCGTCACATTTTTGTTTTAGTGATGACCTTATGAGTGTTTTTGCAGATCTTGTTGGGCAGTGTTGCCAATTTGTAGATTTGGTGAAAAAATATTATGATGTGATGTAAATAAGTTTACACTTTTTGAAGTTGATGTCCACTACTAGTTTTTTTTACATAGCAGACGACCTCATATAGACATAGGACCCCAGTAATAGGAATTAGATTAAATTTTTTGGAATTATATTTTTGGACTTAGAAAAAAGTTTTGAACTTTAAATTTTTCTGAAAAATTTTTTTGAACTTAGAAATTTTTTGGGGATGAATTTTTGTTATTGATAGTACTCAAATGTCTCCCTACGGAATACATTTGCAGGGCCCCGGGATCTGTATGTAACCGCGTATACCGTGAGTTTTCATATATAGACTATATTAACATAAAATAAATTTTTATAGAAACAGAAGATAAAAGAAAATCTCAACGCAGATGTTTAATTAAACCAGGTTAGCTTCGAAACGCCACGCATTATTTTAGGCCAAGCTTCGCTTCGAAACGCCAAGCATTAATTAGGGTAGCTTCGCTTACGCCAAGCATTGGTCACTTGATTTCCCACCAATGGTTAAGCTCATTCCTTTTTCTTCCCCCGGAATGAACAATATGTGAAGGCATTTTTTAAGCAGTAATGAATTTATATCGGTCAAGACAATACGTCATTCGCTTTGCTCATTGATATTCTATAGAGGAGATTGACTTCGCACAAAATTAAAGCAACTGTGTAACTTCGAAATGTAAATGTTATATTTTATTTGTGAATTCACGAGAAACGGTAAAGTAGTATGCTAAGAATTGCATGCAATAACTGTTAGAGCCCACAGTCATAACTGAAACGGAGCTACGCTCGAAAACTGGGTAAAGAATTGTAAACCCAGGCATATATCTGAACCTTTTTACCAAGAATGAAGGTCCTTAAGCTGAGAGAAAGTCAAACTAAGGAATACTAATGAATAAGAGAAAGTTTGGCTCTTCATTGAAATGAAGAGATAAGAAAAACGTGAAATCTAGACCACATTAACAAATAAACGAAGGAACACTAGAAGGATAGAGGAGCCACGCCATGTTTTAGCAACTTGAAAAGATTACGAGATGCAATAAGGAATATTGCATCATTAAAATAATGCATTGACTTTTTATGCTTGTTTATTAAATGTCAACATGCTATTATGCAAATTTGGTGTGGTTACCATTTGACTTAACCCAGTTCTTGTTGGAAATTGAATAAACATTTGTTTCATTGAACACAAATGCTGTTGACGAATCATATGTTTGCAGTTAGCCATCATACCAATTATTAAAGGATCATGCCAAAGCTAATCGTTGCAGGTGCAACACAAATAATAACCATATGCTCTAAAAATAAAACATCATAGAGGATTGTCCCCGAACCTGGTAAATTCCTGTAAGTCTGTAGAGAGAAATCATCACCTCTAGCAGGCTAGCTAGTAATCAAAATCTAATACTCTCGATTCAAAACAGCAATCCCCACTACCCTACCCGGCCACACTTCCTCATTCACATTGTTCTATCTGCAAACTCATTCAATTCCTTCCATCTCCAACTCTAAAAAAGTTTTCCCACAGAATGAATGTGTCTTTCAAATGTTGACAAAGCTGACCTTTCTTTCCTGGCAGATGCTATCTTCATAAGCTAAATTAATCTATAAAGTAAATAAAACCACCATCGACATTTTTCAAAGGGTGCAAAATCAACATTTCTCCTCTCCTCCCCCCTCTCTCTCTCTCTCTCTCTCTCTCTCTCTCCCTCTCACTCATTTCTCAATAACTTAGTTACATTAAATTGGATGCAGAGAAGTACAGCAAAAAGACAAAAGGAAATAAAATGGAATGCTGCACGACAAGCACCGATATAAACGAGTAAGGATAAGAAATGCCTTAGAGTGGGACCATTTTTTGTTTCACGTGGCCTGGGTCATATTTTCCAGCGGTGTAATCTGCTCTGGGTAATTTGTTTACGTCACAGCTGCTTGAAGCATAGATTCGTCAAATGATTATAATTTCTTTGCAAATGTCAGAAATAATTTTTTTTTTAAGTGACTATACACCAGTTCCCTTCCTCGCTGCCTCTGTCTTCCCTAACTCAAGAGCAGAGTCAGGTACCCATTTACAGCTAGGTAGACTGGAGCGTGAGGCCAGTGTTTTGAGCTCGGTACCAATGCTGCGAGAAGCCAGAGCTCACCACTCTGCCAACTGGGCGGTCGTGACTCTAAACGCCATAAAAGTTACAAATGTGTCAGTACAAATAATCATATATTAACATTTTTTTTTTTCTTCAAAAATATATGGACGGCTCACTCCTAAATTTTCTCCAGCAGTGCGGCCTAGTTGGTCACCCCTGTTATGTAGTGTGAATTATTTCCAGATTGGGTATGCTACACGCAATGTTCTGTATTATTCACCAAGAATAACTTTTAGAGTTATAACTTATCAGCCCGTAAAGCGTAAGAGAAATATGCCAGTAAAAAAATAAATGACTGATGTTCACGTCATTACCATTCATACAGGCTTGGCTTCTTCTTCTTCTTCTTCTTGCGATCGCATCTTTGATGATTACACCGTCAGACGAGTTCTCATGATGAATTCGACTGTTGTTTGAAGTTCCTCTTTAACTCCATATAGCTTTGAGTTTAGTGTTGAGTCATTCGGCCAGTATATCTTTCTTAACTGGTCATACAGAGGACAGTCCTGTAGAACATGCTCAGCAGTTTGTTCGTTTAATCCACATGTGCACAGTGGTGAAGCAGACAATCGTAGCTTGTGCATGTGTTTATTCAGTTTGTTATGCCCTGTCCTGAGTCGAAAAATAGTTATCTGTCCCTGCCGGTCGAGAGTGTGATAGTCGTCTTTGGGTTGGTTCTGTTCTCTTCTGATAGTCTGGATAGCTCTCTTTTTCTCAAAGTATGTGACTTCATTATCTTCTTGTTCACATTCTCCTCCCTTTTTTGCAAGTTTATCTGCCTTTTCATTGCCGGGTACACCACAATGAGATGGTACCCACTGAAGTATGGTTCTCTTTTTGGCAGCTACCTTGTTTAGTTCATTTCTCAGATGCGGGAGTTTACCACCCTTGAGAGCTTGCAGGACAGACAATGCATCTGTGAGGATGACTACCTGGTGGCAGTCAGAGTTGGTGTTATAAATCATATTTGCAGCTTGCTCTAGAGCTTGAACCTCAGCTGTATAGTTGGAACAGAATTTACCAGTGGGAATGTGCCTAGTCTCATAGTGGTTGTCAGGATATGAGATAAAGATACCGGCACCTCCATTCCTAACAGCATTAGTTGCTGATCCATCTGTATAGGCATGTATCCATGATTGATCGGGATAGCTTTCTTGGATCATACTCAATGTAGCAGTTCGTTTTTGCAGATCATTATACTCACATCCACTTGTGAGACCACTGACTGATGTATTAATTTGGAGGGCACTGCTGGCCTGCTCCCATGGTACAGGGTATAGGGTGGGCTTCAGTGGTGTTGTCTTCATGGATAGGTCCTCTTGATGCTGTCTTATAAGTCTTTTCCCCCGATGCACAAAGCTGCTACGCTTTAGACGTCCCAATGCCAGATCATCTAGTCTTGCCTTCATTGGGTGCATTGGCATACTGTTGTACTTTTCCATCTGGATCATGGTTTTTGTGTCTCTTCTATGGGACAATGTCTGTAATCCAGCAACCTTCTGCATCTCATTATTGGTGTAGTTTTCATGGCTCCTGTAATGAGCCTGAGAGCTTGATTTTGCACCCTGTCCAAAGACTGCAGATGTGAGTTAGCAGCTGATGACCATGCTGCTGAGCTAAACTCTAAGTGTGGTCTTATTACTCCATTATAAATCTTCTTTAGATTTCGTTCATTTGCTCCCCAGTTGGTACCTGCTAATTTTCTGAGTATGCCTAGTCGTCTTCGGGCCTTTCCTTCTGCGTTTTCAATATGCTTATTCCATGTAAGCCTTTGGTCAAATGTCACCCCAAGATAGGTGGGGTAGCTTTCTTCCTTGATCACGGTTGTCCCTAGGTGTATGTTAGCTGATTTGTCCTTGGGGGCGAGGGAGAACAGTGTTGTGGAGGTTTTGTCTGTGTTTATTGTGATAAGCCATTTCTCTGCCCATGACACTAGCATGTCTGCTGCCCGCTGCATTCTATAATTTGCTGTGGTGACATTTTCATCAGCGCACCAGAGTACTAGGTCATCTGCATATAAGGCAGCTTTAACTCCTGCAGGGAGATCTTTCACCAGGTCATTGATGTAAACAAGGAAGAGTGTTGGGGAAATTACTCCTCCTTGAGGTACCCCCTGATGGAGCAACACTTTTCTGCTCTGCAGACCGTCAAGAGTGACTCTAGTTCTCCTGTTATGCAAGTATGACTGGATCCATTTCATCATGTTGCCTTGGATTCCACTTCTCCTAAGTTTTGCAATGAGGCCATCTTTCCACACCTTGTCAAAGGCCTGCTTGAAGTCGACCCAGATCGTTAGGACCTTTTTCTTCTCCTGGAAGGCATCTTCTATTGCTTGAGACAAGTAAGTAACTTGGTCTTCTATACTGTAGCATTCTCTAAATCCAGCTTGTTCCGGCACCAGGATCTGCTCAGACTCTAAATACCATTTCAATCTGTGGTTGACTATTCGCTCCATAGTCTTCCCAACACAGCTTGTGAGACTGATTGGCCGGTAACTTGCAGCCTCGGTCTTACATTTCCCTTTCTTTAGTATGGGTATTGTGATGGCTTCTCTCCATACTTGGGGTACCGTTCCTTTCAACCAGCTGTGGTTGAATATCTCAAGCAGTTTTGTCTTTGCTGCTGAGCTCAGATTTACTAGCATTTCGTTGCTGATTTTGTCTGGGCCGGGTGACTTTTGAAACTTAAGCTTGGAAATAGCCTTCTGTAGTTCTCCTAGTGTGATGGGTTCCCTCATTGGGGCAGGAGTATCTGTCTGTCCCATGGTTGCCAGTATTTCTTTTCTTATCTCTCTCTGATGATCTATGTTAATGGGTAAGTTGCTTTCTGAACTGTATCTTCTAGCAAACAAGTCTGCAGCTTGTTTTCCTCTGAAAAGTTTGCCACCTTCATCCAATGTGATAGTCTGCCTAGGTGAGGAACGCTCTTCATTTAGAGACTTGACTAATCTCCAAAGTTTCCTGCCGTCTTTCTCAAGGTTCAGCGATGCCGTTTTAGTTCTCCAGCTTTTCCGTTTTTCTTCTAGCTTTGTTCTCTGAAACTCTGCTACAGCCTTTTTCCATTTGTTGTGAGTTTCAAGTGAAGGCTGAGACTCTGCGTCCTTTCTAGCCCTGTCCATGGCTTCCTGACGTTCTTGGAGTGTGCTGGACCAGTATGGTATGTAGTTACGCCGGCATCCTTTGGGAATGTTTCTTTTGCAGCTTGTAGTATGCATCTGTTGAAGTCTTTTACCACTTCATTAATGTCTCTGTTCTGTACCTTGAGGGTAGACAGCAGCGTGTTCACCTGATGCCTGAATAAACCCCAGTTGGCTTTTTTGTAGTTCCATCTTGTAATGGCTGGGCCTGTACTGAGAGTTGCACTCTGGACAGTAAGAAAGATTGGGCGATGGTCGCTTCCCCCTAGTTGGTCTCCTACTTCTCTACTAATAGATCCAGCTATATCTGGTGTGGAGAAGGCAAGATCTGGTGTTGAAGTTGTGTGCCATCCTCTGGAGTAGAAGGTAGGAGTATCTGTGGCATTATTGACTAGGATTAGGGAGTGATCATCTTGCCAAGTTTCAACCTCTTCACCTCTGTGATCCAGATGGTTATAGCCCCAGCTCTGGGAGTGGCTATTAAAGTCTCCAACTGCTATAAAGTTGGTGGCTGGTACCTGTATAGAGCTGAGACTCAGGGGTTTGTTGTTCGGACAGTAATAGTTCAGGAGTTCTATTTCCATCTTGTCTACCTTTATCTGCAACAGCTGATATTCTGCTCCATCCATGAAGGTTTTCCTTTCGTGTGCAGGAATGTTATTCCTTACAAGAGTAAGTACTCCTCCTTTTCGTCTATCTTTTCTGTCGGATCTGAAGCATTGATATCCCCTTATTTTAAAGGTTTGATCTGCTTTCAAGTGAGTCTCTTGGATACAGCAAACACTGACTTGCTTCTCATACAAGATGTTTTCCAGCTCTGTCTTTTTGCTGTATCCAGCCTGCTTGCTGTTCACTCCCTCTGCATTCCAGTGCATCATGACAAGTGGCACTCTGGGTTTCTCTTTTTCTGTTTTGTTTTGGTCAGTAGTTCTCCTCCGCCGTCTGCTGACTCCACAAGACGGTCTAGAGGGTCCTCCAGTAGCTGAGGGTGGGCTCTGTCGAGGCTCAGAGCCCGGCACTGCACCTGCCTGGTGGAGCTCCACAGGGCGAGCACCAGTACGAGATTTATTTGACGGTGTACTCTCCATAGAAAAAAAAAAAAAAAGCGAGTTGCGTGATACTGTGGTTCCGGTGCGCCTTCTGGCCCAGTATCTATGACTTTAGCACCTGTTCAACGGGAGAGTGGGCTCATCCCTAATCTGTTTATGTTCCCAGTAGTAGACTATTCGCAAGCAGCCTGGGGGTGTCACTGCTCTGCGCGGACCTTGTTTACCGAGGCGGCGTCCGAGCTCGTATGGTGAAAATATGGTTGCATTATCTTCAAAATAGCCCTGTCTTTCCTGCCATCCTGCAACTTTGAGTTAGGGAGTTCTGAGCTCCAGTCTCTTTCCCAGGCATTTTATCCTGGCCTGGCACGCATACAGAGGACCCCACTTCTGGTTCTAAGTTAGCAGTTGGGGACAGGTGGGGTAGCACACTGTGCATTCCCCGTCATCCAGGGGGCTCTCCAACTATGCAGAGCTTGCACAATGCTGTGCTCTGGTTCTGGGCTCACCCAAGGAATCCTCACGTCCTGCACAGAGCCACTTCCAGATACCCACCACCTGCCAACCCCCCATTGTAGAAATCTCCTGCATGCGGCCATCCAGTCAAGAGCCAGTATTAAGTCTGGTGCCCAAGTGATTCCCCCCAAGCTCAGTGTGCAATTCTGGGTTCTCATCATGCTGCAACACAGGGGGATTGTGATGCTCAGCCATCTCTCTCAACTCTGCACCGATAAATGACATCGGGGACTTAACTGTGTCTCAGTACTGGGAGGCCCCGTTTCCGGGTACACCACACACAGCCAGTTGAGGCAACGGTCGCCGTGGGCGTGTCTTCAGTGGGGAAGTTGTGGAGTCTTCCTGTCCATGTTCTTGCACATCCTAACACTGCCCGCAAGACATCGGAGGTTTGGAGAGTGGCCTTCTCTGCTTTTTTGAGCCGGGGTGGGCTCCCCGGGCAAGTCTCGATGGGGATCGGGACGTGTCCACGCGCCAGTGGGCCCAGCATCGGCCACATCTGTTGGAGGACTTGCTCTGCCAGGTTTGAGTTAGTAAATTCCAACTTTGTCATCTTCTTGGCATTGTGATGCTGGGGTGCCTGTGGATTTCCTAACGCCCCGGGTAGAAGCCAGAAGTGTACTGTGCCAGCTCTGGGGGAGATAAAGGGGGTGTTTTCTGCGTCTCCTTGTGATACGTAGCCAAGGTAGGGCTCACAGTGCTCTTTCCCCGCCACCAAATTGCCTGCTGGTTACGCCGAGTTCTCCGAGGCTCTAGGCATGTGACCAAGAGTTGAAGCAATAGGATCGTCACGTCCTGAGTCTCTGTGCCTGTACGATGGGTTCCGATCTTCAGGGAGCAGTCCACACTCGTTCCCACTCCCAAGACTTGTTCAGTATCCATCTGGCTCCTTCCCACCCACAGAGGGCGTGTACGGTGTAGTGCACCGGTTTTATTATCGAGGTTTGCTCCTCTAGATCCGTTGTGTTTAGCCTGAGGATTCGCACCCTCAGTTACCAGGACTACCTCGAGGAGGGTGTGGCTCTTCACCACGCACAACGATCTTGGGGTATGAGAGGTTTTGCTAGGCCAAGAGACTAACACCGCAATGGTCGCTCCTTTCATGAACAGAATTCACTAGGCCTAGGGTGAAGCAAGGGGGGAAACCCACTACCCACAACACCAGCACATCATACCCCCTGTCTGTATTTTCTTTTTCTCCTACGTTATCCATTTATTTCTTCATTTTTCGCACACGAATTCGTGCCACTGACACTCCCTAAATTGCTATACCCCTTCTCACACTGCAATAGTGTTATTTCACGGGTAATTGACTATATTGAGGATTAATTGTAATCGCTTAAGTGGTCGCGTCAGCTTGAATGCAGACGGTAATCGCGAAAGAAATGGTTGACTTTGACGTAACTCATTTCCGATCCAGACAGAGCAAATGAGTGACCATCTGTGTTTCACGGTTGGTCACTGCGCCTCCCGACATATCGGCGAGAGGGGACAAAGGAAGCCATTTTGTCTGTTCGAGGGAGCCGGCCGTGGTCCGCGTACGTCAGGAATTATCTGTCTGGCGGAAGATTTGAGTGCGCGTGATAATAACTTATAATTTTTGTCCAGACATTATCGGCGTCTTTATTACCGATAAAACATGTCTGAAGACACATTATGAGCAAGGTAATCATTAGGGATGAGATCACAGATGTGTTGGAAAGTCTGTGTAATAGCAACGGGAGTAATCATGCCATATTTGAAAGATAGGTCATGGGTTTAAATTTTAACGTGATAATTTTAAACACGCGGGGAAGAATTAAAATTAACACCTCGACCCCCTAGTTCTAAGAGCTGGATTGGTTCAATTTAGAGCCGGAAATAAACAATAGCTCTGATTGGCAAGTTTGTCGGAAACACCATGTGGAAGCTTGGAGGAAGAAATGAGAATATAACCTAGCAAATTCAGAGACTAAGACAGACTGCATTATAACGTCAAAAGAGCAACTCCAGGAGCCAGAGAAAAATCGGACAGAATGCCAAATTAAATAGGACAGGACTGAAGTATTTGGGCATCTTTGAAACTGAAAAGAAAACCCACATTTCTAAATACCAAGGCTGTATACCTAGGAATCGAAGCACCCGTCATAAGAGGGATTCTAAATTTACCCCAAACCAAGTGTTCGAAGTATCTAATATAAGTTACTGTGTCCATTCATCTGTGCCAGGAGATTGTAGATCCCAAGTTGGGTTCGTGGTACGAGACCAGTTGTGAAACGAGTCTACGTTACCAGTTTTGTCATTCAAGAGCTGGGGTTCGACACTAACCCCCTACATTGGACGAGTTGTAAAGATACCTACCTTTACCTTAGGAGTGGCTATCCCTGAAAGTTTCTAGAGAAGTGCCCTCATCACAAAAAGACTTGATGAAACAACAGCAGCAGTAGTCATCGATTTAAAGCTAAATGCTTACTAAAAGGTAACAGCAAAAAACATTAACATTCCCGTATCAAGTTTCTATGAAGACAAAACTTTTACTAAATTTCACCCACATTCATATTTATTTTAAACTGTTGAAGAATAATTGATCATTAAATTTGTTATTGGTTATTCTAAAAATTCTTAGTTGAATTAATTATTACAGAACGAAGGGCACACGTGTGAATCCTGATTTTAATATATATATTAATATAAATATATATATATATATATATATATATATATATATATATATATATATATATATATATATATATATATATAAATATATATATATATATATATATATATATATATATTTACATCTGAACAGCCAATAAGAACAATAATAATAAGAGGAATTTTCGGTGAATTAAATCAGCTGGCAGCTTGAACGAGCTAATTATAAGATAATCCATCTCCACAAAAGGCGGCGGATCAGATATAAAAGTTAACGTGCTAAGACTCATTCAGCATCGTTCTTGACTTCTGAAATATGTTGTGCAAACTGCTTCGAGGTAGAAGCATTATTATCCTTCTATCTACAACTCTACCAAGAGCAATCTTGTGCGAAGGTAGACACCTTTGAAGACCCACATTAGATTCTCTTGGTTTTAGCCACTGTTGGGCCACTACTGCAGAGCAAAGGGGAGGCAACCCATGACAGGGTTTACGCATTTCAATTAAGAATGCGCGGGCTAAACATTCTCTGGTTATAAACTAAACGGCACACACCAGTTTAGAACATATGACCCAGGTAAGAGAGGGTACCAGTGGCCATGTATACGACTCATCTTCTGTTGGGGAAGCGGTGCTGGCAAGCCGAGTTGCCGGGCTCGATCTCTGACATAAATTCACAATATTTTTTTGACTCCTTGTGTCTATGCTTGCTGTTTGTCTTTCCTGCTGAAGATATTTGATAGAACAATATGTTTTCTCGTTTGATCCAAAGTTGTCATCAAATATAAAGCTAGTTTCCCAGCCAGGGTTCCGCTGGACATAGTCAGGGGTTACGAGAGGAATCGCTGAGTAATTAAATAAAAGTTACGAAATATGACAAACAAACATTCTAAATATCTCACAAAATATTGCGATAATTTTGTATCCAGCGCTTAGCAATACTTCTTGCACTGCGGGACATCATTTATATTTTCATTTCCTTATGCAGCATCCAGCCTCCACTACAGCGGGTTCCCTTTGCTCCAAAGTATTTATTTGTTCTCACAGCAATCATTTCTGTAGCAATCTGTTTGAAATGATAAAGCTTTCAACCTCAAGAACATTATAGACAAGACAAAAAAAAAAAAATTGTCTGTTGTCTGCCAAGGAGGAACAGAACGTGTGTTTATTACAAATTCCGCCAAAAATTACCTGTAAAAATAAGACGCCAAAGCACCCCACTGAAAGTAAACCCAAAATGGATTTGAATGCAACTATATTTTGATTTTTTTGCGCAAATTTGCTTTCATTTGTTACCTTGAAAAAAAAGTTTAATTAACACTGAAATGTAAAAAAAAATTAATTAATAAATATCAGGGAAAACTTTATCATTCTTTTGAACAAGCATAACCTCCGGTTGAAAAAGATGTGATCTACAGATATAATCTAGTGCGGGCATGGAATTTTCTTTCTCTCCTACGTTCTGATCGAGCGTCTACTGGCAGGCTGGTTACAGCTCTTGCTAATCGAGTTACCAAGTTCGAAACCAGGTTGCGTCGCGCTATCAGCTACCTAGATTTAAATGGAGACATGAGTTTGCTGTTAAGTTAGGGAAGGTAACGGCCGCGAGGAAGAGAATCGGTCACCTAAGCTCATAATGCTGAGACTCAGTATAGAGACGTCTTTAACAGTTCACTTTCCTACGGCAGCACAATGCTATAGGATTACCTTTACCACCTTCTGATCGGTGAGTTACAATCGGCTTTCATTGCCAGTCAATTTCCATTCAACCACGTCATAAGGGCCACATACACAAAAGAAAGGATTGACCTGCTCTAGAAGGTCAAATGTGCAAGTAAAATCGCCAAAAATCTTCTCAATTTCGCCCTCACATAGCCATATTTATGCTTGTCTTACATTTCTCTCACGAAAATTGTGATTTATCTCTGGCTTTTCTCATCGTTAAAATGTTTTCGCTCAAGGATGCAGCGGGT
The DNA here is from genome assembly GCA_024509875.1 of Oreohelix idahoensis. NCBI lineage: Eukaryota > Metazoa > Mollusca > Gastropoda > Stylommatophora > Oreohelicidae > Oreohelix > Oreohelix idahoensis. Next base: position 22,628 of record JAMPIV010007115.1, read on the forward strand.
GGCATTGTAGTTAGCCATAATTGTCCATGCAGCCAGCATTCCTGCAGTAAATATCCTAAGGTTTGGCATTCGTTGCATATACATGGATCCGCCGATTTTTCGCAAAATGAAAAAAAAAAAAAAAAAAAAATTGTAAGGAATCGTTCTAATATATTATATTTACATGCGATGCCCACTGTGTATTGTGTTTGCGGTATCTTTCTTTTTAAGTTGTATATTATTCTTCCCCCTTTCGCGTCAACGTGGCTCATGAAGGAAATCTTCACATACGTGCAGGTGTACCCGTTAAAATAATAAATGGAGAAGAATTAAAGCCAGCATCTTAAACTTTCTTTTGTTATCTCTAATGTTACAGACACGTGCACAAGAACAGGACATGTCATTTAAATGAAATATTAGTGTCGATCAATAGTAAATCACATCTGATTAACCAATACACCTAAACTTCATCTTGTTAAATAGAAAATTGCCTGGTCATATCAGATTACACGGTCTTTTTATATATTTGGACATGCCGTAAAAAAAAAAAAAAAAAAAAAATGAATACAGGTAAGTAGCAGGCGCACGCAAGACAGAAAGAAGGATGCCACCAGACATTAAACATAAGTTATAGGATCACCGGCACCAACCGAAAGACACCATCGCCTCGCTTCAAGAGTGAATCGTGTAAGGACACAGCTAATTAAGCACTTAAAAAAGTCCCTCATAGGCCGTGGTCATTTTTCACACTATATACAACTATGGAATATAGCACATGGACACGACCCAGAAATTTAAAGACTCTGTCACCCTTGTAACTTTCTATTATAAAGTATAAGCTAAATAAAACAAAAAAAACCTGAAATACTTCTGTCTTGTACATCGTTGAGAAATGATATTATTCGTTGGTTTAAGTCACGGAAATAAATCACAAAGGAAACCAGAGGTCTGTGAGTGATAAAGAAATAAGTTGTGACGAAACGGGGCGACCTCTATCGATCTTGGTTCTTTCTGGCAGTATCGGTACATTTGTGGTACTGATTTCTATTAGGTGCTGTCAATTATCGCACTTTTCTTTCATTCTTTACTTTTTCTGCTAAGTAGCAGATATCTGATTTGATCAAATCACCATGTAGGTGATAAATATCACATTTGCAAGGAGTGCTACCCAGATTTGTGGTTATAGGCAAGGCTGACTAAAACTTACATCGGTCTACGCTATCGGCTTAATTCACCGATAAGACCTGGGGTTTGCGCACTCATACGACAGATAACGAGATTACAGTCTGTGTGACACGGGTGGGCAGACAAATGTGATGTAACTGCTTCCGGTCCTTGGTTAAAAAGTAATCATGGATTTATTACATTTTAGACAGTATGAGTCTACAAATGTGTTTGTAAGAGTGTATACAAGGCATCAGATGTCCATATATGGTAAGACGTGACCTTTGCAGGCACGCACCTTATTTCACGTGGGACTATTTTGAAATATCACAGCCTATCCTGCATGATTTGAAATGATTGGATCTTTTTGATTAGATTCATAACATCACTGGAGGGAATATAGGCTGACAATTTCACAGTTTTATTTCTCTGTGATTTGCACGCTCGCCAAGACATCAGACCTTCGCCAGAGGAAGAACTAGATTCATAATTCCTAATTGTTATCCGGACCTTTTACTGGAGAACCAGATAAGACTTATAAAGCACAGGAAATCAATTTCAAATTTTAATAAGGAACAACCGGGGCTAGGAAATTGAAGAAACACGGAGTCAGAAGGGGCAATCTATTGTACAATTCAAAGAAATCCCAGACCTGTGTAAGAGAAGATTCGTCTCTTTAATTCATCTGTGCGACACGTCTGTAGCCAGGATTGGCGTAAGTTGGATTTACATTTCATATTTTATTACTAACATGTGAACTAACATATATATGTATATATTACCATGTGAATTTTATTGTGTGAAACTCGCTATTGGATGTCAAAGTCATTTGAGGCTGGAAACATCAGCGTATAGAATGATGATTCATGAACCACCACTGCACGGGCTGGTGATTGCTTTATTGATAGTTTTGTAAAGAGAACTAAAAGAATAAAGTAGTTCCAGGTTCCCTATGGAGCAGGGAGGGAAAGATGAAAAGAAATGATGTCCATTCTAAACATAAGACTTACATTTTCAAAGTAGTGTAAAAGAACAACTGAAAGAGTTGCTCAACCTAGGAACTGCCCAACATCACGCAAGAAACTAAATAAACGAACGGGAGAAATGAGCATTAAGACCTACAAGCTGAGAGAGCCAGAAATTAAGACCAGATATCAGGGGCTTATTGCTGCAGCGGTGAGCAACACAGAAGAACAACCTGATGACTTGGAAACCCTCTGGATTAATTTCAAGGACATCATAAAGACAGCTGCCGCAGAAGCATGTGGTGAAGTCCGACTTGCTAACAAGAGAAAGAGGACACCTTGGTGGACAGAGGAAGTCAAAGGGAAAATAAGAGAGAAGAAAATGGCATGGAAACAATACTTAGGAGCTAAAAACACAAGAGGACAAATGGAGAAATATACAGAATATGTGACACTCAGAACAGAAGCAAAGAACAAGGTGCTAGCAGCAAAACAGATGTCCTGGGAAGAATTTGGAGAAAAGCTAGAAAAAGATGCGCAAGAAAACCAGAAATTGTTCTATAAGACCCTAAAGAACATGAGGAAGGAAAAACAATGCCCTCTCAAATTTATAAAGGACAAGCAAGGCAAATTGCTTACTTCCCCAAAGGAAGTAATGGAAAGATGGAAAGAATATTTCTCAGAACTCCTGGATGGTGAGCATGGTGAAGCATCAGAAATGATAACCACTAGCACAGAAGAGAAAACCAATGATGGTGAAGATGATATAAAGATGGAAGAACTGAAGGCAGCACTAGAGAAAATCAAGATGGGCAAAGCAGCAGGGCATGATGGTATAACACCAGAAATGGTTAAGAACATGGGAGCATCAGGCGACCTATTACTCTTAAGGGTCCTACAGGCAGTGTGGTGCAACAAGACCAGACCAAAGGATTGGGAGATTGCAATCATAACACCAATTTTCAAAAAGGGTGACAATCGACAGTGTGGAAACCATAGAGGCATATCCCTTCTCAGTGTCCCTGGTAAAATCTACTCTAGAATCCTAGAGCAGAGACTCCGACGCCTAGCTGAGCCACAACTGGATGAGGTCCAGTGCGGATTCCGAGCAAACCGAAGTACTCAAGACCTAATCTTCACACTCAGACAGATGAGTGAAAAGGCCCTTGAGTATAAGAGTGAGATCCATCTTTGTATCATAGATCTGGAAAAGGTGTTTGACAGGGTCCCCTGGAGCAAACTTTGGGACTGTTTGGCAAGGAAGAACATTCCAGCACTTCTGATTCATGCTATACAGAGCTTCTACAAGTCTTGCAGAAATTATGTGAGGACAGCAAACCATAAGTCAGAAGAGTTCAGGACCACCACTGGTATAAGACAAGGTGATATCCTGTCACCTTATCTTTTCATACTCCTCATGGACGATGTCATCAAGGCATGTAAGGAGAGAACAAGAAAGTATTCAGTGGGGTACTAGAAGATGAGACAGGTATGTATTTCAGAGCTGGCATTTGCTGATGATGTTGCCCTGATTGCTAAATCAGAGGCTATCTCCAATCCAACCTGCAAGTCTGGAAGGAAGAGCTGGAGAAGAGAGGGATGGTCATAAGCAGCTCTAAAACAAAATCCATGGTGATATCACGAGAAGAAAGAAGACATCAGATTAAGCTGAGAGAACAGGTCCTGGAGCAGGTCGACCACTTTAAATCCCTCGAGGTTATTATAGACCGAAAGGGAGGCATCAAAGAAGAGTTGGCCACTCGAAAAGCAGCAGCTGGGAGACTTTTTCAGGCCATAAATCGAGGATTCCTCAGCAAGAGAGAGGTTGGTAAGAAAACGAAGATGGCTGTATACCGCTCCACCTATGTCCCAGTCTTGACATATGGCTGCGAGTCATGGGCAATGACTACAACCCACAAAAGCCAGATCCAAACCTCCGAAATGAGATATCTGAGGAATGTGGTTGAAGTAACAAGAAGAGACATGGTCCGCAACCAGACGATACGTCAATGCTTTAATTCCAACCGCCTGCAGACCCAAGGAGAACAGTCCAAACTAAGATGGTTTGGCCATGTGTGTAGAATGGAAGAAGATCGGCTACCACGACAAGCATGGGAAACAAAGAGCCAGGGATCCAGACCCACAGGACGACCCAGAGTCCGCTGGGAGGACAACATTAGACAATCTTTGAAGGACCGAGGACTAGAATGGAACCAGGCCAGGAGGAAGACAGCCGATAGGATAGTCTGGCGCTTTCTCTTCCAAACCTCTACACCTCACGGTAGAAGGGGAACGACTAAGTAAGTAAGTAACTGTCCCTATAAACATATTCATTCACTTTCAAATTAATGTAAGGTTTCACGCTTTAAACCAGTGTAAATGTCCATGGGGAAATATTCATTTTAATTTATAGAAGTTTTAAACTTGTCCACAAGTGTAAATGTAAATGAAACATGAATGAATTTATATTGTGAACACTTTTCAAACAGTGGAGATGTAAAAGTAAAACATATTATATCTGTACGTTTAACATTTTTCATTTAAATGCAATGTAAAGCTAAAGCTATTCAGTTTAAATGTAAAGGAAGTTTTATCCCGAGGGATTAAATTTAATTCTCATCGAGGGTAAACTCTGAGTTAAGTGGGATGGTGAAATAGAAGAGGAAGGGGGGGGGGGGGGGGGGAAGGGGGGGGGGGGCACGTAACTCTGTCGGAGAACGCCATACTCAGAAGATCGTTCATTTTTATTCTTCTATCACAGTTATTGGTGGTACCAGCAGAACGTACTATTTCTGGAACAAGACGGGATCAGTGGCCCACGCTTTAAGGCAAAGAACACTGTGTAGAGTTTCCTTGAAGTTTCTGGGAGACGAGCTACACTCGACAACCTTGACCAGAGACGAGTGATCAGTGTGAAAAGACAAAACCGTCATTGGCAGCTAAGTTCAAATATATGTTGCCATCTGAACTTTCTTACCCTTTTCGCAATCCCAAATACGAGGATGATAGCTTTTCTTTATCCATAACTATTCAAATTATTTTCAAACTGTTAAAATTTAAAGTGATTATTAAATTTTGGTATTTGTAATGTTACAAATTTAACTTCGATTTGATCATTTTAAAGTTACTGCATGTTTGTCTCAGTCAATTACTACACACATTCTAAACAGAGCTATACTTGAATAAGAGAATTCCACTGAGTAAATCAGGGGTGGGGGCTTAACGAGCTGATAAATAAGTGCTTAAATTCTTCACAAAAGTGGTCGGCAGGTTACAGAATTAACGTGCTTAGCGACAGCCAGCATTGTTTTCGCTTACCTGAATTTCTTGTGAAGACTCCCATGTGATAGAAGCTTTACTACTCTTCTATCTACATTTCTGCCAAGAGTAATCTTGTGTACAAATAGACTCCATTGAAGCCTATATTAGATACTCTTGAGTTTGGTCACTGTTGGACCACTACTGCAAAGCAGGGGAGGCAATACCGTCACATAAATAAACGAGTATAGTTAAATAGCAGGCACTGGCAAGACAAAAGGAGAAGGACATTCCACAACAGAAACGAAAAACAAGTGACAGGTTCACTGAAAAATCAAACCAGGGACCATTCGAACGGAGCTATTGCCTTGCTGCGAGAGTGAATCGTAAAAGGACACACGGCCTTACTAAGTACCCCCCCCCCCCCCCCCTTTCCTCCAAAAGTGCCTCATTTATTTATCTGGCCTAAAATAACGGCCTAGGAAGCGAAATAGAAAAGTGTGTGGTATACTACAGGCGTTTCGAGGTATAGACTGGTCATCTCGGAAGAGATTGGGGCCTTACTATGTAAATATCCTGATATATAATATATCAATATAATATAATGGATCAAGAGTCTGACAGGAAAAAAGTAAATCAGAGTGTGCCATCAAGACAACACATAGAAGACGGACGCTGGAGATCCATTCCCAGCTGACCTTCCATATGTAGATGGCAGCTGATCTGATCCTATAACCCAGGGGTTCTCAACTTTTTTTTTTTTTTTTTTTTGCTCATGGTCCCAATTGTGAGCCTCATTTACCTCTGTGCCCCCTCACCCCTCAAAGTCGCTGTTAGCTGGACAAAAACTTGTCCCCTAGAAATATGGCATGGCGCACGTTGAGAACCACTGCTATAACCAACTGACCTTGTGTCTAGATTGAACGATGCGTGCCTCGGCAAAACTCCGATAATTTGTTGAATATATATTATTGCAGCCTGCATAAGCAAGTTCTGCGCCTGAAAATTATCAGCTGGTCTCTTCTCAGTAATATTAATAAGTGGTACCATTGTCGTCACTATTTCCAGTTTCGCTCCTTATGAGGCATGTGTGACATATTATGATAATAGCTTTCATATATCTATTTCATTATCTACACTTTTCTTTTACCTTTCTTTCACCTACGCACGTTTGTTAACATAAAACCCTCCTATACTCAGAGATCTGTCTCTTTTTCTAATTTAACACGCATATTTTATTGCTGTTCGCTATTTCCTTTGATGAATGTTCACGAGCAGACCTATTAGCTAACATTGAGCTGTAATTAAACGCCAGCGATTGAAAATCGTTGTAATAGATCAGACAGTGATCAGGGGACATAATTGAGTACTAAGAGCAGATAATTTGGAACCAAGGTGAGACAAATTTATATTACCTCCCTTGTAATCCGTTCGTTTAAAAAGGTACTTAAACACGGTGAGAATCGCCAGATCAAAGGACATTGCTCGCTAGAATGGCCCATACGAGCAGAGACGTGTAAAATTTGAACTGATTAGCAAATTACGTTACGCCGGATCTCAAGCGAGTCCGTACGCAACAGAGAGAGTCTGGGTTTCGGTTCTAGCGTAAAAAATGGCTTTGATTTCACGTATTCCCGAAGATCTGAACGTAGGTGCTAAAACTAGCAGAGTCTGGTTTCGGTATATATATATATAATATATATATATATATATATATATATATATATATAATATATTATATATATATATATATATATATATATATATATATATATATATATATATATATATATATATATATATATATTTATATATGTTTATATATATATTATATATTTATACCGAAACCAGACTCTCTGCTAGATTTAGCACCTACGTTCAGATCTTCGGGAATACGTGAAATCAAAGCCATTATTCACGCTAGAACCGAAACCCAGACTCTCTCTGTTGCGTACGGACTCGCTTGAGATCCGGCGTAACGTAATTTGCTAATCAGTTCAATATATATGTTATATATATAATATATATATATTATATATATATTATATATATATATATATATATATATATATATATATATATATATATATATATAATATATATTATATATATATATATAATATAATATATATATATATATATATATATATATATATATATATATATATATATATATGTATATATACCCTCAGATCTTAAAGACATCTAGCTCGATTTCTAGAATCACTTGTATTAGTGAAGTTTCTTAGTTTTTCGTTGGAGATAGTCTTAGTATTTCTGTGTTTGAGGTAATTATATTTACTTTTTTTTTGTTGAGTGATTTAAGTGGTAAAATCGTCAATTATATTTTACTAGATTTTCGGTGCAGAGTGATTTACTAGATAAATCCGTCACTTATATTTCTCTAGGATTTACTGTGTTACATAGGCCAGCAGAATAAATAATAATTTCTAGCTAAACTATTCCAGCTATAAAATAAATTTAATTAATTGCTAGTAACCAGGCAGAGAATATTTTAACCGACTAGTAAATGCACTGATCATCATGGAGTTATTGACGAAATAATGTATTGATTTCTAATTCATGATGATTGATTGTTTAAATGACCAAGCTTGTAGTTTATAATTTATAGTTAAATAACCGAAGTGGATAAATATTATATTTTACACGGGTTAAGGATAGGATTGGAAATACTATATTATGGTTAAGTATGTGTATTTTTTTTCTCCTTTACACAGTATTGGGTCACACCCTAAACCTTACCAGTGGCTTCCATATGAATCTGAGAATAACGGACTTAAGTCCAACAGTACAAAAGAACATTCTGTATAAATATCGGGTTTTTCAAGGTGACTTGTCTGGCCTCGTGCTTACACCCAGAAAGAGACAGAGTACCAACCCAAAGAATATTAAGAATACATTGTAACTGGACTTATAGATATCCAGATTTCTTTTTCCAAATTTCATATACATTCAGCTTGTGGTGGCGACAGAATCAAACATTGACATTACCTGAATAACAACCACTGTGTTATGAAGAAGATTTGTCCTGAACAGATCTATTTACCTTAACGATTGTTCCAGATGTTGGATTAATTAGTCTTGGAGAAACTGGGGCTTGTTTCGCCAAAACCCAACCTTGGATTTGCTGTATGTACCTTAACGATTGATCCAGATGTTGTGAAAGCACCTATTAGGTAAGAGTGACTGGATGTGATCACAGGTTTGTCAGAGCGAGAGAAAGCAGGGATGAATAATTCTTTTATTGTATAACCCATGTACTCACTTTGTATTTTTTTAATGCAAGTGTTTTGCTAATGCTGTCCCTTTCAGAATAGATTAACGTATAAACTCTGTTCTTTACTGTAGAGGGAAATCCTAGACCATAGCGTATAAATCTTTGACTCTTTGGGGGTTAATAACTTTCTTCTAACGGGATCTTGTCTCAACAGAGGGAGGGAGGATTACACCTATGAGTCTAACTCTTTAATTAATTCATTAACTTATGTTTATTTGTATTTGATTGATATTCAAAATATTGCTGTTGTGAAGTTTTTTTTAATGATAAATAAAATTTACATAAACTTTATTTACGTGTGTTGGTCAGCTCGTCCTAAAAAGATCCCTATTCCATTGAAATAGTTTTCACGTTTGTGCGTCTAATTGTCGCCACGTATCTGTGGGTGTGTAGATGTGAGTGGTTGAATATATCAATATATATATTTATAGGGAAACTGTCTGATCTAAGAATGTCAGTCGTAACCGATAGGCTGGATTAGATTATCTCTCTAATAGATTATCTCTCAAATCCAGGGACAGACTTTACCTTTCACCATTTCACTCGTGAAAGATCTATTTCTTTACCTTATCTCCCACTGAGTTATCACCTGTTCTAGTTCTATTCAGACCGGACCATAATTGATCTTAAATACCTATCAAAAATCTACGACAGCATGTAACAACTGCTGCCGCACGTCTCTTGCCGGAAGCTTACACCAAGATATTCAAGTGTTCTTGCAATCAATATTTCAGACCTGAGGGTCTTTTATATTTGGACATGCGCCCTAATATAACCGACTAGGTTGAACGGGACGCGCCTCGCCAAAACGTTCTTTAAAAAAAAGTGTTCTTGCAGCAGTGGTTTCTGAAGCAATTTGTTTTCAATGATGAAGTTGCCTAAAGCTTTTGTTTTACCCGACATAGGATGTTATACTTGCCACATTTCTTTATTTTATTTCTTTAACAGAAAAAAAAAAACCGATCTGGCTGTCACTTTGTTTCGTCCTTCGCAGCAGGCCTTCAGGTCTGTCGTATCTGTATACACTGTACTTCCCATGAGCACGTACCCATTAAACTTTCCTTCCATTGAAACTACCGCTGGCTTATATTAACAGTAAAAGTATCCAGACCACAAGGTCTTTTATTGTGGACATGCGCCTTAATATAACCCGAGTCAAGGTTGAGTTCTCGTCAAAACGAGGCAAAATTGTATTCAATGTTTAAAAATTTGTGTTCAATGTTTTTATAGTTCCTTAGTGCAAGAGACCAACTGACAGCGCATGCGTATGAGAAACATCATACGGGTTTCTGGGTTTTCTGGCTGTTTCCAGCTTGTACAAGCTTTTGCAAATACGTTTGAGGTTGCTGAGAGATTTGTCATGCCCCTTATTTAATTGAACGCACACATTTTTCCCCCTTTCATTTCTAGATGTGTCAATTCTGTGTCTGGGTAAATATTTTCAATGACATTATCCACTGCAAAGTTTTTCTGTTCAGTCTGCTTTTGTGGATTTTTAAAATTATGTCTAGGAATCTCTTTTCCACCCCTCCTTTTTTCTGTTTGTTGCGCCATTGAGCTGCTTTATCTTTATCCAAAATGTAACGATCGACCAGAACACCTCACTAGTTTTGAATAACCAATGAATCTCGCAGTGTCGCTTAAAAAAGAATAAGGATCGAAACCAGACAAAAGAACATGCAATATAACACAGCCTAGAGTGACAACAATCACGTTCTGACATGCCATACCCTTGGTCTTATCTTTTCACACTACTGTTTCAATAGGTTAGAAATACCCGGAGTATTCCATTCTATCAACACACCTCCATCTTTAAAAAAAAAAAGTATAAGAATAAAACTTATTTGTTTTCTTTCCACCCACTACAATGTGCGATAGTTCGACTATGGTTACCAGCATCATGCAGCTAGAATACGTCTGAACTGTTATGATACATTCATGAATTCGTTGCTCTGCCGTTGTTTTGTTTCCATATACATTTTTTTTAAAACGAATGTTACTCGGTATAATAAATGTTATTTTATTTTATTTATTTTTTTCTATTTATTTTAAAACTCTTTCTACCTCTTCTCTCTCCATGTCTTTTTTTTTTCTTCTTAATATCACTTTTCCCTCACTCTGTTTTCCAGTCCTTGTTTTCATTATTTTTACTTTTAATGTACTATTGTGACGGTATTGCCTCCCCTCCTTTGCAGTAGTGGTCCAACAGTGGCCAAAACTCAAGAGTATCTAATATGGGCTTCGCACAAGATTACTCTTGGCAGAGATGTAAATAGAAGAAACAAAACGCTCCTATCTCCAGGGAGTCTTTACAAGATATTCAGAGTAAGCGAGAACAATACAGTTTTGGCTGAGTATGTTAACTCTGTAATTCTGCCGACACTTTTGTGAAGGATTTAAGCACTTATTAGTTTCAGCTTGTTCAAGCCCCTACCCCTGATTTACTAAGTGGAATTCTATTATTCTAGTATAGCTCTGTTTAGAGTGTGTGTAGTAAATTGACTGAGACAAACATGCAGTAACTTTAAAATGATTAAATCGAAGTTAAATTTGTAACATTACAAATAACAAAATTGAATAATCACTTAAGTTTTAACAGATGAAAAATAATTTGAATAGTTATGGTTCACGAAAAGTTATCACCACGGTCGTTATGGATTGTGAAATGCTACAAGAAGTTCAAATGGCAGCATAGATCTGAACTTAGCTGTCAAAGACGGTTCTGCTCCTTCTTTTGGGTTGGTTCTTTTCACACTGCTCATGCTCGTCCCTGGTCAAGGTTGTCGGGTGTAGCTCGTTTCCCAGAAATGTCCAGGAGAGTCTACCAAGTGGGTCATTCGTCTTAAAGCTTAGGCCACTGTTCCCTTCTTGTTCCAGAGACAGTACTGTCTGCTGGTACTACCAATAACTATGGTAAAAGAATAGAACGAAACGCTCCTCTGAGTATGGCGTTTTCCACCCCATAGTTATGGGTTCCTTCTTCCCATACCACCATCCCATTAACTCAGAATTTACCCTCGATGAGAATTAAATTTAATCCCTCGGGATAAAACTTTCTTTACATTTAAATAGAATAGCTTTCATAGTTACTTTATATTTAAATGAAAAGGTTAATAATACAGATAGAGTATGTTCACATTTACATTTCCACTGATTGAAAAGTGTTCACAATATAAAATGAATATGTTTTCATTTATGTGTTACGCTGATTGATAAGTATGAAACTTCCATTAACTTTAAAATGAATATTTTCACATAGACATTTACACTGGTTTAAAGTTTGAAAACTTACATTAATTTTAAAGTGAATATGTTTATATGGACATTTACAGTGCTTTGAAAATGTAAGTATTATACTTAGAATGTATATCATTTCTTTCATCTTTCCCTCCCTGCTCCATATGGAACCTGGAACTCTTTATGCGTTTAGTTCTCTTTTCAGAAACTGGCAATAACGTAGTCACCAGCCCGTGCAGTGGTGGTTCATGAATCATCATTCTATACGCTGAGGTAGCCAGCCTCAAATCACTTTGACATCCACTATCGAGTTCACATATTAAAATTCACATGGTTATATATATTTAATATGAAAGAGATTTCCTGGGCTATGAAAGTCCGTTAAAAATTCTCCAGTAAAAGGTTTCCGGTATGTTAAGAAGGAATTCTGAATTCTTATTCTTCAGTCTAGCAAGGTCTGGTATCTTGGCGAGCGATTTCTCAAGTGAAATAGCTTGAGAAAGTGGTCAGATTATATTCACTGCCTTTCCACGCATTTGTTATGCGCGCCTCAAAGGGTCAGTCAATCTGATTTGAATATTTTGCATGACTCAGGTAAAGCAAAATTTCAAACATTACTTTTCTCAAAATGGGTTGTAAACATCCGCTTGTCCTTGAGTACAAACTTACGAACATGTCGATAACTTCATATAACAACGGGTTCCCAATGTAACAATCATTAATTTATCAGAAAGTAATCTCTTATCTGTGTTTGTCCATCAGTTGTCCCCCCGTATTCCAAGCTTTGGCGATGAGCGCACTTGTGTCTTATCAGTGATTAAGCACTGCGCTGAGGGTATTGACGTGTTAATCTGTGTACTGATATCCGCTGCGCCCACGATAGCCAACATGTTTAGGTCGCTGCCACTCCTTGCAACGTAGGGAGAAATGGATAACAACCAGACATGTCTACTTATCCCTGAGAAGGGTGTAAGAAGGAAAATACATAATATCTGCTACACATAGCAGAAAAAGAAAGAAAGAAAGTTCGACAATTGAAAGCACACAATAAAATCAGTACCACAAATGTACCGATACCGCCGGAGTGAAACAAAGATCACCCCGTTCTGCCACAACTATCCACTTCCGCTTTTCTGTTTAGTGGCAGCCATTTTTGCTCCAACATGTGAAACTATAAGGGAGTATTTTTCTCTTATTTCTATAGTTTCATGTTCTCCACTTAATTCTCACTTTCTTTCCCTCAGGTCTCTTGTTGTCTGTCCCTGACGAAGGCCTTGTGGCCGTGACGTAGGTTTTTTCTTGTCCTTTCTCCTTGTAAGACGTATTACTATTTGTGTGTATTTTTCTTTTCATTCTACCGTTTTACCCCCGTCTTGCGGCAGTTCTCCTCATATACTCATGCCGTTGTAATAATGACTTAATAACAATAAACGTACAGTTGTATGAATGGCAGATGAGCAATATCAAAGAAATGCCACGCAATCGACTTTATATATATATATATATATATATATATATATATATATATATATATATATATATATATATATATATATATATATATATATATATATATATATATTGCATTAGGAGGTGGGCAGCAATGGGATGTTGTGCAAATCAAGAAAGACAACCAACATGATCGAACTCCGGAAATCTAAAAAAAATGCAGTTTCCAATTCTTCGTCCGTATATTTTGTTCTGCCCTGAATATATCTTTTTAGTTCGTTTTTGTTTTGTAGTATTGTAAGACCCCGAAGCAATCATTCTATTTTGCTGTTTAAACAAAAATCACTGCTAGCTGGACTTTCTAACGTATCAAAATTAATTACGTATTACTGTTACAGTACAAATCAATCAAACGAAATATGAAGAGAAGATACCCTAATTTTTTCTTCTCTTGTCATATTGCTGATTTCGATGACTCTCTCGACCACTTTCATGTTTTCGCCCATGCAAAAACTTTATCACACGCGGGCAGACTGGCACCCTGCTTGGTCTCCCCTGGGCTCACCCACAAAATCAGATTGTCACCTCATAAACATAAACTATATATTCCATTCATGAAAAACTCTCTGTCTCTCTTTCAAGACACTGTATTTGTCATTCCAGCCCTCCCCCCATACTTTATGCCAGTATCTGGAGCCCCATTTGTTTATGTTACGACTAGAGCCAACAATGCGCTATCGCTATTCGTGCTATATCAGAACTCTGCTCTCAACATACGAGCCAGCTTCAACTGCAGTTATCGATCTCTATTTCCAGATTGTTCTCTATTTTATGTGAAAGTGAAAACTATGTAGAACGACGAGTGGCTGAGTGGGTAGAGCGCTTGTTACTCGAGGCAAAGTTACCGAAGTCAAAACCAAGTGGCATCACGCTACAGTCTATCCTGCTGTACCTGGCTGCCCTTGAGTTAGGGAAGAGTAAAGGCAGCGAGAAAGAAGGCAACCGATCATCCTAACTCATAAAGTTGAGACCTAGTTTAGTGAAGTCTTTAATGTTACACTCCCCTATGGTACGTACTACGTGCTACAGGACTACACGTCACTCCCTTGGTCGCTCGTCATGTACCACAGAGCCACTAATGTAGCCGGTTCCCTTGCACCCTGTACTCTTACAGGGGCAGTTTATGTAGCAATTTGTTTTACGTGATGAGGATGCTAGCTAGCGCCCCCTCCGCACAAACCTCATCGGTCCCGACTTACGAGATGCCTGTAGAAGCAGTTGGCTTATCCTGTCTTTGTCTTCTCAGAGACCTCCCGAGAATTACACCTGGCATGACAATACCTTGACCTTTAAAAACTATGTGTACTAAGCGAACTCTTCAGGCTGTAGTTTCTGGTGTTCACCAGTTGAGGAGGTCAACAATTTAGAGAAACCTCGTTCTGGTATTTATCTTTACAAACAGGATAAGCATTTTCAAGGGGAAAAGAACAACAACAAAACAAACAAACGTTTAAGAGATTTTTGAAGAAAGAAAGAAAGAAGCCGAAGAAATTTACTTCCAACTTGTCTATTCAATCAATCAATACCCTTTAGCTCCCCAAGGAGCATGTGCCTTCAACAAATACATGCCAAGTCCTCCTGTCACGTGCCATCCGCTCAAGGTCTTTCCATGTTTTCCTCATCATTTTCACCTCTGTATCCAGCTTAGCTCGTTCACAGCCTGTTCCATTACTGGATTTTTATTTCATTCCAGTGGAATTTAATTTCAAACCTGTTCTTAAGAAATTAGCGAAGGCAAAAAGTCCTGCAGAAGTCAGAGTCTATACATTACGTGTTTGGCGTCTACTAGTACAGAAGGAAAGAAGGAAGGAAGGAAGGAAAGACGGACAGACAGACGGGAACTGAAAATGCAGACTTAAAGCCTGACAAACTGTCAAACCAGGTTTTAACGGTTTCCGCGGAAACGTAAGACTAAATGAACAGCAAGGACGCAAACTTCCAGATGTGTCAATCGATTAACAGTTAAAACCGTGAATAAAATGCAGCCTCCTGGGAAAGTTGTAAAGAAATGTAAAACGGGAATGAAAAGTTATTTCCGCTAGCACAAAATGGAAGGTAATGCAACATTGACAGTCATGATTCAGCACATGAAATTAACTTATGCCGTGATGAGACGTCATTTTGATTTTGGCACTTCCCGATTTTAAGCGACCGGCGCACTGAATACAGAACAGAATCTATCAAATAGTATCCAGCAGTTTAAAAGTCAAGAATGACATCGTCTCTTGGGAAATAGAACAGAGAAAACAAAAAACAAAAACAAAAATCAACGATGACAGGCGCAAATAATTGGGGAAAAAATCAATTGAAAGTAAGTGTTAAACGAAATAATAAAACTGACTATAAAGACAGCGACAAATGTGTATCTTGATCTAATTTTATTTAGCCGGTCATCGCTGAACACTGAGGAAGTACGGGCAGCGCTGCTGTCGCTAGTTTTCCATTCTCAGGGTTACACAACTCTAGCAGATAGATACTATTAGTCCTTTTCAGGACTTTGCATCTATCAACGCTGTACGAGCTAGCAGTCCTTTCATGATCTATGTACCAGGACCGGCCCAGCCCACCCGTATGTCTGTCACAGAAGGATGTTACTCACTTTTGTTTTCTAGTAGAAAGTTTGCTCCGTTATAGCATTGTAAACCCCGTTCAAAATAGATATAAAGTCACCCAGTTATATTAGAATGTAAGTGCACATGTAAATGATCTTTCGGTCTCGAGAGTAAATACTGTCGCATGTTCGAGGTGTATGGTATAAGGAAGCTATAAACAGCACGCTACAATGGAACTATGAATATCGATGGGTCTTACTTGAGTGGGGGGGGGGGGGGGGGGGGGGGGGGGCCGGATTGGCTTAACGGCTAGAGCGCTTTCCTTTTCCGGCACAGTGACCGGGATCGAAAACAACAAGCGTCACTTTCCAGTCTACCCAGCTTTAAATGGGCACCTGACTTTCGATATAAGTTAGGGAAGGAAAAGGAAGCAAGGAAGGGATCTGGTCACCCCACCTCATTTAAAAAAAAAAAAGCTGGAACTCGTATGGTGAAGTCTCTAACACTTCACTCACCTATGACAGTATGCTATGGAACTACTTCTACCTTTTTTGTGACCTTAAGTGACATGTCATTTATTCAATGGGTACATTTCGTTGACAAATCATCTCCAAATAGAGTCATCCAAGCAATAAACAACTCTGCAGCTATGGCCATTAACAAAGGTATTTAAAATCTTTGAAAGCTAAAGAAAAAGAATACTATAGTGTGAATTCAATGATTTCTGATTTGGTTTTGGTTTTTAAGGACTATCTTCAATTGCACACGGACAACTCCATCAGTCCTCCTATCTCCTGTCTTAGATCACACACGGAGGATCTCAGCACAGTGCACGAACTCCGTAGCGCCGGAAAGGATCCCGATGTGTGTATACATGAACCACACATTCTCTAAATATATTTTTGTGGTGGGTAGGTTTCCTAATTTTTAAATTTTACCAGGGCAGCAGCCGTATGGCCTACTCTTAACGATTTCCAAATGCCGAGGAATTTCTAACGTGCGCAAATTGCACACGGGGCCTATTTTTTCGCCCTTATGCGCGAAGGCTAGCCATCCGATCTCACTACTAGGAGATCACGGACATCATTAGAAACCACTAGTTCTGAAAAAAAATTCCATCAATTATATTCCCTGTACTGGGAGCGAACCAGAATGATTTCTGAAGATGACATTAATGCTGCTGATTATTTCCCCGTTTCTCATTCATCTAGTAATGCAAATCAATTAAATTTAACTCTTTCTGTCCAAGGCTGTACTTAAGTTGTGCCTAGGGACCAAATTGGTTGCCAATTTCTTCCACATTTGACTTTTTTTTTTTTTATAAACAAATAGTAAGCAACTGTATTTTAAAGAAATATTTCTTAATATAAATAAAATTGTGTAAACTGCCAGAAGAATATTCTAAAGCGCTGTACGCTTTGTACATGTGAATTACTTCTGTATTGTATCGCCTATTACACATTGTATGTCTTTTAATAATTTTATTTGCTACTTAGAAACCAGTTATTAGAATCTTTTCCGTGTGCTGCTGCTAGGCTTATTATGTCCTTAAGAATATTGTTTGCTGGCACACAATTATGACTGCATATAATTAATAATTTTTTGTTAGCTACTACAAATATTTTGTCTTTATATGATACAGTTTACATGAATAAACAGTGCAGATGGTAAAGTACCTTTCTCGCAGCTAACAGCGACTATGAGGGGGGGAGAGGGAGGGGGGGGGGGTCGGCCACAGAGGTAAATGAGGCTCAGAAGGGGGCCATGAGAAAAAAAAAAGGTTGAGAATCCCTGGTCTAAAGCGCAGATATAAGAAAATAGGACTAACCTAACGGGCGCTAACTGGCAGCTTTGGGAGAATAATGTGCCATATAGTGGCCAGCTATACGGCTTGTGGGACAGTAAGAGTTAAATAAGCCTACACAAGTGTTAACATTTCTTTAAGCACCTCGTGTAATATACGTGATTTGCTTACGCATGGATGTGTATATGAAAGATGTGTATATCTGAGAATGAAATAAAAGGAAACAGTTGAGAAGAAAAATGCATTATGGAAGAGAACAGCAGAGGAAAGAGACAGACAGGGAGGGCCGAGGGTGTATCAGTGGCATGAACCGCAGAGGTTGTCATTTCTATGCAGATGAAATCAGGAGGCTTTCATACCAGCACTCAAGTTCTGACGAAATGAATCGAAGATTTGAGGCGACGGAGTGGTGAAAAAAGAATGCTATAGAAACGTGAGGGTTTGAGAGACAGAAAAAGGGAAGGGGAGACAGGCAGAAACAGAATGTGACCTAGAGGACAAAACAGATGGGAAGAATAGGACATCAAAAATTTAAATAAATGGAATAGCAACTCTTTCTTTAAAGAAAAAGGAATTCTAGAGACGAAGACAGAAGTAGCATGGAGATGGATCTACTTTACAAGAAGTAACACAAAGATGGACACTAAGACAGAAGTACTACAAAGATAGATACTAAAACCGAAATAACACAAAGATGGACACTAAGACAGAAGTACTACAAAGATAAATACTAAAACAGAAATAACACAAAGATGGACACTAAGACAGAAGTACTACAAAGATAGATACTAAAACAGAAATAACACAAAGATGGACACTAAGACAGAAGTACTACAAAGATAGATACTAAAACAGAAATAACACAAAGATGGACACTAAGACAGAAGTACTACAAAGAAAGATACTAAAACAGAAATAACACAAAGATGGACACTAAGACAGAAGTACTACAAAGATAGATACTGTCGTAGATTTTAGATAGGAGAATTAAGACTTGGGTTGGTCCCTTCTGAATAGATTAGAATAGGTGATAGACCTAGTGAGAGTTAGTAAAAAAAATAGATTGCACGAGTGAGATGATAGAATGTGATATAGAGGCTGTCTCTGAAAGCGAAAAAAATTCTTCTCTCTCTCACCTATCTTCTACGACAGCTTTTACAGCGTCAGACAGTCTAAACATATATATATATATATATATATATATTACCTATATTTCTATCTACTCACGGGCACGCACATACACGTGACGACAGTTCAACACACAGACGTGGGAAAACTATAACAACGATTATATAAATATTTAGAACGAGCTGACCAACACGCTGATTAATTCCAAGGGAAATTTTAATTATCATTTAAAATTTCTTCACAACACATAGAATTTACATCAAAACATGTACAAATAGTCATAAAATATCAAGAGAATGCTACAAGGATGATAGCCCCGTTATGATATTTACTCTAGGTTTAGCCCACAGCCCCGTTATGAGACAGATGATGGCCCAATGAGTCACAAATACATATGGTTAGGGTCTAATATTTCTTCCCCTTTAAGGTATGAACAGACTGGATACTCTGATCTAGTATAAGGGAATATATAGATATATAGTTAGCAATACCTTGCATAAAGAAATGTTACAATTGTGAGTGAATCAACAAAGAACATCCCTCAGTCTACTTTCACTCAGTTCTTTCATCAGGGCCCTGTCGTGCATTTCTCACTTTCTTACCCTATAACTTGCCGTTGTTCACAGTCTGGCGCACGCTATGACACAATCTGTTTTATCGTTTGGTGAAGCGAATACCCAGCTCTGCAGATCTTGGTTTCATCCAATTTGTCTGGGGAGCGTTCTCTTCAGGCGATAAGTTTATTCAGATTTTAAGTTAGTGTCACTTGAATCAGTTTTGGATAAGCAAGTTGAAACGGGCACACAGAGTCAAAAAAACACGAGGGTTCCCTTAATTTGGAAAGACAGTCTTGGTTCACTATACACTCTCTCAATACTTGTCGGGAATATTAATGTTATTTCTTGTAATTATTCTCGCCGCCAGGCAGCATGTACATTTAAATTTGTGGAGCAATATGAACTGGCTCAAAAGCCCAGTATATATTTCTAGTCTTTAGAAACCGTTAGTGGGATTGGTATTACTGTCTATCTCTGATGGCACATGCACTGTCAGACCAGTGTTACTTGAAAAAAAAAACCCACGTGGTTCAAGATAGGAAATGTCTATGCTTCTCACAAGTATGTCTCTTTACTACTAAACGCCGGCAAGTTCTGGGTCACCCCAGTATTCACTACATAAAATGGAAAAAGCACATATAAAATAATTATACATACTATGTATAAGGATATAACTTATATTTTAAACTGCACGCATAGAGCTTATCATTTAACACTTCCCGTGAAATAGTTATATTATAAAATCAATCATCATGAATTTGAAATACGTATAAATATATTTCGTCACCACTCATGAGACATCTAGCAGTTATAAGTTAGTTTAGAAAATATATCTCGACTGAGTAGTTAGCAGTTAAATTACATTCATTATGGCTTCATGTTTATTAAGCTAGAAATATAATTTATTCTGTTTTCCACTGTAACTCGTCGACTAAAGAATATAACAAACTATTAAAATAATCACTCTGCACACAGAACTAGTTTAAAATGAAATAGGCGATTAAACACTTTATCACTTCACAAAATACTAGAGATACTAGATATAATATTTTACCTCACACAGAACTACAGGTAGTCGCACCACTTAAGAATTATATGCTTATATATATGGAAGTCTAGAAGTTCGACAAATTGTCGAAACAAACTGAGAACTTCGCTATACAGCTTATAATGTTCCGAGCGACCTGTCTACTGCGAATTTAAGAGTGAGAATGAAAATAAAGTTTCAAACTCGGGCCAATATCTTAAAATTAGACAAAGGGCCCCAACTTATTTCGCCAAGCGAAATTATCTCCCCTACTCCCAACACTTACGTCAGCTTAACGCGTGTCGTAACTGCCACCTACTGACCGAGATGTACGCGTGTCAGTTGCAACTCTCAGACAACCGTCTGCAGCGCGGAGCGCAATTTCACACTTCGCCGGACTATCCCGACGAAAACTCACGCAGTTGCTGCAAAAGGTAGACAATCCGTCTGCCTGCCATGTCCAACGGAGCGAATTCTCACACCCCAGGCCCAGAAATCTGGTCAGGCAGCGCTCTGACCGGGGAAACTGCAGACGTTTTGTCTGGTGAGAACCGTATATTCACAGCTATGGTTCGACCGGCAGAGACTGACATCTACGTAATCGAGTTTCAGTCAGCATGAGAAAGAAAGACGGTAAAATTTCGAATGGGAAAAGAAAATATTATTCGCAAACTAACGAATGCGAAAAAATTATATATATATATATGAAAAAGGGTAAAGAGTGACAGAAAAAATTAGAGGACCCGAGTGGAAGAAAAAGGAAAATGTAGACAATTTATAGAACATAACTCCCTATATGACAGGCCGTCCCCCTTAAGATATGGAAGCACTCCATGTCTACGTTATGGAAATAAATTTCCTATATCCGTAGCTTCAGGGTGTCTGTCCTCTTCCCTCTCATCTCCCCCCTCCATCTCTGTGCAAGTCCTACTCATGAAGTCTGCCCCAACGTTTTGTTTCCCTGGAATGTATTCGACTTTAAAGGAATATACACTTAGCAGCAATGCCCAGCGCATTATTTTCGCATTAAATTCCTTATTAGCCTCGAGAAACGCGAGTGGGGCATGGTCAGTCTGCACCGTGAATGACACTCCGTAAAGGTATTCATGGTGCCTTCTTATGCCATGAACTAAGGCCAGACATTCTCTTTCCACTGTGGAGTAGTTTTGCTCTGCCTTATTCAATTTACGACTGCCGTATGCCACTGGGAATAGCTGGTTGGGATCGTCGTCGCCAGCCTGAAGCAGAGTTGACCCGATGCCTTGCCCCGATGCGTCAACGCGCAATATGAAGGGTTTGGTAATATCAGGCAGTCACAGAATTGGATATTCAGACAACTGTTTCTTGAGCGTGGCGTAAGCGTCTTCGCACTTAGGATCCTAGATAACTTTCTCCGGTCGCCCCTTTTTCGTAAGGTCCGTAAGGGGTGCTGTTAAACCGTTGAAGTTTTTGATGAATTTCTGGTAGTAAGCACATAGCGATAGGAACGATCGTGTTTCTTTCTTCGTCCTTGGCCTCTTCGCTGCACGTATCTTCTCTACGTTTTTAGCAACTGGCCACATAGCACCGTGAGCAATGGTGTGCCCCAGGAAGTCCAGTTTTTCAAAGCCGATTAAACATTTGCTAGGTCTAGCTGTGAGTCCAGTTTCCTGTAGTCTCCTGAGGAGCATCTCGACCGTAGCAATGTGTTCTTCGTAGGTGTCCGTTGCAATTAGTATATCATCCATAAAATTGTGGATATGTGGACTGTGCAATGGCTCTAACAGCGTCCTCATCATCCTTGTGAACACTCCTGGTGCGTTGTGTAAACCGAAAGGCATCACGTTAAACGTATAGTGTCCTTCGCTGGTGCTGAAAGCCAGCAAAGGCTTAGTTTCCTCTTTGACTGGTATCTGATAGTAGCCCTTACTCAAGTCAATCTTTGAGAAAATCCGTGCCTTGCTTAGCTTGCTAAACAGCTCAGAAGCGCTTTGGAGTGGTTCCGGCTGAAATTCCGTTACTGTGTTAAGTAGCCGGTAATCGATGCACAGCCGAACTTCCTTATTGGGCTTCTGTAGCAGCACTACGCTCGCACTATAGGGAGACGTGGACTCACTAATAATTCCTGTTTTACGTAGCTTGTCTATCTCTGCATGTAGCGTATCAGCTTTCGCATACGGAATAGGGTAAACTCTGGTTCGAACAGGTGTCTCATTTGTAAGTTTCATCTCGAACTCTACAAGATGTGTTCGTCCAGGTACATCCGTTAGCACTGCTGTGTACTGGTTCAGTAAAGCCTTCGTTTCTGTCTGTTGTGCTTCAGAGAGAGTGTATCCAAATTTTACATCTTCTACAGATTCAGTTTGTTGCAATGGATATTCCATGCAACTATCGTCATCTTCCACATCCTCTGTAGCTATGGCGATCGCCAGGAGATGTTCGGGGGATGGTACCGGTCTTTCCAAGTATTTCTTTAACAGATTTACATGGTAAACCTTCTCCTTTCCTTTGATAGAGATCTGATAGTTGGTTCTCGAGATCTTTTTCAGGACGGTGAACGGCCCTTGCCACCCGATGCGTAGCTTGTTACTTCCGGTTGGCAGCAACAACAAAACTTTATCTCCTGGTTGTAATTCTCTCTCCTTTGCTGCTTGATTGTATCGTCTAGCGTGCTTTGCGCGAGCTTTCTTAAGGTTTGCTGTTGCTAGATCCCATCCTCGCTGTAGCCTTTCCTTCAATTCCGATACATATCTACTGGCTGAGACGACTGTCTCATCCGCCTTCTGGTCTGTCAGGGACCGAAGTAATGCTTCAAGCGGCCCCTTTATAGGTCTGCCGAATAAAAGCGTAGCTGGAGGGAAACCCGTAGAGGCCTGGGGAACTTCCCTATAAGCGAATAGGGCTGCAGGAATGAAAAGGTCCCAGTCCTCCGGCTTTTCTTGTGCCAGATTGCGTAGCATGGTGGTGAGGCTGCCATTGAAACGTTCCACGAGCCCATTTCCGGCCGGATGGTACGGGCTGGTGTGGATGTGTTTGGCCCTCAAGATCTTAAAGATCTCCTCCATTAACAGGCTACGGAATTGGGATCCATTGTCCGTCAAAACTTGTTGAGGGAATCCCAACCGTGTAACAATCTGCACTAGGGCTTCTGCGACATGCTTCGAATCTGTGCGTGTTAGCGGTATAGCTTCGGCCCACATAGTGCATGTGTCGACTAAAGTCAGGATAAACCTGTGCGTTCGTTTGGTCCTTTCTAGGGACCAACAATGTCGACAGCAACCCGTTCGAATGGAGTCCCCACAATTGGCGTTTGCCCCATGGGAACTGGGGCGGTCCAGTGCTTGGGTGCTACCCGTTGACACTGGGCACAGGATTTCACATATCTGAGTATATCAGTGTTCAACCCTGGCCACCAATAGTGAGTCTGTATACGTTGCTGTGTGGCGTTCTGTCCCATATGTCCGCTAAAGGGAAGAGAGTGCCCCATTTCTAGGATTTGACTTCTGTACTTTTTCGGTACTAGGAGCTGATTAGAACCTTGTTCAGGCTTGCCCGTTCTCCGATAAAGCACGCCATCCTTAGAAAAGATGTCCCCGTGTTGTCTAGGGTCTTTGGCCATGGGCAGTTTCCTAAAGCAGGGTTCCAAAGTAGGGTCCTTTTGTGGCGCCTCTTTAAGTTCCATAGGTAACAAATTTGGCGCAGGCTCCCGTTCCTTCTTGGCTTGCCCTCTTGTGGTCACTGTTGCCACTATTGGCTCTTCCGGTTTCCCAATAAACACATATCTACAGCCAAGTATGACTGGGTAGATGGGATCATCCATAACAGCCGCTTTGATCACGCCTCTGACAAAGTCAGAGTGTATCTCCACCAATGCGATGGGAAGCGCTGTAGGTGCATCACTCTTACGAACTCCACAAAGTTTGACGGTCTCTCCTGTCTCTTGACCGGGTTTAACCAGGTTTCTGGCAACAATGCAATCATAAGAAAGCCCCGTGTCAAACAAACAATACGTTGAAGTCTCGTTTAAAACAACCGTACCTCGCGTAGAGGGCCTCTCTCCCTCCGGTTGAGAATCACTGACAATAATTCTTTCCTGCGAGTCTTTTGTAAGCATCCGATGCGCTTCGGCTCGGTGTGCTTGCTCTGATCCTTAGTCCCGTGCGCAGGGGTTTTCCCTTTGTCACCTTGACCTTCCTGGCCACGCTGCCATGAAGGGCGGTCGGGTTGATCAGACTGTTTACTGTGGTTGCTGGGGTACTTGTTTTTGTAGAACTTGGATTTTTCAGGAGGGGGGGGGGGTTTAAGGTCCAGTTTTTCTGTGGTTATTCTGATTATAAGCCTGAGAAGATTGCTCTAGGTTATGTTTTCGAAAATGCTCCTCTGCCGGTTTCCGCTTTGTGGCCGGTAGTTCAGCCAGCGCATTGTGATAACGCTCAGACTTTTCCAAAATGTCTTCAAGTTTTTCTGCCCCCTGCTCAGCGAGAAATCTCCGGGTATCTGCAGACAATGTGTTCTTTATTTGTTCTGTTAAAACAAATTCCTCAAGACCTTCGTAGGTAGAGGGGAGCTGCGAGAGCTCTAGGCACTTTGTCAGATAACCCTTCAAACGAGACGAGAACTGCTGAAAAGTTTCAGAATTCTCTTTCCGGCTGTTGCGAAACAGTTGCAAAAATTTGCGAGCGTTCATTTCAAATCGCTCCAGTAACGCTTTCTTCAACAGATCGTAGTCGTCTTGTTGGCTACTTTCCAGCTTAGAATAAACATCATAAGCAGAAACTTTCATCCATCTTCTTCTGCTGTAATGCTTCGGCTGCTTCTTCCTTCCTCCTAGCTTCTTCTTCTTTCCTCTCCGCGTCATATCTCTCAAGTTCGTCTCTGACAAACGCTTTCGCTTCCTCTCCTTCCAGTCCCTCCTCTCTTGCTTCGTCCCTGAGGAGTTGTCTAAGCTTTGCCCTCTCGGCCATATTAAGTCAGTGACTGAGACTAGTGGAGAAAGAAAATAGGAAAAGGATACACTGATTTCTACCACTTGCGAGAAGAATACCAAATAAAAGATGATATGCTTAACCCTGGGATACCTCCTCCAAAATAAAATCTAACTATCGCTGCTATTAATCGGCAATAAAGCACCTAATGCAAACACGACTACGCCAACTAAATGGTAGTTAAGATTACTTCTGAAAAATAAGTTGCTACAGTGGAAACAAAATAATTATTGCAAAAATTAGAGAGAAAAAATAATCCCTTAATTTTTAATCCACTATCAAGTTTACCCTGAAGACAGTTAGGGTGAGGGAGGCAATTACTTACTTACTTACTTACTTAGTCGTTCCCCTTCTACCGTGAGGTGTAGAGGTTTGGAAGAGAGAGCGCCAGACCATTCTATCAGCTGTCTTCTTCCTGGCCTGGTTCCATTCTAGTCCTCGGTCCTTCAAAGATTGTCTAATGTTGTCCTCCCAGCGAACTCTGGGTCGTCCTGGAGGTCTGGATCCCTGGCTCTTTGTTTCCCATGCTTGTCGTGGTAGCCGATCTTCTCCCATTCTGCAGACATGGCCAAACCATCTTAGTTGGGACTGTTCTATTTGGGTCTGCAGCGGATGGGATTTCAGGCCTTGACGTATCGTCTGGTTGCGGACCATGTCTCTTCTTGTTACTTCAACCACTTTCCTCAGATACCTCATTTCTGAGGTTTGGATCTGGCTTTTGTGGGTTGTAGTCATTGCCCACGACTCGCATCCATATGTCAAAACTGGGACATAGGTGGAGCGGTATACAGCCATCTTCGTTTTTTTACCAACCTCTTTCTTGCTGAGGAATCCACGATTTATGGCCTGAAAAAGTCTCCCAGCCGCTGCTTTTCGAGTGGCCAACTCTTCTTTGATACCTCCCTTTCGGTCTATAATAGCTCCGAGATATTTAAAGTGGTCGACCTGCTCCAGGACCTGTTCTCCCAACTTAATCTGATGTTTTCTTTCTTCTCGTGATATCACCATGGAATTTATAGAACATAACTCCCTATGTGACAGATACTAAAACAGAAATAACACAAAGATGGACACTAAGACAGAAGTACTACAAAGATAGATACTAAAACAGAAATAACACAAAGATGGACACTAAGACAGAAGTAGTACAAAGATAGATACGAAAACAGAAATAACACAAAGATGGACACTAAGACAGAAGTACTACAAAGATAGATACTAAAACAGAAATAACACAAAGATGGACACTAAGACAGAAGTACTACAAATATAGATACTAAAACAGAAATAACACAAAGATGGACACTAAGACAGAAGTACTACAAAGATAGATACTAAAACAGAAATAACACAAAGATGGACACTAAGACAGAAGTACTACAAAGATAGATACTAAAACAGAAATAACACAAAGATGGACACTAAAACAGAAGCTATACAAAAATGCATGCTAAGGCAGAAGTAACACAAAGATGGATATTAAAATAGAAATTGCAAAAAGATGGATACTAAAACAGAAAAAAACACTAAGATGGTTACTAAACCAGAAATAACACACAGGCGGATACTATAGCAGAAGTAACACAAAGATGGATACTAAAACAGAAGCAATACAAAAATGCAGGCTAAGGAAGAAGTAGCACAAAGATGGATACTATAACAGAAATAACACAGCGATGGATACTATAACAGAAATAACACAGCGATGGATACTTTAACAGAAGCAATACAAAAATGCAGACTAAGGCAGATGAAACACAAAGATGGATACTATAACAGAAGTAACACAAAGATGGATACTTTTACAGCAGGAGCAAAAAGATGGATACTATAACAGAAGTAGCATAAAGATAGATACTATAACAGAAATAGCACAAAGATAGATACTATTACAAAAGTAGCGCCAAGATAGATATTATAACAGAAGTAGCACCAAGATAGATACTATAACAGATGTTGCACCAAGATAAATACTATAACAGAAGTAGCACAACGATGGACAAAGACAGAAATAACACAAAGATGGATACTATAACAGAAGTAACACAAAGACGGATACTACAACAGAAGTAACACAAAGATGGATGCTATAACAGAAGTAATACAAAGCCGGATGCTATAACAGAAGTAACACAAAGATGGATACTACAACAAAAGTAACACAAAGATGGATACTATAACAGAAATAACACAAAGATGGATACTAAAACAGAAACAATACAAAAAAGCAGACAAAGGCAGAAATAACACAAAGATGAATACTATAACAGAAGTAACACAAAGAAGATAATATAACAGAAATAACACAAAAATGGATACTATAACAGAAGTAACACAAAGATGGATACTAAAACAGAAGTAACACAAAGATGGGTACTATAACAGAAATAACACAAATATGAATACTATAACAGAAATAACACAAAGATGGATACTATAACAGAAATAACACAAAGATGGACACTATTACAGAAGTAAGACACAGATGGATACTTTAACTGAAATAACACAAATATGGATACTATAACAGAAGTAACACACAGATGGATACTATGACAGATATAACACAAAGATGGATACTATAACAGAAGTAGCACAAAGATGGATACTATAACAGAAGTAGCACAAAGATGGATACTATAACAGAAGTAGCAAAAAGATGGATACTATAATAGAAGTAGCACCAAGATATGTTACTTTAACAGAAGTAGCACAAAGATGGATACTATAACAGAAGTAGCACCAAGATATGTTACTATAACAGAAGTAGCACAAAGATGGATACTATAACAGAAGTAGCACCAAGATATGTTACTATAACAGAAGTAGCACAAAGATGGATACTATAACAGAAGAAGCCCAAAGATGGATACTATAACAGAAGAAGCACAAAGATGGATACTATAACAGAAGAAGCACAAAGATGGATACTATAACAGAAGTAGCACCAAGATGGATACTATAACAGAAGTAGCACCAAGATGGATACTATAACAGAAGTAGCACCAAGATATGTTACTATAACAGAAGTAGCACAAAGATGGATACTATAACAGAAGTAGCACAAAGATAGATACTATAACAGAAGTAGCACCAAGATAAATACTATAACAGACGTAGCACAAAGATGGGTCCTATAACAGAATTAACACAAAGATGGTTACTATAACAGAAACAATACAAAAATGCAGACAAAGACAGAAATAACACAAAGATGGATACTATAACAGAAGTAACACAAAGACGGATACTACAACAGAAGTAACACAAAGATGGATGCTATAAGAGAAGTAATACAAAGACGGATACTACAACAAAAGTAACACAAAGATGGATACTATAACAGAAATAACACAAAGATGGATACTAAAACAGAAACAATACAAAAAAGCAGACAAAGGCAGAAATAACACAAAGATGAATACTATAACAGAAGTAACACAAAGAAAATATAACAGAAATAACACAAAGATGGATACTATAACAGAAGTAACACAAAGATGGATACTAAAACAGAAGTAACACAAAGATGGGTACTATAACAGAAATAACACAAAGATGAATACTATAACAGAAATAACACAAAGATGAATACTATAACAGAAATAACACAAAGATGGATACTATAACAGAAATAACACAAAGATGGATACTATAACAGAAGTAACACACAGATGGATACTACAAGGGGATTGACATAAGTCTTGGGCCTGACCATGAAGGATTCACAGGAGGAAGATGAAACTTGGCACATTTAAAGTTCATCATATTTGCACTGAATGTGTGAAGTACGCGTTTGTTTCTTCAATGGGTTTTCCCGCTACGGTGCACGGCGCAATGTACCCTATTGACCGGATCTGCTGCTCCAAAGATTTGACAAAACAATGGAAAAGAAGGAAGCCAGAGCTGTGATAAAATTTCTGATGTTTCAGGGAAAAACACCTACAGAAATACACAGGGAGATGGAACCAGTGTTTCGTGAGTCTTGTCCTTCATATGCTTCGGTAAAAAACTGGTGTCAACAGTTTAAGTGTGGCCGCTCAAATGTTGCTAATCTGCCAAGATCTGGTAGACCAGCCTCAGAGTGCAACGATGAAAATGCAACAAGAGTGAAGAAAATCATTGACCAGGATCGAAAAATGACAATTGTGGAGATAGCTAGTAGAGTAAAACTAATGAAAGAACAGTTTATAGAATTTTACACAACAGACTGAACATGAAAAAAGTGTGTGCACGCTGAGTTCCGCGACTGTTGACACGTGAACAGAAGCAAACGAGGGTAAATTGCTGTCAACAGTTGCTCAAAAAGTGTCAGTCAAAACCTTTTTTGGAGACCATGGTGACAGTAGATGAGACTTGGGTACACCATTATGACCCCGAATCCAAAATTGCCAGCATGCAATGGAAAACCCCGGGCTCCCCAACATCTGTCAAGCCAAGGGCGCAGAAATCTGCAGGACAAGTGATGCTGACTGTTTTTTGGGGACGGCAAAGGTGTCCTTTTGAAACATTATCTGCCTCGCGGCAACACAGTTAATGGGCAGTACTATGCAGATCTTCTGACGAAACTAAGAAAGGTTGTGACCAGTAAACGAGGGATAACGCGCACTCAAAATCTTCCTTTGCTTCAAGACAACGCGCCCTCTCACAAAGCACGGCTTGTGCAGCTAGCAGCCAACGATTTGAATATTGAAATTCTTCCACACCCACCATATTCTCCAGATTTGGCTCCATCAGACTTTTTTCTATTCCCAAATCTTAAAAAACAGCTAAAAGGAAATCATTTTGACAACGTTGAAGAGGTTATACTGGCATGTGATGACTTGTTTAGTTTGAAAAATAGGTAGTTCTACTCCCAAGGTCTTTTCAAGGTCAAGCAGAGATGGCAAAAGTGTGTCAATTCAGACGGCGGCTATATTGAAAAGGAATAAATACTATACAAAATTTCAGCTCTCTGTGACATGTCCTTCATGGTCAGGCCCAAGACTTATGTCAATCCCCTTGTATAACACAAGTAACACAAAGATGGATACTATAACAGAAGCAACATGAAGATGGACACAAAAACAGAAGTAACACAAAAATGTATGTTAAGACAGAGGTAACACGAAGATGTACACAAGAACAGAAGTTATACACAGATGGATACAAAGACAGAAGTAACAGAAAGACGGATACAAAGATAGAATTAACACATATATGAATAATAAAATAGAAGTAAAACACAGACAGAAGTAGCCGAGATATATACTAAAACACAAGTAACACAAAGATGGATACTATAACAGAAGTAACACATAGACAGAAGTAGCCAAGATGTATACTTGTCGTAAAATACAATCTGTATGTGCAACACGCTCACATATGTCTCGAGATTTCACCGATTGAAACACATAATATAGTTGTTTATAAGTAGAAAGTAACCTAGGAATAAAAGAGCGAAGTTATGGAGATCGTTGTCGCCGACGCCGCAAGTCATTGCTAAAATTTTATGCCTCGATCTTGAGACAAACGCTAATTTCCATAGAATTTTACTCCCAAATGCTAGTAAATAAAACAGCCCGTGTGTTAGTGACTAACAGCTTCTACTATGCCAGTCGGGAATCCAATGTATGCTGTAGAAATGCTGGTTAATTATCTCGCTAGCAAAGCCACTAGATTTTAGTACCGCTTGCGTGAAACTAACGTCACAGTTCAAGCCTAGCCTTCAAAGCAAGAGAGAGAGAGAAGAAAACGTGTAAAAACGAATACACGAAGGCATAAAATTGAGAGATAAATGTCGTAGCATGGCAGAAACGCGACGTCACAAGTTGCAGACCCCCCTTTTTTCTCGACACGGGTTAGTGGCACATATTCACGCTGTTAGATTCGTCAGCCGATATAAACACACACACAAGTCGCATTTCTAGCTAGAAGTAGTGCTAAAGTAGTGATTCTACAAACGTGTTGTTAAAAAATTTGGTAACGTACTACAAGGATCTGCTGCGTTCTGCATGAGAGCGATAGTTAAAAATAAAAGGAAAAAATTAAGGTTAACGTGAGATTTTTTGAATATGCAGTACTGAATGGGGGGAATGAGACGGAGTATCGGACTAGGAGTGTCACTAGTCGTGTTTACAAATTTGAATAGGAGAGAGAAATATTTTTTTTGAAGCATTGTAGAAATAAAACGATACTAGGCATTAGAAATAAATACAAGAATAAAATAATGTAATGACTGTGCGATAGATAACAACAGGATCAATAAGTATGTATCAGAATTTAAAACTATTAAGAAATAAAGAAGTTGGACAGAAGACAGGTAGACGAACGGACTTGAAAATCTTCCTCAGTTTGCCCGTAGTGGGAGTAGAGGGGAAGGAGTCCTAATTTTGAATATTTGAGGTCAGTTTTGAAAAAAAGAACGCTAGAAGCCAAACGGTCCCTGATTGGCTGTGGTGTAATATACTAACGATTGAATAAAAGCAATTAGTAGTTGGTATTCGGGGCCACTTGTTAACAAGAATTCATTCACTAAAGTTGTTTTAAGACAAGAAAGGAGTACATTCTTGTTTGCTATTCTGCACTAGCAGCGATCTGGATTTGTTACCATATATCGCAATATTCAACTGTTTAGTGTGTAAATTTCTTTGATGCGGTAAGAATGAAAACCTTTATATTGTCAAATTTATCATTATTATGTATGCATTATTGAATCAGTATGAACCTTATGGGGGAAAACGTTTATCTAGAGGGAAGTCAACATCAAACACTGTGTTGTTTCACAGCGTTGTTAGGAAATGTATTAACCTGTTGTAGAAAAGCAAGACAGGCTTTCTACCATATTGGGAGAAAAGAAAATTAAATATTAATGAAAAAAATGTTGTATTATGACATAAGACCAGGAAGATCACTGGCCGTCTTCTTCAGCAAGTCACCGTGATTGTACATGACTTGATATTATTAATGTAAATTGTTTCCTTTGTCAAGGAAAGTGTCAAACGGTGGTTTGAAAGTTATTTATCCACGAAAGGGGTACCAACCAAATTAAGAACGTTAACTAATTGTTTAGTTACCATACTGATGTCTGATGATATTGCAAATGTTAGAGTAGGGAAAGAGAGAGACTATTAGATGCTGACTTGGACACATTTATATTGTTCCAGGGTTTCTTCTACGTTTGAAAGTGAGCCCAGGTGATCAAATACCTGACCATAAGTTCTGCAGTGAGGCGATATCTACTGAGTGCCTGCACATAAATATATTACAAGAAGCAGAAGCGTGACTTGGCAGTGGAAGCTGTCATAGTATACTTCAGTTAGCCTGTTACCAGAAATCCCAGATAAGCAATCGTGTCTGGGGTATTTGATATCGCAAACAATCCAACTCTCAATTTCCCAAAATCTATTGTGTCAGACAGTGATGAATCCAAACGTTCGAATAACCTGTACCCTTTTCTAGGAGCAAGGAATACTTGACACTTTTCTAGCTTGACTCATATAAATAATTGTGGGAAAACACAGACTCAATTATATTTGTGAATTAATTGCTGTAAATATTCATATTATCATTTTGGTTGATTATTCCTGGGTCTAAAAGAATAACAAAGATACAGGAAAATAAATTGTAAAAAAATATGTTAAATTGAAAACTTAACCAGTGACTTGTTTAATCATTGTTTATTAGTAATAGGTGTAGTTGTTGTCCTGTTTCTACACTTCATTACATTGCATATACCCTAGACACTTGCTAGACAATATACACACACCATTACACTTCAGTAGGGGAAGATATATAATCGGGTGAGGTCATTGGTGGAAGCAGACAAGATTCCCTGTAAACTTATCTGAACGTAATAAACCTCAGGGGCTTGCATAGGTGATCTCACACCTGATAGAATTAAAATTCATAATATTTATAGAATAACACGAAATCCACCACAATACTAAAACAGAAGTAACACAAAAATGGATACTTAGAAGTTACACAGTGTAGTACAAAGTGTCAAGATGTACTAAGATGCTAAAGAATATTTTACGATTAAAATTCCACACCGTAGGGCCTTCATTACTTCATATATTAAAGTACGAATTCGAAGGCGTTGGTGCAAGCAACAGATGGTGCTGTTCTTGAAAGAGGCTGCTTTGATGGTGGTTGGCGATTATTTCGGGCAGAATCAACATATACCACAAGAAATATCTCATCCGCGTGGTCAGAAACTTGATTGGTACCGATATCGAGATGAGATTTTGTGTGGCCGTCTGACCGACCACTTGAGCATTTATTCGTGCTACAGTCTAGTCATAAATAACTAAATATAAAATACTATTCGCCATTAAGAAAAACAAACAAGATTCTTAACTAAATAAAAAAAAATAACTCGAGAAACTTAAGAGTAGGGTACAAAGGGGTGGAATATAAGCTGGGTCAACATTTGAGAAAAAGCACGCTAATCTTACCCGGCAGTCGTCATAGAGACAGCTTCATCACGCTATAAGCACGTGATGTCTGACCAATAAGTTATCAACAGAATAAGCTTCCCAAATAATGAGAAAACGTAGCCAGCTTCAGCTCACTGCGTTTTGGCCGGCAAGAAATAAATCCAGTTAGTCCTGAAGAGAAGCGTGATGTAGTAAGACGTTGCCACAGTCAGGCCCCTTAGTTGAAGTTTCAACAGTTTTCCTTCAAGTATTTCCCAAAGGTGTAATTGTACACAATAGGACAGGTATTTAGTTGTTCTTGAATCATGCTCTCCATTTTACACCAATGGTAGGAGGAAAGAACGATACCTGGACACACTGATAGGGTGTGAGAAATCAACATCTCTGGCGAGCTTGAAGCCAGTATAACAATCACTCACGTATACTTGAAATATAAAACTGAAACACAGGGTAGACGGTTACATATTACTAATTGGATACCGTGCCCAGTCTTGAAATAGTAGTAACTCATACTAGGACAGCACGGCTACATAGTGCCTAATTTGTGCCTTAGAACCAGTCCTAGAAATAGAGATAGTACCACACGGTGACATTTGCAGTCCATTCTCCCATCCACTCTCAATGAAGTTGGGCGTAATGAAGTCTCCTAAGACAACAATGTCAGACCGTAAAGTGCTTCCAAAGTCACTAGTTACCCTATGATTCGTAAGGGTAAATTAACATAAAACTGATGTCAGAGGCTCCACTTTTGTGCCAATGGTGAATTACGGATTTGAGTCATGAGCAAATACCACAACCCACAAAAGCCAGTTTCGAACTCCAGAAATGAGGTATTTCAGTTAGGTGATCCAGGTAACAAAATGTACAAATCATTCTAGACAAAGCAGTGGAAGAGAGCGAGTTGAAAGGATTATCTTTGAATGTCAGCAAAACTGTATGAATGATAGTTTTTAAGAAAATACAAATACCAGTATGCTCTTTGAACAGCAAAAGAGAAAAATCAAACAAGTCAATCTCTTTAAATAGTTAGGCTACACATTGACATCAGATGGCAGATGTGACACAGAGATAAAGAAAAGGATCGCCATGTCCAAAGAAGTCTTTACTAGGATGAGCAACGTAATGAAAAACAGAAACATCACCATAAGCACAAAAATTCGCTTACTAAGGGATACCAGTTGGCCCGTTCTTTTATATGGATGCGAATGTTGGACAATGAGTAACCAAATGGTGAAAAAATGGAGGCAGTGGAAATGTGGTTTGGGTTTTGAGAAGGATACTGAGAATATCGTGGACAGAGAAGAAAACAAATGCCGAGGTATTGACAGCTGCGGGTGTTAATACATCGCTCATCAAAACCATCAGGAAAAGACAAATGAAATTTATTGGAAATATTAACAGAAGAGGAGGAGTGGAGGAATTAGTCTTATGTGGGAAAATACCAGGTAGGAGAAGAAGAGGAAGGCAGGGAAACATGTATGTGGAAAGTTTAAACAACTGGGCAACAAACAACAGAAAACTGCTGTAGTCTAGTCGCTCTCTCTGTCAAACCTCTACACCCCAGGGTAGAGGAGAAGCGATTAAGTGAAGTGCTGCGAGAGTTGTGTGTGAAAAAGGGAGAATGGGAAATATCATTTACATAAGTATATACTCGAGGTGAACATTAAAAAAGGACAACTGGGAAACGTTTTTTTCTACTCATCCATTCTGTATATATTACCTAAGCAAGATTCAATTTTCTATTTTATATCAATAATGCGACAAAAAGGAGCACGGTCAGACGATAATGGTGGGGTGATAATGGAGACACGTCGATCTAGACTTAAGATAGTAACAATGAACGAATAAGAGAGGTCACGCTCAGACAGCGAAAGATTGCGTATCACTCAACTTTACCAGAGTCCGCAGGTGCATGTCAAACAGTTGACGGATTACTGCATCAGCCGTGACGTACTGTCCCGTTAGCTTGAGACAACGCACTCACGTGAAGATGTGCAAGAGGCTAACAGGCTCAACGTGTACAATTAATTGCAACAGAAACTATCACTGTTAGAGAGCACATGGATGCTTAGGTGTGAGATTCATTAAGTGGAGTGGACCAGCTACAAAAGGGGCTCCATTTGGAGCGAAAAGGGAAACGATGATTACTGACACGATGGAGTTGGATAGGACACACATTCCGCTAACTAGCGGATAGCATTTCCAGACAGTCCTTGTTCTGGTATCCCCAAGGTAAAAGAGGTAGAGGAAGACCGAAAACACACGGAGAAGGGAAATGGAGACGTACATGAAAGCGATAAAGCAGACAAGGCAATACACTGAACGGATGGCACAGGACAGGAAGGTGCAAGACTTTACAGAAAGCCTAAGCTCCGCCGGGAACTGAAAAGTAATAATGATGATGATGATGACGACTGCAGGTTGACCTGTATTTCTTCAGACTTCCACATTAATGACTCTAATAAAGGCAGTAGTCAGCTCAAGGTCCCTGGCATATCTATACAGTTTTTCGTGACGTGAAGTAGGTTGTTGCCATATGCTACTCCGTTCATTGCTATATGTTGGGCAGGACTGCAGCAGGTGTTCGGCTGTCATGGGGCTGGTGCCGCAGGTGTGGAGATCTGTAGCCCCAATTCTGTTCTTGTGGTATAGATGGTATCCCATTTAAAAATAAGCTGAACCTGAAGCATGCTTATCGACTTATGAAGACAACCGCAATTCTTAAACATGCATATTCGAAATAACCTAAATTTCAGAACTTTCTAGAAGCTACGCATAAAGTAAGGAATTTGGGGAACCAACTCTTCATTCGGAGGTCGTTGGCTATCAACTTGTAAGCCACCTTCTAAGCTCTGAGCACGGCGAGCCCAAGAAGACGTCTGCCATTATGCCACAGCTCAGTCTGTGCTGATACTGTATTTATTAAGAGGATGTTAGAAGCCAGCTGTAAATATTTCAGAGACATTCGTCGTCTGCGACAAATAAGCTGGACTATATAAATTTTAACTAGGGCAATCATAAGTAATATCCATCCTGTTTGCAAAAGACATTATTTGCTTCTGGATAATGTATTGACAAGTGTGAACCTTGACGAACAGCTCAGCTAGTTAACTTACCAGGTTTTTTTTTTTTTTTTTTTTTTGAGAAATGTATATCTGCTGGACTCATTACTGATTTTACTTTCGTTGAACATTTTCATTAATTTTTTAATGAATGTGATCGTGTATGTTGAAGTTGGTTGAACACGTTGTAAATATCAACAAAGTTTCTTGTTCTGGTTTATTAGAACTGAACAGTGTTGGAACTAACACTTTAACAAATGTCAGTTATATAACATTTATGATGCTTACATCAGCGAGCAAGTGTCAGCTAGAAAAATATGCCAAGATGGCGTAGAGCAGTAGTTCTCAACGTGGGCCATATGGCACCCCTGGGGGCCCTGCCATATTTCTAAAGGGGGGACAGGAAGGGGGGAGAGGGGGTCCACAGTAAGATGGTAAAGTAAATTTGTCCAGCTAACAGCGATTATAAGGGGGACCACATAAGTAAATGGGGCTCAGAAACGAGGCCATGAGCAAAAAAAGGTCGAGAAACCCCTGGTGTAGAGGATGCCTTTGGTGGCAGGTCAGAGATGGTTTAGGGAGACCAGCATAGGTTTAGGTCGGTAAGCGATAGTATATGCCGGTCTTCGACTGAAACAAACCAGCAGAAGTGTTATTGGGATAGATACCTTACATTGTAAGAGAATGAGATTGACAACCTTTTCTCTGCCATGGCTTGCGACAGCAGTCTTCAGGCGTACTCTATGTGATATGTCCGTATCTCGTCTTGTCTTCTTCAATATTTTCAGAAATGCTACGATACTTTTTTCATTATGTTAATTTCCCCCTCTGCCCCACTCTTTGTCCTCTCGGACAAATCAATACAAACCCTGGTCTCTCTTGGACTTCTTCTTCTTCTTCTTCCATCCTTAGCCATCAACCGGCAAAGCAGTATGTGGCCAGTACGCCTAGTGGCGTCTTAGGGCAACAACAAATTGATCAATCTATCGCTGTTTCCACCACGCCTGGTGGCGTCTTTGTGGAACAAAAACAGACCAAACAATCTATCATTGTTTCCGTAATCAGATTGGTTGGCAAGCAGGTGATCAGCCCACTGTGCGAAGTTTTTACGGGATGGGGTAAACAGCCCCATGCCCATACCCTCCTTAGTCGCTTTTTACGACATGCGTGGTAGGGTGCAGTGTTACTATTCTTTGCTCCCCTTTCGGGCCCCGGTAACACACGGGTGCTCTCTTGGACAATACGCCAATAATCACATACTTCCACTCGTCTCTCTCTCTCTCCTCTCTCTCTCTCCCTCCCCCTTCTCCCTCTCTCTTTCTCTAATGATGATGTTTGTACTTATAATATCGAAGTTTGTACTTATAATATCGAAAGTCGCTTCTAATGATGATGTTTGTACTTATAATATCGAAAGTCGGTTCTAATGATGATGTTTGTACTTATAATATCGAATGTCGGTTCTAATGATGATGTTTTATAATTTATTTCATGGTAATAAATAGTTTGTACTTTTAAACATTTTTTATTTCAAGGTAATAATTAGATACTGTGAATGTGAGCATGCTATTATTTTACTTTTACAACGTTGAATTCCTTTAAACCGATATGTAAAATGTATGTGATAATAAATGAATTCAGTATGAAAGATGAGAGAAAGGAAGAGCAGAATGTCAGACGGGCCTGTGTGCCCAATTCTCAACTCTTTGAATATAAAGTTCGTTCGTTCGTTCGTTCTCACTCTCTCTCCTAGTCTCTCTCTCCTAGTCTCTCTCTCCTAGTCTCTCCCTCTCCTCTCTCTCTTTCTCTCTCTCTCTCTCTCTCTCTCTCTCTATCTCTCTCTCTCTCTCTCTCTCTCTCTCTCTCTCTCTCTCTCTCTCTCTCTCTCTCTCTCTCTCTCTCTCTCTCTCTCTCTCTCATGCGTATTCTTTAACTTTATTTCTGTGTTAGTGTCTCATATCCTTCCGTGGTTACAGTTCTGATAAGATCCAAGGATGATTTTGAGCGTTTCGTGTGGTCTGTATCTTGGTGTACCATCTCATCCAAAAGCTGAAACCACTCCTAAAAAATGACTTTTTCACCATCGTGTCTCTTTTTCGAATGATCCAGCACGTTAATACGTGATGATAGATGACCTGTTATAATTGTATTGAGATGCCCAAGCAATGGTGTTCGTTACTGCTCTATTACGCTGATCACATTTCTCTCTCAGGCACTGTACCGTGCAATATGTGAATTTCGACTGTCTATGTTCATACACAGAGAGTCACAGAGAAGAAAATGTCGAAATTGTCCTCTTTTCACACAACATGCCTAAGAAAAATTCTCTGAATCTTTTGGCCGAATACCATCACCAACCAAGATCTGCTTACTCGGAGCAAGCAAGAGGACATGCACACCATTATAGCTGGCAGACGCTGGAGCTGGGTTGGCCATGTCCTCAGAAGAGACCCCGATGCCATCACAAGAACAGCTATGCTATGGACCCCGGAAGGAAAACGAAAGAGAGGCCGACCAAAAATAACTTGGCGGAGGACTGTGGAGGCTGAGATGCAAAGAATGAACCAGAGTTGGGGCACTGTACGAAGGATGGCCGCCGACCGAGCAAAGTGGAATCAATTTGTTGTTGCCCTACAAGACGCCACCAGGCGTAATGGCCACTGACTGCTTTGACGGTCGGCGGCTAAGGATCAAAGAAGAAAGAAGAATGTTCATACACAGTAAGGGTATGAAGAGGAAAGAGGATTATAATGCTTTGCTTTTTTTTTTCCTTCCACGGAAATATGAGGATGTTTGACAGATTACCTTAGCTGACAACTGACATAAATCGGTGCATACATTTCTCTGTTTTATCCTTCCTCTTCTGTTTAGAAAAGACAAGAAAGAAAGAAAAAAACACTGCTCGGGCACTTCAATTCGGTAATCTGTCAAAGACATTCTCAATATTGATATATAAGCGTCCTTCTGCCCTGATGAAATTCATGGCTTTAGTAAAGAAAAATAAAACATTCACACCGTCTATACTTTTCAGTCAATTTTGGAGTTCATATCTTCAATAAAAACATGCCAACCTTCCTGTCTGTTCAAGGTCGTTCCATGTCTTCTTCACTATCCCTTTCATATCTGTCTGCATCTTTTTTTTTTTTTGGTCTATGCGGCTTTGTTGTTGTTCGTCTCCTTCTATTTCTTTTACCCTGATACTTCAAGAACAAGTACTGCCTCGTAACGCTATCAACTAGTTACCTTAATGTAAGTCCTATCCAACGCCAACATCTTCTTCACATCTCTTGTTCTATTTGTCAGGTTCTGCCATCAGTTCCACTTTATTGATCGGGCCATACCATTTCAATAACTTTATTCTGCGCAAGCACTCATTTATAAAGTCTGCATATATCCTGTTGTCGTATTTGTTGCTCTCATGTTTCACAGCCATACAATAGGACTGACATGGCGTTTGAGCTGAAGAGCATATTTATTTTATGTGTTAATTAGATTACTCGTGTTTTTGCGCCTATTTCATTACTGTAGAACAAGTACGGACATTCTGTGAAGATCAACTCATTTATATTTTTTGAATCCTTGTTAGCTTCCTGTGTGAACTGACTCCCGTGCATTATAAACAACAGCGGTGACAGGACACTTATCTTAAGACCGTGGATACTTGATTATTCCTCTTCTTGATCTCACCCCACTTTGTCTTTATTTTCTGATATTATGCATCACTGTATTCCACAATTATCAAACATCCTCCACAAACTATCTCTATTAAATCTGAAGGAGCGTCCTTTAATAGTTTTTTTTCTTCCTCTAATATTCTCCCAGACGCCCCCCCCCCCCCCCTTTTTTCCCAGTTGCGCAAGATCTCATTTTCCTCAGTGTATATTCAATCAATCTTCATTTATAATGTTCTTAATTCTTGTCCGTAGGGCACTTATTTGGGTGTGTCTTCAATCTGCAATCTCCCGTGCCATTCACTGTCCAGAATCCTTCTTAATTGCTTCAGACTGTCAACAATATATTCTATGCAAGTCTTTGTTCTACACAGGCAATTCTCTCAGCTTTTTAACAACTGTATTTCTTTCCCTGATTCCGTTCTAGTTAATAACAATCTTAATAACACTCTAAGATCACTCTGCACATTAGTCCAATCCGTCTAGTGTCCTTACTTACAATTATTTTCTCTACCGACAACTATACGAAGTTCGAGAAAACCAGGAAGGCCATATTACACATGAACATTTATATAAGCGATAAATGCATGATGACATTAAGGTACTGGGAGGTATTCTTAGCGAGACCGAAGCCCATGACAGTACATGCTTAACTGGGAGATATTATTAGCGAGGCAGAAGCCCATGACAGTACATGCTTAACTCTGACGTATTCTTAACGAGACACAAGCCCGTGACAGTACATGCTTAACTTGGAGGATTTCTTAACGAGACAAAAGCCAGTGACAGTACATGCTTAACTTGGAGGTATTCTTAATGAGACACAAGCCCGTGACAGTACATGCTTAACTTGGAGGATTTCTTAACGAGACACAAGCCCGTGACAGCACATGCTTAACTTGGAGGTATTCTTAACAAGTCAGAAGCCCGCGACAGTACATGCTTAACAGAAACAGTCGGTGAGCTACGCTCTAGTAAGAGTATAAATTATCATTATCATAATTGGCCTGTTCGCTCCTTATGTAGCCTGGTACCACCATTGCTACTGACCCCCTGCATGAAGCTTGCATCAAAGCATTCAAATACTCTTGTAGTAATAGTTTATGTAGCAATTTGTTTCACGTGATGACATTACTAGCCCCCCATGTACAACCTTACATTAATAGCTTCTTATAACATGCCTGAGGCATCCGTAGTCCTTTTCTTTCTGTCTTCCGTAGTTCTATTCTGTCTCTGTCCCTCGGGAACTATACGTGGCACAATTATGCTCTGATGTTTCCGGTGCAAGTAAGAATACTATATTCAAAATAACAACACGAAGCCATTCAGAGAGAAAATAAGATAAACAATGAAAGTCACACATAATGCGAATGTAGCACTTAATGTCTGCCATCTGCGCAAAGAAAGCTCCGATTAAAGTGTATTTATTGTGGCGTGTTCTTTCGTCATGGAGTTTGCATAATGTACTTATTAACCAGCGAATCAATGAAGTTCTGCACACAAAAACAAGGACTCGGAACGGTCGCCAGAACAGCCATAACAATAGTCACTGATAATGTTACTAGGTAACATTAGCAATTCGCAGCACAGGCAGGAAATAGGTGACCGCGTGTAGAAAAGGTCAGATTCTTAAAATATGCGAATACCTAATCAATAAAAATGTAGAAGACATACAAGGTATTAACAAAGACAATGAAAATGGAGAGGAAAAAAAACTTAGAACGACGTAGGAATCGAGCGGTAATTCTTCGTTGCTATGAATATGGAAGAAATATACCCGCCACAGGTTGAGCATGACATTGAGAAACACTTAAATCTCGTAACTTCACGTGTCTGTAAATTATGTTTTTACGTGACAGAGGTGGCACCACGTCATAACATACAGAAGAGGAAAAAACAGTATATTTTTTAGATGCCATGAATATATCATAATAAACATTATTAGCAACCAGTTGCTGACTTTAGATACACAACGCGGCGTTTTGGATTCAGTTCATTACTTACATCTTTGATTTTATTTAGCATAATCCGGTGTGCCATATCCACTGATCTCGACTCTGCCATTCTCTCCATCTCAATCCAAGTATATATATATATATATATATATATATATATATATATATATATATATATATATATATATATATATATATATATATATATATATATATATATATATATATATATATATATATATTATATATATTATATATATATATATATATATATATATATATCCCGCTTTCGATTCTGCCATTCTCTCTCATTTCAAGTGACGCATATCCTTCCCACATTTGTGCGACTTTTAAACAAAATTCAGCGATTACATTATGTAAGGCAGTCCCATAGCAGATACTGCCGTAGGGAAGTGAAGTGTTAGAGACTTCACTATAAAGATTTAGCATCTGGAGGTGAGTGACCAGTTCCCTTTCTCGCTGCCTTTTCCTTCCTTAACTGAGGAACAAAGTGAGGTATCCATTTACAGCTGGGTAGACTGGAGCGTGACGATACCGTGAACTGAACCGGCACCTATGCCGCGAGAGACCAGCGCTCTAACCAATCTGTCAATCGGACGCTCGATTACACAAGAGAACTTCAAAATGAGGCTTTGGTGTGCTTGCCTACAAATTCTTATGACAAAGGTAATATTGGGTGTTAAAATTAGCAAGCAGAAAGCATAAACGATTTTTTTAAAACCACAAGCTACGCAGCCCAGGAACTCAAGTCTGCACATCTCTTCATACAAATTCGGACCAGTGGCGTACTTAGGGGGATATGAGGGTGCGGACCGCAGTACACTGTACTGAGATGAAAATGTACTTGCAAGTGTTTTTTTTAATTGGGGGGGGGGGGGGGGGGCGCAAGGGTACTGTGGTGAAGTGGGATGTTATAAATATTTATAGGGGACTTAGTGTACTGACTGAGATCAGCTGTGAAGGTATCTATATCTAATAAGAGTAGTGTATTATAGATAACCTTACTTGCTGCCACATATGTATACCTCAGTCAGAATTATTCTGGAATAGTGTGATGACTACGTTATATGTCTAGGGTATATGTATGATGAAGTGTAAGTCATAACAACAACAGACAGCTAAACAATTTAATTTATTCCACCACACTTGACAACACTGTGACACTCACATACATAAAACACTCTACAAGGATATCTTAAAGGAGTCACTGATAACTTTTCAAATAACAATATGTATTCAGTGCTGTCATGAATGTATATGTGTCCTGATTCAAATACAAAGGGAACCAGGAATCACAATCAATTTTAATTACAAGTTTTATGTACAGAATTTATTAATATGAATCTTGTAGTGACATATATTATTAATCGTATTCTATGTGTGTCAGTTGTGTAGTGGTAATATGAGGTAATACTGGTTTTGTTTTGTTCAAGCTCTGTTGGTATTTGTCATCATGACTTCAATAGTTTGTTTCTATTGGAACTAGTATTGGAGATGTTCTCAGTTCCTGGCATTAAAACAATTAAATTCCCCTCTTAATGTTATTTTTACAATGTCATTTTAAGATGGGGTTACATAATGTTGAGCTCCATGGCCACACTCTCTTATCTTTCGTGATGACTGCAGTAAAAGACTCCTCTGCTCGATTACTTTAATGAGTTCTGGAGTCACCCCACTGGTTGCTACAGGGACCAAGGAGTATGCTGTCCACCTCTGGCTTCAGCAAAGCTCT
Source organism: Oreohelix idahoensis (assembly GCA_024509875.1). Classification (NCBI taxonomy): domain Eukaryota; kingdom Metazoa; phylum Mollusca; class Gastropoda; order Stylommatophora; family Oreohelicidae; genus Oreohelix; species Oreohelix idahoensis. Next base: position 66,931 of record JAMPIV010007115.1, read on the forward strand.
GACCAGGTGCTGCTCAATAACTTTAAGACCACGGTCCCTGAAACAAGAAGGATGTACCTTCTACGTCATAACTAATTTATACTCTCTTTCTACACTGAGCACAATACATCACAAACATTGAGTTCAGAGCGTTAGGCCAACTGTCAGCTTCATCTGAAATACTTTATACCAGTATGTCCCTCCCTAATGGTTACTACGCCTCTGCAATTCCAGCATTATTTCTGTCTAATCAATAATCTAGGTGTCAGTGTACTGTTTGGCCATTCCATGCAGTTTTACTTTCCTCCGACACCTTCTGTTCAGGCTGGAGCATTATAGGCTTTACATCATGTTTGCTACTGAACTACACATATATACAGGCATAAATTAACAATTTACATTCAATTTTCATTAAAAGATATTGAATATTTCAAGCTTACCACAATTCATGGAATAATAAACAGTTTCGTTGACTGGCAATGAATATAGCACAACTCCGATCTGCCGATGTCCCAGGCTTTATTTTATAAAAATATACACTGGTGCTCAACGCACTGCTTCTTAGTAGGTTTATTACAAGATGTGGCAATGAACAGACGCTCTGAATCGAGTATATTCGCAGCTCTACCCAATGAAACCATGTCTACACATCTTTTCAAAAAAGTACTCCTTTTTCACGTTTCCCCTGACAACACAAGATAGTATTTATAGCCCGACCAATCGTGTTTAGTCTTATATTTGTGGCGCTCCAATCCAATAGGAGTTAACATGGTAGGCTATTTCTGTAACGTAATGTTTTTTCAAACACGTTATAAAAAAATTTTTATGAGCAGAAATGATTTCATGCTGTCAGGCATCCCCACTATTTTATTTTGGTTATAATTTATTAATTCCTGGACTATTTGCGTAACACTTAACATATTCTGTGTCAGCAAGCCCTAAGGAACCCAAATATCTCAATCTAAGGGAGCTAGGTGGCTGCGTTCAAAATGTGCATTTTCTACCACCTCCTGTTCACTTCCATCCCCCATGTGGTGTCTGGGTACTGTCATGTTTTCAAACGTAAACCAGTATATTGTCATAATTCCCAATAAGCGTTTTTCAGGATTTTTAAAACCTAACTCTGGGAAGGTTAGTGTTTTTATCACTGTCCGTCCGAAAAAAAAAATTAGTGCATGTGGCCTTACACGCGTGATGGCAGCAATTGTGTATCGCGCGACGCGTGTTTAGTATTGCATGCTTCCTGCCTTCATTCGCCCCTCTCTCCCCTGCTTTATCTGTCTTTTAGTTACGCTGTGTATGGGATGAATGAAATATTAAATCTAGGTCATTGATCAGCTTGCATATCTCAAGGTTTTTCCAAGAAATACAGTACACGTTTCATTGAAGAAAGCGTGCCGCGACACAGTAGGCTTTTACTATCAACGTGAAAGCGTTACAATTTGCAGACGCAGTAGAAAACAAGGGGGATTTCGAGTACAGTCATTGTGACAGCACTGTTCTTTTACCATTTCTCTTTTCTTTTATTAAATTTATTTGTTAGGCTTTACATTTACCTTTTAATTTATATATGTGGATTAGAATATTCCACGACATCTCCCCTCTTAAAACAGACATTATATGTCAGTCCTTTATTCTATATACACATAGAGAAATTTATTATTATTTCTGGGGTTTACGGTGATTCTCATCACACGGATGGCGGCTTAAAAATCCCGCTCCCAAATTTGTTTTTCCAGATATATACTCAATGCTAAAATTATATGGAGCCAAAAGTAAAGACCATAGGAGTAACCTAGAATTCTCATGCCTAGCCTGTGCTAGAAACGATAAAGGTTTGTGATCCGTTTGCAACTTAAATGCCTTCCCATACAGATAAATATTGAATTTCTTTATTGCCCATATTACTGCAAGACATTCTTTTTCGCTAGTTGAGTAGTTGATTTCAGCTTTATTCAACTTTCTGCTAGCATATGCCACTGGGCTTAATTCCCCATCCAATGCATCTGATTTCTGTAGTAGAGTTGCACCTAACCCAATATTACTGGCATCCGTTCTTACAATGAATTCTTGACTTAAGTCAGGTAATTTCAAAATAGGTTTACTTGTGAGCTTTTCCTTCAATTCTTGGTAAGCCATTTCACATTGTGGTGTCCATGTAATGCGATCTGGATGTCCTTTACGTGTCAAATCAGTTAACGGTGCACATATGGAATTAAAGTTTTTGATATACTTCTGGTAGAAACCACATAATGAGACAAAGGATCTCACGTCCTTCTTGGTTTGTGGTCTCGGGGCTTTCTTTAGTTTCTCTAAATTCTTTGGGTCAGGGGTCATGTTTCCCTGATAAACTGTGTGTCCCAAAAATTCCAATTCTTTACATCCAACGCAACATTTGGTTGGTCGGGCTGTTAAATTTGCTTCCCTAAGTCGATTAAACAGCATATTCAGAGAGTCAATGTGTTCCTCAAATGTTTCTGTTGCTATAAGGATATCATCCATAAAATTTGTTATACATGGATTATTCAGAGGGTCCAATAATTTTCTCATCATTCTAGAAAAGACACTAGGCGCATTCTTCAATCCAAATGGCAATCTATTAAACTCATAGTGTCCTTCTGAGGTACTAAAAGCTAGGTATGGTCTAACCTCAGGCTTTACTGGAATTTGATAATATCCTTTACTCAGATCCACTTTTGAGAAATATTTAGCTTTATTTAGTCTGGCAAACAGCTGATTTGTATCCGGCAATGGATCCACCTGTCCTTCTGTAATAGCATTCAGTCTCCTGTAATCTATACAGAGTCTATGTTCTCCAGAGGGCTTCCTTAAGAGTACAACACCGGAACTATACGAAGATTCACTGTGGGAAATAATTTCTTCCTTCAACAGATAGTCTATCTCTTCCTTAGCAAACGGAATCGAATATGGTTTCATACAGACAGGTGTGGGGTCTATCAGTTTCATATCATATTCCAATAGGTTTGTATGCCCTGGTCGGTCTGTTAACACCTCTGCATGATTATTTAGAACCTGTTGCACTCTCTCTTTCTGAGTTTTCGTTAAATGTGTACTGATTTTCACCTGTGCTGCTGTCTCACAGGGGTGTAATGGATATTCAAATGATGAAAGTGGTTCCTTTTTCATCTCCATGGCGATGGACAAGGTCAACAAGTGTGTCTCTTCCTGATGTTCTCTTTCCAAATATTTCTTCAGGAGATTCACATGATAGATTTTTTCTTTCCCCTTCTTATCTATCTTATAATTTGTTCTAGACACCTTCTCTAGAACTGTATATGGACCCTGCCATCCAATTTGTAACTTATTCTGACTCCCGGGGAGAAGAAGCAGTACCTTCTCTCCCACAGCCAAATCTCTGTCTTTCGCCTTCCTGTTATAATAGGCAGCATGTTTCTTCCTGGCTTGTTTCAAATTTTCATTGGCAAGTTTCCAGCCAGTTTTTAAACGAATGGTCAGCTCATTCACATATTGGTATGAAGATGTAATGTTTTCCTCTGCCTTTTCATCAGTCCACGTTCTTAACAAAGCTACATATGGACCTTTAATTTTGTGGACCTATTTGTCCATGCACCGGTATGGTCTCTTCCACTCGAAGCTCTATAGTGATGATTTTTCTTCCGAGAATTATCATGCATAAAACGACCGCTACCAATTTTTCTTTTGGGGCTTTCTCCCCACTTAAAATTCTTGATGAGAGATTTCCTCTCTACATCCTCTTCCTCCAGTTTGTTTAAGTCCGATTGAGGGATTTTCGGCTTATCCTGGGGTAAGACATCTTTTTGCACTCTCCGCATAGTGGCCATTGTAAAACAGTTAAGTGAAGCTTGTCCGTGAAAAGGGGCTTCCCATTCCATTTGGTCCACTTTATCAAATCTATTTTTCTTTTTATTATCAGGCCTAATTTTGCCCCGTGGCGTGTCCAGGTCCTGATCAATGTTCCCACGTGTGGGTGTTCCCTCATGTGCTATGCTACACCTTTCTACAAAATTCTCAATGTCCCATCTTGCTTTGGGCCAATAATAATTGTGAGCCACCTTTTGAATGATGGTACCTATCTTCTCATGGTCCCCATCTGGTTTCAAATGTAGGCTCCTTATTAAGTCTGCCCTATATCTTTTAGGAAGTACCAGCTGTCCCTGACCTTTGGATCTAGCTCCAGTCTTCCTATACATCAACTTGTTTTTCATGTAAAAATCTCCCTTGCCTGGAGTTGTATGACAAGTTGACAATTTTCTGAAACAAGGCTTGAGTGTTTTATCCCCAGCCTCTGCCTTCCTCATCTCTTCTGGAGTGGTATCCAACATAATATCCTCCTCCTGTCTTGAGGTCGACCTGACCTGAAGGGTTGCCATATACACAGGTTTCCTTCTGCAACGGTCAGTGTCATGATTGTCCATCTGACAATTTTTACACCACCTTTTTCATTGGTTGAAAGATTTTCTTTCATCATATTTCCTTTCATCGAATTGTGGGAATTTATTTTTATTTTCATACCGTGGCCTATCAAATTGGTGCTTACCTTTATTTTGATCCCTAGGATCAAATTTATTAAAGTTCTGGGGTGCCCTAAAGTTATCCACTTGTTTCTTTTTATTACCTGTTACCTCTGCTTGAGCTGCTTGATACCTTTCAGCAACATTTAGCAACTCACCCAGCCTCTCTGCACCTTGTTCCATGAGAAACTTTCTCAGGTCTGGAGCCATGGACTCTCTTAATTGCTCTATAAGGACCATTTCCTTAAGATCTTGGGTTTTCCCCAGAGAAGTCCATTTCTCCAAGTGTGTCTCTATTCGTGCAGAGAACTGGTGATAAGTTTCACCTGACAGTAGTTTAGCATTCCTAAATTTTTTCCTATAAAATTCTGCATTCTTTTCATATCTTAACAAAAGAGCCTGCTTTAGCATGTCATAATTTTCCTGATCACTTCTGCTCATTTTTGCAAAAACTTCATAAGCTGCCCCGCGAAGTCCTTGAGATAACTTTAAGCTCCACCTTTCTCTCTCTAACCCATACGTGGTAGCTAATAGTTCATACCTATTTAGATAGCTCTCTATATCATCGTCTTTCTCAACAAAATGATCTAAATGAAAATTCATAGCCGAGGTTGAGGCTCCTTGGCTAGCAGTGGCATCAGAGGCAAAGGGACTGGCACCATTTTCAGGAGCATGGCCCTGAAACTCAAACTCCCTTAGTCGTAACTCATGTTCCCTTTGTAATCTCTTCTCCTCCTTTTCTGCTTCCCTTTCTGCAGCTAATCTCTTCTCTTCTCTTTCTGCAGCTAATTTCTTCTCTTCTCTTTCTGCAGCTAATTTCTTCTCTTCTCTTTCTGCAGCTAATTTCTTCTCTACTCTTTCTGCAGCCTGTCTTCTTTCCTCGGCTTCCAATGCTTTAGCCTCTTTGTCAGCCTCAATCTGCAACCTCTTAGCCTCAGCCTCAATCTGCAACCTCTTAGTCTCAGCCTCTAATTTTCTTTCGGCCTCTTTTTCTAATCTTCTTTCTTCCCGTTCAATATATTTGTCACATTCCGCAGTGACATAAGAAATCATAATTTGCCCGTCCATTCCTAACTCTTTCGCAGTCTGTACAGCAGCAGATCGAAATTTTGCCAGGTCGGCCATTGTCTAACAGATAAATGTCTAAAATATTTAACTAAACAATTTTATCTATGACTAATTAACTTAGGACAATACAGGCACTGTGAGCTCAACCTTATTTATTTTCACCCAAGGATACCTTTTAATTCTTATTATTCCCTGAAGTGAATTACCCCCAATATTTGTAATAGGGAAAGATTCAAAATCCCGAGAGCGAGCCCCCAATATATGTGGTGAAGTGGGATGTTATAAATATTTATAGGGGACTTAGTGTACTGACTGAGATCAGCTGTGAAGGTATCTATATCTAATAAGAGTAGTGTATTATAGATAACCTTACTTGCTGCCACATATGTATACCTCAGTCAGAATTACTCTGGAATAGTGTGATGACTACGTTATATGTCTAGGGTATATGTATGATGAAGTGTAAGTCATAACAACAACAGACAGCTAAACAATTTAATTTATTCCACCACACTTGACAACACTGTGACACTCACATACATAAAACACTCTACAAGGATATCTTAAAGGAGTCACTGATAACTTTTCAAATAACAATATGTATTCAGTGCTGTCATGAATGTATATGTGTCCTGATTCAAATACAAAGGGAACCAGGAATCACAATCAATTTTAATTACAAGTTTTATGTACAGAATTTATTAATATGAATCTTGTAGTGACATATATTATTAATCGTATTCTATGTGTGTCAGTTGTGTAGTGGTAATATGAGGTAATACTGGTTTTGTTTTGTTCAAGCTCTGTTGGTATTTGTCATCATGACTTCAATAGTTTGTTTCTATTGGAACTAGTATTGGAGATGTTCTCAGTTCCTGGCATTAAAACAATTAAATTCCCCTCTTAATGTTATTTTTACAATGTCATTTTAAGATGGGGTTACATAATGTTGAGCTCCATGGCCACACTCTCTTATCTTTCGTGATGACTGCAGTAAAAGACTCCTCTGCTCGATTACTTTAATGAGTTCTGGAGTCACCCCCACTGGTTGCTACAGGGACCAAGGAGTATGCTGTCCACCTCTGGCTTCAGCAAAGCTCTGACCAGGTGCTGCTCAATAACTTTAAGACCACGGTCCCTGAAACAAGAAGGATGTACCTTCTACGTCATAACTAATTTATACTCTCTTTCTACACTGAGCACAATACATATTAACGCCGTCTGCTAAAGGTTACCAGACGTGCAATTGTAAAAGGTTAAGGAATTTAATATATTGCGATAGAGGTTTCAATTTTGAACGCTTTAGACACGATCGATTATGACGTGTATAGAGTTGTTTAGGACACAGTCGGTAACTAAGAAACGCTACCCTTTTCACATTGACCGTCAAGCTGTTAAGACGCGTCTGACTTTCCTTCCAATGTTGGGCATGGTATTGCCATACAGATATATTTTATGCAAGTACGGACATGGGTCAGTCCATTGCTATTACGAAGATTTGAAATGATTAAAGGTCAGTACGAAGTGAAAATTAAGGAAGGATGAATTACAGTCCATAGTATTTGATTTTGCCAGACTCATAGACTCACTGTCGGCCGTTGGAAACCCCAACCGCGCGTGCATACAGCTATGACAATCTGCATACAGTAATTTGATTATTGGACAAGGACTGATAGGATATCTACATATCTATGCCATATATTTTCAAGTTATAATATGTACCTTTGTGATCAACATGCATGAATCGTCTTGACGTGTAATCTGTATTAAATAATTGTGGACTCAATGGAACCGACTTGTCACATCAATCGTATTCCAAGGTTCAATTATTGTTCAGAATCTTCCACCCCTGCATTCGCGTAATCTTACATAGAAGGCACGATACACGATCACTCAAGAATATCAAGAAGATAAAACAATGGCCAGAATTTATAACTACTTTATTGACATTATATGGAACATTGTTCAGAGCTAACCAAACCACTACTTGCAACAGACCACTTGCAACAGTGGTGTCCGGTGTCTGGGGATCGACAAAAAAAATTTCTGAATGACTTTCGAATGAAATGTTTACGATCAAGTTACGATCACATGATGTGCTGAATTATGACCTATGACGCAGTACTCAGTCTAATGCCTAACAACGCGACGTCACTGAAATTCGTGTAGGTGAAACTATCGGAGAAAAACTGAAGTCGTTCTTTTAAGCCTAACCAAGGGAAAAATAAGTCATTTGAAGCAGACACAAGAAATGGACTACAGGAGCAGGCAGTCAAGGGCATTAGCCTAGCTGTTGACGACCTATAGCACTGACCGAAGCAACGGGAAAGATAAGTCTAGCTGTTTAAATTGTCGTCATTGCAAAACCGTAATACTGAGTCCATTTCGCTTTGATTAGGCATGTCTATGTATTTTCATGTATATATGTTAAATTTGTTTTCCATCGTATGTATTTGTTGTTAATTCGTGGGCCGGTTGGAGAGGGAACTGAAATCTCTGGGAATGTCGCGAACAGCTGACCACCTAGATTTCAGTCGTTCTTAGGGAACTTAAACGATCGCACTTTTGGAAGCCCATTGAGGTTGCCATTGGACAGTCTGTCCAAATTTGCTACCGTTTGACAATTTGCGTTAGCTGTACTGTCCCGTAGATAATTGGTGTATTTTATTCGTATTCAGTTAATAATTTTATTCAGTTCTGTACCATGTTCGTCACTATTTCGTCCATTCTCCTCTGACTATCATTTATTTTATGATTGTTAATTTTCGTCCGTTATGAGTCCTGTGACGTCATCATTTTTCGCAGTCATTTTTATTTTTTGTGTACTTTGAATATTAAGTTGACCTCGGGTCAGACCATGACCTTTCATTTGGTCTGTGACATTTCCGCTTATTTTATTTAGTTCATAAATTCATTTTTAATTGTGAAAATGTCTTGTTTGCGTCTTGACATTGTTTGTACCCTTTAGTTGCATCATTGCTTGTCTGTCCTCATGATATATATTTATATTACATTAATAATATGCTATTATATGCAATAATACACTTGTAATCTAATTTAATTAATTTTTTCTGAAATTTAAGGGTAATATGGGACATTGCATAATTATGCAGTGATAGTCCAAGAAAGTAGCACTACAATTTATCATAGATGCCTAGGGCATAATAATATAATATATATATTGACAAAATAAATAATCTTATAGCTACCTTTGAGGTAATAGACCCATTGTATATTATTTAATATACTTTTCTGGTACTAAGAGAGTGACTTAGTACATTGAACAATATCATTACTAGGAATTATACCCAACATTATTGGACATTGAAATTAATTGTGTGATATAATTACATTATATTTAACAGATATCATAACTATTTATGATATAGTATTATTTAGATACAATATTGTTACAAAATATTGTCTATTAGTTGAACTTAGACATTAAGTTCAGTACTATTGTGATTATCTATATTGAATATTCCTAAGTTGAGTAAGTATAATAATTACTCTGAAGCTACTATTGACTAATTTAATCAGTAATTATCAATAATTACTTACAGATAAAAGTCAAAATGCTTACTATAGACCATTTCGTTAAGATTGGTCGTGAATATGGTTATAAATCTCAAGAACTTCGTCAGTTTGCTGAATCAGAACTCGAAAAATATGAAAGAAAGGAAGAAGAGAAAAAGGCTGCATTAAAGAAAGAGGAAGAGGAACAAAAGGCAGCATTAAAGAAAGAGGAAGAGGAACAAAAGGCAGCATTAAAGAAAGAGGAAGCAGAACTTGAGATGAAGCAAATTGCCAAGGAAAATAGGTTGAGAGAGATTGCTCAACGTGAAAGAGAAGAGCAAAGAGCAATCTCCAGGCAGGAAGAAGAGAATAAATTGAAACGAGAGGAAATTATTTTACAACAAGAAATGGAATTGGCGCGTATTAAATTGGAGACAGCAAGATTACAAGCACAAAATGCTGATGCAAACCAGAATAATAACGCACAAAATGGATCATCATCCAGCCAGCCTAAACACTTCTACAACTTTAAACTACCCATTTTCAACTTGAACGTCGACGACCTTTCATCGTTCCTGGCACGTTTTGAACAGACTTGCAAAACAAACCATTTGCCTGAAGAGTCATGGGTACTCAAGTTAAATGAATTCTTGGTTGGAGAACCACTGACAGCTTCTCAAAATGCTGACCCATCAATAGCTAATAACTACGGTGCTATTAAGTCCTTGCTTCTACGAAGATTTCACCTGGACGAGGAACACTGTAGGTTGAAATTTAAGGGAATTTTACCTGAATCTCCAAGGGATTTTGCAGGATTCATTGCGAATATACGCAATACATTTAACAGATGGGTTGAACTGGCAGAAGTCAACAAATCATACGACAAATTAGTTGATTTACTACTACGAGATAAGGTATTATCTTCGGTTAGCCAGCCATTTTTTGCATATTTGCAGGAGCGTAAACCAGGTACTATGGATGAGTTAGAAAAAATTTCTTTAAACTACTGTTCGGCACACCCGAATGCAACCATTTCTAACTCCTCATTAAGAGAACCTCTACCTGTGGCGTCTAATATGGCCTACAATCACAATAACAAACAAAGACATCACAGTGTAGACAGAAGCAGGTTCCAAAGAAATCACAATGTTAACTTTCAGAAGGGACATAATAATGATTTCAACAATAAAAATGAGTTCAACAGAGGTAGATCACGAGATAGAAATTATTCACCTCAAACAAACTACCACAATGGTCAACATAACACTCATTATAATCGATCACATACTCCCAATGATAATAGTAACTGGAAGGGTAATAATCATGGCTCGAGACATCGAGATAATAGTTACTATAGAGGACGACGAGATAATTCTAACAATTATACTCGGAATCGATCTCATTCTCGGGGATCATCTCATTACAACCATAATACAGGGGCGGCAGTTACAAATAATACTACCCCTATAGCTCAGGTTCCACTTGACAATAATACAACACAGTCTTCTGCTGCATGTTTTGCTATTAATTATAATGTGGCAAATAGTTGCCAGCAATGCAATCTTATTTTTCAGAAGGCGAAAGAAACAGTGCTTAACTGCGGACATATTATACCACAGGTAGGTCTTGCAGTCAACGATGGAACAGGCCTACTAATTTTTAACAGAGGATTAGTTAATGGAACCGTCGTCTCAGTATTGAGGGATTCGGGATCCACAACGATTGGTGTACGACAGTCGCTGGTACATCCCAGCTGTGCAACGGGGGAATATGTTCGTTGCATGACGTTTGGTGGAACAATAGAGTTTTACCCCACAGCTATTATTCATGTCAACACTCCTTTCTTCACAGGAAACGTAAAAGTATGTATGCTAAAAAAGCCTATAGCTGATTTGATGGTTGGTCGTATACACGGCAGTAAAGATTGTACTCCAGATGAGATTATAGAATGGGAGAAACATAACCTATGCACTGGAAACGCCGTGACGACTAGAGCACAGACTCAACTCATGGAGAAAGTTGATGATAATAAAATGGATGCAGACAACCAAGAGGAATTTGTAGTCAATTCACCTATTGACAGGGAAACATTTGCAACCAAACAAAAAGAGGATAAATCTTTAAAAAAATTTTTTACGTTGGTTGATAAAGTTGACAATCTATCCTCAGGTAATAATAACAAACATTGTTTTGTTATTAAAAATGGCATATTGATTAGATGTTTTCATGACAAATCACAAATGAAACAACAAGTTATGGTCCCATATACTTTCAGACGGTACATTCTTCAACATGCACATGACTCACATTGTGCTGGACATATGGGATATACTCGAACACGATCTCGAGTACTGTCTTCATTCTTTTGGCCAGGGGTGTCAAGAGATATTTCGCAGTATGTACGTTCCTGTACTACATGCCAAGAAGTGAAAGCACGTGGAGCTTTTCACACGGCGCCTATTCAGGCTTGCGATATCTCAGTGAGACCTTTTGACAAGATGGCAATAGACATTATTGGTCCATTGCTACCATCGGCCAGAGGACATAGATTCGTCCTTACGTGCATTGATTTGTGCACACGATGGCCGGAAGCTATCCCATTAAAGACCACCACTACCACAGATGTAGCTGATGCACTACATCTCATCTTTTCTAGAATAGGGTTTCCTAGAAAACTTTTATCAGACCATGGGTCACAGTTTATATCTGACACCATGAAGGAAGTCATGAAAACTTGGGACATTGATAGGAATTTAAGTAGTATTTATCATCCGATGAGTAATGGTGCGGTTGAAAGACTTAACCGTACACTTAAACAACTACTACATAAGGTTACTGCTAAGCACCCTCATGACTGGGACAGAGCACTCCCAGCTGTTCTATTTGCTTATCGGGAGGTACCGCATGAACAAACTGGCTTCTCTCCCTTTGAATTAGTTTTTGGTGCTCCCCCAAGAGGTCCTATGGGACTAATAAAAGACTTATTAATTGACGACGAGATGACTCAGGACACTCAGTCATCTTACGAGTACGTGATTAATCTTCGGAAGAACATTATTGAGTCTTGCCAGTTGGCAACAGCTTCTTCTGAGGCTGCAAAAGCTAAGGCTCGATCTCTACAAAATAAGTCTCGACGATTACGCCAATTATTCCCAGGCGACGAGGCTTATGTGTTACTTCCTCACAATAACAATAAATTATTGATATCTTGGAATGGTCCTTACAAAGTCATTGATAAAATTTCCGACGTCGATTACGTCTTAGATATCAAGGGACACAAAAAGATATTTCATATTAACATGCTCAAGCAATTTCATACACGTCCTGAACACTTACAGTCAATTTTTCATGAACTAGATGACAACACAGTATCCACTTGTCATTATACTAACTTATCTGTCATCCAGGAAGAAGAATCTTCTTTTCCTGAGGTACAGTTACCGTTACCTGTACCAGTAGTTCAACCTACTGAATCTTGGCGGGATGTAACCATCTCTTCAACGGTTACACCGCAACAGCGTCTACAGATTGCTAATCTATTACAATCTTATCCAGATGTGTTGACCGACGTTCCGGGTCGCACATCGGCTATCAGTCATGACATTACTCTCAATGACGATACACCTATTCGTGTACATCCCTATTCTGTTCCTTTACATTTCCTTGCTAAAACTACTAAAGAACTTGAACAGATGTTGTCTCTGGGAATCATTGAGACTAGTAATTCGCCATTCTCTTCTCCATTAGTGATTGTCCGGAAGAAGGACAATAACATTAGACTATGTGTTGATTATAGAAAATTAAATGCTAAGACTATAGTTGACAGCGAACCACATCCACTTATCGACGACTTACTACCACGTCTATCCAACGCAACTATATTTAGTAAGATAGACTTAACTAAAGGTTATTGGCAGATACCACTGACCGAAAAGGCTAAGTACTACACCGCATTTTCCACGCCACAAGGTCTATACCAGTGGAATGTGATGCCTTTTGGGCTTGTTAATGCGCCAGCTACCTTCATTCGCCTGATGCGACAAATTTTATCAGGTAGACCAGACGTTATTACATATATTGACGACATATGCTTGTTTAGTTCGTCGTTTGAGGAACATGTTTCGGGACTTAGATATGTTTTTGACACTCTAAGGAATTATCATCTAACTGCTAAACCTACAAAGGTGCAAATCGCGTGTAATGAGATAACCTTTTTGGGACATATCATTGGATCGGGATATATCCGAACGTTACCTAGTACAGTCTCAAAAATTCTAAACATAGCAGTTCCTCAGACGAAGAAACAGGTCAGGAGTTTGTTAGGACTTGTTCAATATTACAGTAGATTCATACCAAACTTGTCATCCATCACGGCTGTATTGTCTTCATTGTTAAAAAAAGATATGCCGGTGAAGGTGACATGGACTGGTACATGCAATGAAACTTTCAACAAAATTATAAATTTGTTCTCACATGAACCAATTTTAAGACTTTCCGATGCTTCCAAAAGATTTTTCTTACGAACAGATGCTAGTAACTACGGCATTGGTGCATGCCTGCTCCAGAACCATGACGGCATTCTACACCCCACCTTATATATATCAAGAAAGCTGAAGCCGGCTGAAACAAAGTATTCCACAGTCGACAAGGAACTTTTGTCTGTGATCTGGGCAATAACGAAGCTGGAGAAATTCTTACTCGGTGCCCCCTTTACCATACAGACGGACCAACGTGCGGTCGCATCCTTGCGTCGATCCAACCACAAAAGCCAAAAACTTGCCAGATATTCAATCATCCTACAGCCATTCGAGTTCTCCATTGAACACATACCTGGCACTGAAAATTGTGTGGCAGATGCGTTGTCACGTAATCCTATTGACGACGAATAATCAACATTGACACTCTTAAACTACATCAATCAGAACTACATTGGATTGAACGAAGTATCAACTATAAAGGAACTAACCTTGCCTTCAATTCAAACTTTATAAACACTATATGCATCACAGAATTGAACGACAAGACAATCAAGGTATATATACTTACATTCGAACTTCGTATAATATCCATACACGATATACGAATATCATTGAACAATCATGGAATAATATCTGACGACAAGTCGAACTTATTATCCTATGGACTCTTAATTCTTCGATGCAGTTATAAATGACATTTCTTTCCGACGTGGACATTTGAACACTTTTGCCTAAAAGAATTCATCAGGATCAAGACTACGGATGGATCATCATATCCTATACTAATTAATTAGTTAACTTAACTTCTTAATTGAATTATTATCAAAAAAATGAAAGGGGAGAAAAAAATTAAATGAAAAAAAAAAAAAAAAGAGAACGAAATACTAAAAAGAAGAAATTATGAAAAGAGAAAATAAATCTCACACAAGTATTAGATTAATAATTTTTTTTTTTTTAATGTACCTATACATTATTTAGTTAGTTAAGTTAGTTAGTTATTATTCACTAACACTTAACACACACAATTAAGTTAAAACTTATATTCGAATTTCTTTCTATTTCTTCTCACTTAGTTTGTCTTTTCTTCTCTCATAACATCGCATTACATTAGAACCTTAATAATTTAACTCTTAGTTTAATTAATTAATTTAATTTTAATTAGTCAAATTAATTCCTATATGACATACTAATACGACAGACCTTACTTTAATTTAATTTTATCATTCACTATTAACATTGGACATTTATTTAGTTGATATAATGACATGTATAATATTGATATATAATGTGATTTATGATTAGATGACTATGACAAATAGTTAGTTGACACGACCGCAACACGGTTCTACTCAGAACATCGTCGGCCATATGTCACAATTGTGTTAAATTTTTTTGAAAAATTGTTAAGTCGGATAGATATTGAAAAAAAATCTATCGATTTTTTTTTTCCCCGGTGTACAGGGAATTGTTACGGTATATGATATTAACGCCGTCTGCTAAAGGTTACCAGACGTGCTATTGTAAAAGGTTAAGGCATTTAATATATTGCGATAGAGGTTTCAATTTTGAACGCTTTAGACACGATCGATTATGACGTGTATAGAGTTGTTTAGGACACAGTCGGTAACTAAGAAACGCTACCCTTTTCACATTGACCGTCAAGCTGTTAAGACGCGTCTGACTCTCCTTCCAATGTTGGGCATGGTATTGCCATACAGATATATTTTATGCAAGTACGGACATGGGTCAGTCCATTGCTATTACGAAGATTTGAAATGATTAAAGGTCAGTACGAAGTGAAAAATTAAGGAAGGATGAATTACAGTCCATAGTATTTGATTTTGCCAGACTCATAGACTCACTGTCGGCCGTTGGAAACCCCAACCGCGCGTGCATACAGCTATGACAATCTGCATACAGTAATTTGATTATTGGACAAGGACTGATAGGATATCTACATATCTATGCCATATATTTTCAAGTTATAATATGTACCTTTGTGATCAACATGCATGAATCGTCTTGACGTGTAATCTGTATTAAATAATTGTGGACTCAATGGAACCGACTTGTCACATCAATCGTATTCCAAGGTTCAATTATTGTTCAGAATCTTCCACCCCTGCATTCGCGTAATCTTACATAGAAGGCACGATACACGATCACTCAAGAATATCAAGAAGATAAAACAATGGCCAGAATTTATAACTACTTTATTGACATTATATGGAACATTGTTCAGAGCTCAACACAAGATAGATAGTTTTTATAGTCCGACCAATCGTGTGTAGTCTTATATTTGTTGCGCTCCAATCAATTTGGAGTTAACATGGTAGGCTATTTCTGTAACGTAATGTTTTTTCAAACACGTTATAAAAAAAATTTCATGAGCAGAAATGATTTCATGCTGTCAGGCATCCCCACTATTTTATTTTGGTTATAATTTATTAATTCCTGGACTATTTGCGTAACACTTAACATATTCTGTGTCAGCAAGCCCTAAGGAACCCAAATATCTCAATCTAAGGGAGCTAGGTGGCTGCGTTCAAAATGTGCATTTTCTACCACCTCCTGTTCACTTCCATCCCCCATGTGGTGTCTGGGTACTGTCATGTTTTCAAACGTAAACCAGTATATTGTCATAATTCCCAATAAGCGTTTTTCAGGATTTTTAAAACCTAACTCTGGGAAGGTTAGTGTTTTTATCACTGTCCGTCCGAAAAAAAAAATTAGTGCATGTGGCCTTACACGCGTGATGGCAGCAATTGTGTATCGCGCGACGCGTGTTTAGTATTGCATGCTTCCTGCCTTCATTCGCCCCTCTCTCCCCTGCTTTATCTGTCTTTTAGTTACGCTGTGTATGGGATGAATGAAATATTAAATCTAGGTCATTGATCAGCTTGCATATCTCAAGGTTTTTCCAAGAAATACAGTACACGTTTCATTGAAGAAAGCGTGCCGCGACACAGTAGGCTTTTACTATCAACGTGAAAGCGTTACAATTTGCAGACGCAGTAGAAAACAAGGGGGATTTCGAGTACAGTCATTGTGACAGCACTGTTCTTTTACCATTTCTCTTTTCTTTTATTAAATTTATTTGTTAGGCTTTACATTTACCTTTTAATTTATATATGTGGATTAGAATATTCCACGACAGGTACGATCCGCCCCGAGTGCCAAATACCTGAGGGACGCCTCTGATTCAGAGAGCACAGAAAACACAAAATGGGCAACGCTTCTGAAGTTTAAACGTGAGCAATTTTTAAAGACTTCCCAAAAAAGTCTTAACCATGCAAATTCTTTAAACGGCCTTGCCATCCGTTCAGATGTTTGTTCACAATGCTCACTGTGCCTGACTCCAGTTCTGCACTGGTGAGACCCACTTTTCCTTTAATTCACATGCGCTCTCTCTCTCTCTCTCTCTCTCTCTCTCTCTCCCTCTCTCTCTCTCTCTCTCTCTCTCTCATTTTACTGGTAACAAGAAAGGATGGTGGATTAAGTCAGTGGGCGGAAATGATAGTGTATATACTATTTTTATTCAAATTTTTCTATTCCATTTTTTTTTTTTTTTGGTGCTACTCGCACCTCTCTGAGTCTTTTATCTACTTTAATGAACCGAAAAACAAATACTGGAGCAGAAGACAAGAAAACTTTGCAGCATTTTGGAATTCTCGCTCTGCATCTGATTTCTGCCTGCAAAATTGTAACTAGATAAAACTAATTTGGATTCCAATAAGTTACTACTCTTTTAACTGAATTCTAAACATTTCTTGATTTTTAAAAACAACATCAGTTACCACTAACGACGGATGAAACACAGACACTCGGTGAGCACTTGTTTTAACCTGAATGACTTAAGGAAATCCACACAGAGAAGAGAAATGGAGACAGATATGACAGGGGTAAAGAAGACATGTACAGACTTTGAACGGATAGCGTAGGACAGGAAGGCGTGGTGTGTATCTGTGATAACCGGTGCTCCACATGGAGCTAACAGTAATGAATCAAATTAAAGATATAAGCAGATAACTCGACACTGCCTAGACAGGACACACCCCACCAATGTCCTACAATGCACAAACGCCAAGATTGTAATTCACTATGATTATCACTGTCAACTGTGGCTGCCAAACAAAATAAATATAATAATACGATAGCCATCTTCTTGCCTGATATTAAAGAGGTAAAGGTAATCCCATAGCAGATACTGCCGTAGGGGAATGAAGTGTTAGAGACTTCAATATACTAGGTCCTGCATCGAGAGATGAGGTGACCAGTTCCCTTCCTCGCTGCCTTTTCCTTACCTAATCAAGAGCAAAATTAGGTACTCATTTACAACTGGGTTGACAGCCGCGTGTCGATATTGCGAATCGAACGCGGCACCTTTGCCGCGAGAGACCAGTGCCCTAACCACTCTGCCAATCGGACGCTCTGTCTGACATTACATTTCATTATTGAAAACGTTATTGCACTACACCCGCTGTTTCTCATATGTCAGCCAGTTGCGTTCGCCTTCGTTCAACCGTCAGGCTAGCTTTCTTCTTCTTCTTATTGTGGTAGGGTGGGCGAGATGATGATGATGAAGTTGTGATATTTGATCACTCTCTTGCACACTCGCAACCGACCCGATTCAACAATAAAACTCTGATTCTTAAGGCAGGGGCTGTATTTATTTCTACAACCCTGTCAGTGACATTAAGCACACGAAGCAAACATTAAACAAATAAAACAAAGCGAACAAAACCAAACACCCAGCCAGTGCTCGATTGCTAATCTGAAGACGCAAACAAAGCAACGACTGGTTAAAATCATAATAGTTAAATAATCAGAAACACCATTCTCACCTGTCAAACCGTCCTTCTTCCACACTGCGTGAAACATTCAACTATCATACACGCACACACACATGCATGTCGTCTAGCGATACTAGTATGGTATTGTGTATGAGGCTGGCAATCTCACCGTGTAACATAGATTGCTACCGAAACCACTACTGCAAGAGCACACACTCAGCTATCACACACACACACTCATGCATGTCGTCCAATGAGACTAGTATGGTGTTGTGCATGAGGCTGGCAATCTCACCATGTAACACAGATTGCTACCGAAACCACTACTGCACGAGCATATGCATACTTTGTGAGGGCTTCATGTGGATGCCAGCCACATTGGTGGCCCCATGCTCCATAAGGAGCGAGAAGAGAAATATATATCTCCAAAAGAGCCCACGTGCTCTCACAAACCATTCTACACATCACAATAATTAAATCATAACAAAATAGACATAGAATAATATTCAACTATATGTACAACAAATACTCTCAATAATGAGCATACGCTACTATCTCTCAACCGATCCACATCAATATTCGTTCCTGCACTCTGAACATGTCGTAAGTGACGACTGGTGCGCCTGGCCACAAGCGTGTCGTATATGACCCCTGATGAGATTGGGAACTCATCACATGAAACACATCGTTACTGAAACAACCACTGCAATAGCATAAAAATGCTTCTTGTGGGCCTGTAATGGACACCAGCCGCATTGGTGTTTCCACGCTCCGCTAGGAGCAAACAGAGAAACACCTCTGTCTCCAAGTGCCTCACGCACCAAGGAGTGGCCTTGCGCTCTCCAGAAATCTAAATACCTATTCTCACCTTACTCAAAGTAATCCATTAAATATATACAGTAGTATTATGATCAATAATCGTGAAATACACTTAATTACTCTTACATTAAAGAATAAAATAAAATTACTCTTGACTTAACAACTAGAACTAAAGTCATTACCTAAAGGAAATTTAACACGAAAACTCTCTCTTCTATTACTGGGGAACATTACATTAACCTACTTTCACCCACGTGTCAATTCACACAATATAAAACTGCGTAACATTATAGGCTTACCACGCGTGGTGACGCGCCGCCTTTATACACATTGCATGATGCTTTTCATGAACACGTGGCTGCCATCTTGATAACAGTTAATATTATCTAAATTCAAGTCCCTGATCACACCTCTGTCCAGTTCCATGTATGAAATAGTTTCATACTATATTTGCCTTTCTGATGAATGAAATAATCGCTCTTACAGCCGCAATCTGGACTTGGCACTAGTGAAATCTATCCACACATTATTTTCACTCATCTATCATTTCAAGACTAAATTATAATGTCCTGGAAGAAATCTCCTTTAGAAATACACCTATCTATTTCCTTAAACATTAGAACAGACTCACGCTGAATATAATTTCAGAATTACAGAACACTAATGCTAATTTGCTTTGAAATCAAACTCACGTGTTCAAGGCATCTATACTGTAGATCGACTCTTGTTATCTGGTTTCTTTGGGGCGACTGGCAACGAGAGAGACTCGTTCGCCGGCTAGGCACTTCTTATATAGGCCCTAGGGCGAATCACTTAACTTAGTGCGCTGCGCGTATTAATTGCGCCACGCAAATAACACACGCGATTATTGCTCTTAAAGGAGCGAAAACACAAATATACACCACAACTATCAAATATAACACACAACTAATTTTTAGGCTATATTGTGACCTAGTAATAAATCTTCTTCTAGATTTTGGTGGTATCAGGCAGTGAACCACGGAGACATTTGTGATGACAAGATGGCGCGGTCCCATTATTACAACCGTCTGGCTAGTTTTCTTCTTCTTCTTGGTACAACCGTCTGATTAGTTTTCTTCTTCTTCTTGGTACAACCGTCTGGCTAGTTTTCTTCTTCTTCTTGGTACAACCGTCTGGCTAGTTTTCTTCTTCTTGGTACAACCGTCTGCTAGTCTTCTTCTTCTTCTTGGTACAACCGTGTGATTAGTTTTCATCTTCTCCTTGGTACAATTGTCTGATTAGTTTTCATCTTCTTCTTGGTACAACCGTCTGATTAGTTTTCTTCTTCTTCTTGGTACAACTGTCTGATTAGTTGTCATCTTCTTCTTGGCACAACCGTTTGGTTAGTTTTCTGCTTCGTCTTGGTACAACCGTCTGGCTAGCCTTCTTCTGCTTCTTCGTACACTCTCAGACGCCTACATGAATATTTTCAAAGAAGGCAGTGGTAAGCTAGCTAGGGATTTACTCAACTTGCACAGATAAATTTGCCCGATGACTCTGTATGAAAATCTATCCAATCTCTGGGTCTAACTTCCTCGTTACTGATCATCTTCACTTGGTTTTCCAATCCCATGCCGCTTGAGGAATTTCCTGTATCTACTCAAATCCTCAGCTTTAAAGGTTTAGCTTCCGTTACCTTGGTTACCATATAGATTATATATAACATAGCTGATATTGTGTAAACTACGTGTAGTGACTTTCTACCCTTGATGCTCCTTTTCGTCAGCCATGTTGGCAAGGTGAAACAGCTGCATGTAATGTAATAATTCTAAGCTGTCATACAGAGTTAACACATACATCCATTAGATGAGTAATGCCGTAAACTTAAATTTCACATTATTATATTTCGCCACCTAATTCATTAATTTATGTGTAAATGATACAGTAACAGCCATGTGATTATGACGATGCCCAACAGATGGTGTCAATGAGTAATGTTTGATATTATTGAAAAATACAAAACTTCATAAAATGCCTGATTCAGACAACTGACACGCATTATTTCTTGGCATATATTATAAGTTTATTGTTGTGTAGAATTTACAAGCCGCTACTGAGCAAACTAACAATCATAAAGGGCGAAAAGTCAGTCTCGGCAGACATATATGACCAAGGGAATGAAAATTCACCTTAATTGTCAGTCTGATAAATGTGATGTCATTGAATGCTGCTTTATAAAGCTCCGATTCCTAATCTGCCTACTGATCCAGTTTCTGATTCAACAGCTACATTTTCTATATCACATCTTTTATTCATTTATCAGCACGCTCTCGTTCAACGGGTCCCGTAATTTCCCATGCACTAGTAAGGTATTCTCTGGTGCCCCGAGTATTGTAATTTCCCGTGTACTGGTAGAGTATTCTCCTGAGTCTCTGGTACTGTGATTTTCCATGTACTACTAAAGTATTCTCCTTTATAACGGATCATGTAATTTTCTGTGTACTGGTAGAGTACTCTCCCGTGTCCTGAGTATTATAGTTTCTTGTGTACTGGTAGTGTACTGATAGAGTACTATTCCGTGTCCTGGGTTTTGTGATTTCTCGTGTACTGGTAGAGTACTCTCCCATATACCGGGTCCTTAAATTTCCCGTGTACTGGTAGAGTACCCTCCTGTGTACTGGGTTCGTTTCCCTGCTGCTTCATCTCTGCTTATTGGCCAAATTTTCTTATACAGCTGCGTATTTGCTCTTATAACTATTTCCTATTAGGATAACGAACATCCTTTCTGCGACTCGCGTTTCCAGGCCACTCCCAAGAACTTGTTGATAGGCCATCAAAATAGTCTCCTCCCTCTTCGATCGTTCTTCCTCTGAAAAGTCAAAATATTATCAGTCTATCCAAAGAACTATAATCAACCGACAGTTTAATAATCTCTCTCTCTCTCTCTCTCTCTCTCTCTCTCTCTCTCTCTCTCTCTCTCTCTCTCTCTCTCTCTCTCTCTCTCTCTCTCTCTCTCTCTCTCTCTCTCGCTCTTTCTCTCTCCCTCTCTCTGTCTTATATTTTCTCTCAAATACGACTTCATTACAGCTTCACCCTGACCGTCATCAACCTTGGCAATATGGAATGTGATAAACGTCTAAACAGCAATGATGGCGAAGACGACAACAACAACATTCACCTATATTCTCTTGCCTGTCATCTCCCTCTCCTCATCTCCTCTTAATACTGCATAATTTAGCAGCATGTGAGAGGTAACGCAACATCACAATCAAAACGAGGTCTCTTCAATTTCCTCCTTACTCCCAAGCTGAAGTTTGATGTGTTTACGAAATGGTTCACGGGGAGATAATATGAAAGGAGAATGTCAAGGAGGGATAAGAGCAAGGGTTCAGTACTGAGGCAAATGGCAATTTTCTACACTGATGAGGCAATTTTCATATCTGGCTCGACAGACGCTTCTTGGTAAATGTCAGAGTCCTAGCCAACACGAGAAGAAAGTGAACGAATGAGAAGAGAGATGGAAAGCGCCGGAGATGAGCAGGGAAATATGGAGGGATAGGGAACGTCTGTTTTTTTTTTTTTTTTTTAGAATACATTCCTAACAGATAAATAAAAATAAAATCAAATCCTGGGTTTAGCATTATACTGTCAATAAACTATGTGAGCGTGTTTGTGTGTGTGTGTGTGTGTGTGTGTGTGTGTGAGAGAGAGAGAGAGAGAGAGTGACAGAGAGGGAAACATAAATAGAGAACATATTTAAACAAGTGAGAGGAAAGTAACAGAAAGGTGGAATAAACCAGGGTTGTGGAGACGGAGTCAGGAGTCGGAGTCGTGGAATAGGTCGTATTTTAGTGAAATCTGTAAAAAAAAAAAAAAAAAATTCCCGGACTCCGAATTTTATGCCACATGACTAGTAAAAAACAGTTGTCAGAGTCGGAGTTCTCAAATTTCAGTAGTCGGGGACAGAAACTTGTATTGGCAAACTCCACAACCCCGGAATAAACGAAGAAATGGAAGCATTTCTCCGTGATGGATATCCAACACATATTGGTTTACTCTATGCTCTAACCTTGAGGAAAAAGCGATAGGAAACGGAACCAAGAGCAAAACAAACAAAAGACTATAAGTAGGACAGAAACAGACCAGGGATTCCTAAACTTTTTCAGTCCCTCGTGTCCCTTGGCTCTTAGTAAACCTACTTGTATCCTCTATAGCTCATGGTCGTGTCTTGATCAACCGGAAATCCCATGGAATCGTTTGGTAGATTTCTAGGTGACGAAGGGGGAAAAAATAATGTTAAAACCTAAAAATTTCTAACTAGTCCTCTCCCGAAGGCACTTAAAAACGCGGTGTCCACAAGTTTAAAGCTATTTTCACCGCATTCCTAACAAAACCCCGCAAGCTAGCTGAATGAAATTCACTGTATTCGTGAACTGCTAAAAAAATAAATGTTTTTCTTTGAAGTGAAGTTAACTTCGGTAAAATATCCTTTAGTTCTAATTGTCCACCTCTCTGGCGATGGCATTGCATGAGATCATGCAAGAGAGATAAAAGTTAGATATAGGCCGCATTTATTTCACATGCTAAATACTGACACCTGAAAAACAGATATGATTTAATCAAGGTAGATCTTTAGAGATACCATCACCAATCAAGAACTGCTTATCAGAGCAACCAAGAGGACATGCACACCATCATAACTAGCAGACGCTGGAGTTGAATTGGCCACGTCCTCAGAAAAGACCCTGATGCCACCATAAGAACAGATATGTTATGGACCCCTGAAGGAAAGCGAAAGAGAGGCCGACCAAAAACAACTTGGAGGAGAACTGTGGAGGCCGAGATGAAAAGATTGAACCAGAGCTGGACCACTGCACGAAGGATGGCAGCCGACCGAGCAAAGTTGAAGCGGTTTGTTGCTGTCCTACAAGATGCAACCAGACGTGAAGGCCACTGACTGCTTTGACAGTCGGCGGCTAAGGATTAAAGAAGATCTTTAGAGAGCTCCGTGTTTCTAAAGTAGATTCTCAGCCTCCTGGGTTGCCTACGGTACCGCTGCTGTAGTCAGTATTGGAGGAAATAAAATCTAACTTTTACAATTACTTCCTTTTCACCTGTCTGCCTGTCCGTATTGGCTGCCTGCCTGCCCGTATGTCTGTCTGCCTCTCTCTCTCTCTCTCTCTCTCTCTCTCTCTCTCTCTCTCACACCACTCCCTCCTTTCTTCGCGCGCACGCGAGCGTGCGCGCGCACACACACACACACATACAAAGAGTTTATGAACAGAACATTTCTAAAACCAGGATTTAAATGTTTTTATGAACGTGTTCGGGTATTTAAAACCACCGACATCATCAAATGTGTGTGGTGTATGTAATCATTTCACTCCATAACCCTATGCCTCTACTGTTCTCTGCGAGTTGTGTTAGTGACTTCCTGTCACGAAATTGCCTCCCCTGCTTTGCAGTAGTGGTCCAACAGGGGCCAAAACTCAAGAGTATCTAATATGAGTCTTCCAAGGTGTCTACCTTCGCATATGATTACTCTTGGCAGAGTTGGAGATAGCAGGATAATGATGCTTCTATCTCAAGGGTGTGTTCATAAGATATTTCAGAAGTCAAGAACTATGCTGCGTTAGGCAGGGCAATTGTTACCATATCTGATCCGCCGGCTTTTATGAAGAATTAAGCATTATTAATTTCAGCTCGTTCAAGCCCCCATCATGAGTTACTCAGTGGAATTCTTATTATGGTATAGCTCTGTTCAGAGTGTATTTAGTAAATTGAATGAGACAAACATGCAGTACATTCAAAATGACTAAATCGACGTTAAATTTGTATATTTACAAATAACAGATTTAATAATCCCTTAGGTTTTAAAAAATTGAATAACTATTTATCAGAAAGTTATCATCATTGTTGTGATGGAATGGAAGTGTGTAAAGGAGGTCACTTGGCAGCTTTTATATGTTACTTAGCTGTCAGTTGCGGTTCTGCTCCTTCTGATGGGTTGGTTCTTGGTAGACTGTATTGCTGATCACGTTCGTCGCTGGTCAAGGTTGTAGGGCGCAGCACGTTCCCAGGAGTGTCTACAAAGTTGGTCCCTCGTCTTTAAGCCTCATCTGATGATGGTATCTAGCTTCGATTTTAGGCCACTTGTTCCTTTCTTGTTCCAGAAATAGTACCTCATCTGGTACCATCAACTAGTATGGTATAAGAATAGAAGCAAATACCCTCTGAGTATTGAGTTTCCCGACACATATTTATGTGTCCCTATCTTCCTATTCCACCATCCTATCTACCTCAGACTTTACCCTCGATCAGAATTAAGCTTAATCCCTCGAGAGAAAACTTTCTTTACATTTAAATTGAATAGCTTTATATTTACTTTACATTCAAATGGAACGGTTAGTAGTATAAATAGAATATGTTTACATTAACATCTACACTGATTGAAAAGTGTTTACAATATAGATTGACTATGTTTTCAGTTACAATTACACTGGTTGAAAAGCTTGATAACTTTCATTAATTTTAAAGTGAATATGTCGACATAGACATTTACGCTGGTTTGAAAATGTAACTATTATAATTAGAATGTACATCATTTCTTTCATCTTTCCCTTCCTGCTCCATATGGAACTTGGGACTACTTATGCTTTTAGTTCTCTTTAAGAAACTAGCGATAAAGCAGTCACCTGCCCTTGAAGTGGTGGTTCATGAAATCATCATTCTATATGCTGAGGTACCAGCCTCAAATGACTTGGACATCCACTAGCAATTTTCACAAATTAATATTCACAAGGCAATATATACATATTAGTTCACATGATAGTAATGAAAAATATAGAATGTAAAATGTACAACTTACGCCAATCTTAGTTCACAGACTGTTTGCTCAGAGAAATAAAGTTAAGGCAGCAGATGCCTTTTTTTCACATGTTCTTGGGGGTCGTTAACTTAACAATAAATTCCCACTTTGACTCCGTGTGTTCAGTTTCCACACCTCACGGTAGAAGGGGAACGACTAAGTAAGTAAGTGTTCAGTTTCCTCAGATCCAGGTTTTCCTTGTTTAAAATGATAGAGATTTCCTGGGCTGTATAAGTCCTTCAAAATGCTCAAACAAAGTCTGATAAATGGAATTCTGATTCTAGTTTTAACTCTGGCAGTCTTGACGACAGTCTTGGCAACCGATTCTCACAGTGAACTAGACTTGCACAAAATATAAGATTATATGGCCCTTCTTCCCCCGCATTTGTTTGTTACGATGCTAAGCAGGGCTCCAATCGTTTTAAACATGCGTGTTTTGTGGGGTAATTCAAAATATTTCCATGTAGGAAAAATTCTGCGCGTAATGCAGGTCACCTTTCCCCCAAATATGGAAAGAAAACATCCGTTCCTCTCTCGGCAATGTTTACAAATAACTTCTTACATCTGCCCGGACTATTACAACATTGCAGCTCAGGTGTGTCCGGCTGATAAGTGCGTGTCCGTAATTTGTCCCCAAACGGGTAATTTATTGCCCGGCACGCCTTATCAATGTTTAATCAAAGTCGCTGGGGCGATTTTAGTGTTAATCTGTAGTCTGATGTCGGCCACACCCGAGATTAACCAACATGATTGTCGGCTTTCCCGGCAGGGAGGAACGGGTAGCCAAACAGACATGACTTAACACTGAGAGGAGTGTAAGAATGTTTGAAAATACAAAATATCTGCTACATAGTAGAGAAAAAAAAAGAGCTGCCGACCATTGAAAAGCATGTAATTAGCCAGTACAACAAATGTAGCTGATTACTGCCGTAGTGAAGCAGAGATCGACCCAAAATAATGTCACACTTTCTCCCACAGCAAAATCATGAGGGCACATAAAAACACAAAACACTTTGTTGAAAATTAAATTAAAAGAAAAACTTGAAGCAAACTAGCAAAACGAAGATCGACAACGTTGCAAGCAGGAAGATAGTATGCTATCCAGTAGGACAGTAAAGTGCCCATCAAGGCAAGAGACGGAAGGCGCTGGAGATCCACTGCAGCCTACATTCCACGCGGAGACGGCAAGACAGCAGATCTGACTAGTATCTGAAATCCCGACAAATCACACGAGTTTTGTGACAAGTCAATAAAAGACGCGATTTAATTTTTTTTTTTTTTTTTATCCCACTTACCGCCCCCTTCGTTCGGTGAAAATATGGTAAGACATGGTGTGATACACTGGAGAAAGAAACATTGCTTTGGTCGTTTGTTTTGTTTTCCACACCGGATTTTACTTTCTTTACCAACAACTTCCGAATTCCAGGTCTT
Organism: Oreohelix idahoensis; assembly: GCA_024509875.1. NCBI lineage: Eukaryota > Metazoa > Mollusca > Gastropoda > Stylommatophora > Oreohelicidae > Oreohelix > Oreohelix idahoensis. The sequence continues at coordinate 94,358 of JAMPIV010007115.1, forward strand.
CATTTTATTTTCTGGTTTTTAATAATTAAAAAAAAATTTTTTTTTAAATAAATTCTTCTTTAACTTACTACCACGATCATAAATAAGCCCTAACTCGTTCTTATTATCCCATAAATAAATAAATAAAGGTAATTAACAGGTACTCGTTGGACATAAAGGGTGGCACTAGACAACAGAAAAGAAAATATGAGTGATAGGCTTACCGGGAATCGAACCTAGGACCAACCAGACGGCGCCATCGCCTTGCTGTGACAGTACATCGTAAATGGACGCTAAGCCAAATTTGCACCCCTTATTATCCCAAAGGACTACTTAGAAGAAGGTTTTTCGGAAAAGAAAGAAAATTGTTTCTGCCAAGAACGATACCTCCAAAAAAAAAAGAGTCTACTGTATAACTGCACGGTCACCAGATACAGATCCCATCCCTCATGAGATCATTAAAATATAAATAATTCACTGTCTTTGTGGTAATATCGATCTGACGTCCCCTGCGTGTAGGTAGGTAGTTGCAAAAAGCTGTATCCTCGCCCCCTTCTGAAGGGACTCACTGTCAAGAACACATTCAAGCGATGTGCTCCAGGGGTGGAGGGATACTGGTAGAGATCAGGCGTGGATCAGAAGTTTTCCCAGTAGATAACCGTTGGGCTTTATCTTAATTTTTATTGATATCAGGGGCTTTCGATGTAGACATTAACGCAGAATTTTGCAACGACAGCTATGCAATGGCCCACCTAGTATAGCCTTCCATTTGGAAAATGGACAGAGGTTATGAGCCACTGAGGACAATGTCGTTAAGAAGCTGCAGGAACTTTCCAAGACAAAGCTGTTTTTTAGTAGCATCAGCAGAATGCTTTTGCTAAAATACTTCTGTATCACACAGTACCCATTTACTACATCTGGAATTGGAAGATGTTCCCTAAAGCATGGATCACCCTTGTCATATCTAGGGGTTCATAATAAACGCAGAGCTCTTGACCAGATCTATATCATGCCCCTATACATTTTACGGAGGTACTTAATCTGAACGATGTTGTACAATATTGTACACGATCCGAGGTTCTATAGCATGTGCCTGTCAAAAGTAGGTCCTGGACCAAAGATAACCAACGTTTCAGTTTTCACAGCCGTTGCTTTGCTGGACAATGATGGTTCCATAAATGACACTGTCAGGCATGGTTCGGTATCTAGTCACCGGCTATGATGAGGAATTTATTTCATGGCCAAGCTTGGATGGTTCGTTTCGCTGGTTATTTATTATGGTTCGTGTTGGTTTGTGAGAATCGGTTCGTTGGTCTGGCTGGTTGTATTGTTTTGTTAGTTTTCGTGTTTGGTTTGTGCTGTTCTTATTTGGTTAGTTTCGTAGATTTGGTTGCTCGTTGAGTGGTTTGGTAGTTTGGATCGTGTGAGTCTGAATGATTTAGTTATGTTCTTTTGGCTTGTCTGTTGATCAATGGTGATTGTTTAGGATTGGTATAACATGTTTCATAAAGCTATGTAGTGGACCATAACAAAACCCATGCAACACTGGATAATGCAGCTAGTTTGTTATAAAATACTGTTTTTTTTTTTTTGGGCCTATACGTGTGTGTCTATGTTTGCTTATATATAATTTCTGTACCTGCATAATCATGTGGTCAACCGTTTGTCTATAATCGGTGTTTATATGCATACATGTGCGTGTTTGTTTACAAATGTGCATAACTGCATCGGGAGCAGCGCTGAGGCGTGACATTTAAATTATCTTAAGGACTGCAACCATTATCCCCGTTAAGGTATTCTGCGCATGGGCATTTAAGCATATTTGTCCAGCGTTACAACGTCAAGATTTGTCAATAATAAGCTTCGTCAAACAATTTTTTGGCATTTTGGGGAATGGCTGTGTTGTCCCCCGAGTTCAGAAAGGTGTGGAAGACGCACCCATTAAGAAAGAGGGAATTGGACGGAAAGAGGGCGAGGTTGTTGATGAAAGAGAGAGAGAGCTTAAGTTGGATTAACTGTTGACCCTATTATCCCATAAGAACGAGCGGCCACTGCTCTAGATTCGTAATTTTCTAATATTTCGTGTTTTGGATTCGCGGTTACCTCCTAATCAATAATCAGAATTAACCTATATTTTTAACAGATTCACCCACATACAAACTATATTTTCTAGGGTAATTTCATGCAATGTAAGGATATTTACTACTTTTTACTTGAGCTAGCTATTTGTGTTTAAAGTAATATTTATAATGAGGAATTATAATGTTGCAATGTATATGTATTTTGACAGTGAGGCTTGTTACCCAGGCATTATACATGCCAGTGAGATAGGTCATACATTTTTAGTAGACCAATCAAAATCATTGACGGTGACAAGGGCCCACAACACCTGTCGGGCTAAGAGGTTAATATTATCATTAGGGCAGTTCCATCTAGACGACCTCGGGGAAGGTTGTGTTTTCTACTTGTAAGCTGAAGAGAAGCCATGTTTGAGCTGTCTCAACTTTCGTGGAACCACAAAGACAAGTTTTAAGTTGAAGTTCTTAAATTATTTCAGAAAGAAGCATACTGTGTGTAGACTTTAATGATATCGTTTTTTTTTTCACAACAGAATATAAGCGGTAGCTATATTTCTGTACAAGGAGAAAAGACTATGTTGAATAGTAACACATGTACGAGGGTCGTTCAGAAAGTAATGCACCACATCGGTTTTCTCAGCTAATAAAGATAGATAGAAGCAGGCAATTTTGCACACTTTAAATATGGTATGTGCCAATTGTGTGCACCAAATTGCACCGCAACCGGCCAAATAATACGGCTGCCCTAAACCGTTGAAATGGAGCGTGTTAGCAACTTGCGTTATAAACAGCGAATTGTGATAGAATTTCTCGTTGCAGAGAAGGAAACTGTTGTGAATATTCACAAGCATCTATGTGATGTGTATGGAAGTTTTGCAGTCGACAGGAGTACAGTCAGTCGCTGGGTTCAGAGAATCAAAGAATCAGAAAGTGGAGATACGGAGCTGCTTGATCGGCCGCGCTGTGGACGTCCTGCCACAGCCACCAACGCAGAAATGTTGAAATGCGCTGAGGGCATTATTCTTACTGATAGGCGAATCACTACTCAACAATTGGCCTTACAGCTGTCAGTCAGCATTGGTAGTGCAAATGCAGTTATAAAAACTCTCGGATTTTCTAAGGTTTGCGCAAGATGGGTTCCTCGAAGTCTCACAAATGACCACCGATTGCAAAGGAAAGCAATTTCTTCTGAATTGGTGGAGCGTTTCAATGCTGATGGAGAGAACTTTTTGGCTAAGATCGTTACAGGTGACGAAACCTGGGCAAATCATTTTGAACCTGAGACAAAAAGACAGTCAATGGAGTGGCATCATTCGCAATCACCAAGAAGAAAGAAATTCAAGACAATTCCTTCAGCTGGAAAGGTCATGATCACTGTCTTTTGGGACATTGAAGGTGTGAATATTGTGGACGTTATGCCAAGAGGAGAGACAATCAATTCGCAAGCTTACATTAAGACATTGATAAAACTCAATCAACGTTTTCGCAGAGTTCGGCCGCATAAGAATCCAGCAGACCTGCTTCTCCTTCACGACAATGCGCGACCTCACACAAGTCTGGCAACACGGGAAGCAATCACCAAATTGGGTGTTGGACTGTACTACCCCATCCACCCTATAGTCCCGATTTGCCACCCTCTGATTTTCATCTATTTGGTCTACTTAAAGATGCACTCCGTGGGACAAGGTTTGAAGATGATGAAGGAGTGATTCATGCAGCGAAGAAATGGCTACATGATCAAGACAAAATCTGGTACGGGCAAAGAATACATACACTTGTTTCGCGCTGGCATAAAGCAGTACAAGTTGATGGGGATTATGTTGAATAATACCGATGTTTACAGGACATATCCATGTATATCATATATAAATTTCATACTTTTTGAATAAACAGCTCCTGAAAAAAACGATGTGGTGCATTACTTTCTGAACGCCCCTCGTAAGTACGATCTCAATGTGTATTTCAGTCCCCAGATAGGATTTGATTTATGTTAAAGGAACAAAAACCAAGAAAACAGTCACAGATATATATGAGGACTCATCATCTGAAGAAAATAGTAACTTTAATTATTGTAGATAAAAGACGCCACTACATGTACTGAAGAGTTGAAGAAACAAAGGGAAACAAAGGACAAGGTGACCTAGATCGTGAGTTGCACGAGATTCCTGGGTATTCTCACAATTTAGAAGGAAGAAAAGTAAATACGGAGACCTTCAGTAAACTACAATCACTACAAAGAATAGGAGCCGCGCTAGCGTAGTGGTTACAACACCGCTCTGGCGACCGGGTGATACAGGATCAAACCCGGGCGACGGCATTTGAGGATTTTTCGTCGACCGGGATTTGGACTGGATTAACTCGAGACCTGGCAAGGACATTTGAAGGAGTGTCGTCGACCAGGGACTGGCGGCTCCTGAGCCGACCCAGCTGCAATGGGTACCTCCGAAATCGGCGAGTATTTGCCTGAATGGCGAGGGACACCTGTCTCTGTACAAGAAATAAAGGGATACTCACGTAAAATCAATCTCAGGTTAGACATAAAATAATAACCTGAGATTTCGCCTTGAGTATTAGCGGGCGAACGAAAAAAAAAAAAAAAAAAAAAAAAAAAAAAAAAAAAATACAAAGAATATTGATTTGTTTTCCAGCTGCATATGTTTATTTATGTACTTTGTAAATAAACCTTGTTATATAACTCAGCCTAGTTATGCAGATTGGTTGAATGATGTAAATGGGAAAAATTACAACACAGTTAGAAGTACACCACTATAGCACCTTATCACCATCAATCCGAGAGAAGAACGAACCTGCTACATTCCACAAGAATCTACATCTCTAGCGGGAAGCTAGTAATAACACTTGATGGACATTTATTGAAAGTAGAATTAGAGAACACGGTCACAGTATTACTATTGGTTTAGTGTTTATCTATAATTATGTTGTGTTCTTGTGTTTAGATGCACTGACATAATAACCTCTAACTTCAAGCGTGGTCAGTTTCAGCGTTTACTGCATCAGAAATTACAATGTAGCTTCTAGCTCTTTGAGCAACATGGGCTATAACACTTAGTGTAACACTATGAGGTTTACAGATTAAATATTTGTCTGCTCTTAAAGTAGTTAGGCCGAATAGATACTGGTAGTATTTGGTCATTTGGACTAGTACGGTGTATCTATTACTTGACCACACATAGAGGCATTTACTTAATGTTGTCCCTGTTGCGATAATGTAGTCAATTATTATTTTAGCGGAAACATTTATGTAGTATTCTTAGTTAATTCATGTTTCCTATTGATGTATACATACAGAGAGACCCGCACGCATAAAAAAACACACACACATAAACGCACAATACATACCCAGACACATCAACAGATGGGTTTGCATATATTTGCAATTTACAGAATGTAGATCATGTGGTTCTATCGAGTTATGGAAACTTCTACTTTGTAGCGTGAAGTACTATGTGGGTGCCTTTTGTCTGATTACATTTCAGATATCCCAGCAGTCTGTGCCGGGTAAAAAGACATAATCAGTAAATCTGTGTGTTGCATTATTCTGAAGAGATTAGCAATAACCCGTCAATAATGACGAATGCGAAATGCTTCTGCAGCGCTTAGATTCATGCTCTTCTGCAGACTGATTTGCTCGTTGTCACTGACGCTGTGCTTGTCTTTGTGCCGCTTCATGTTGTCGTCGTATTGCTGCGTCTTCTAGAGTCTCGCTTGCTCGTTGTTACTGACGCGATCGTCTCTTCCGTTAGCAGCTGCAGCTCGTTTTGCAGCCATCTTATCATTTTGATCCATAATAATAAGTCTGCAATACTTTAAATTAAAATTTTGTCTTGAAGAAACAATAAAAAAAACTTACATTTTTTAAAATATTATTTTTAACAAAATGATGAGTTAAATCTGTTTCCGGAATGAAACTGGGTTCAACACCGACTTTTCTTCGTTGAGAGTTACTATTTTCGGAGAGTACATATAAGGGAAATAATACAATTAATGTCTAACTTTCAACCACAGTTGCATCCCTTAGATGTGACCGACGTACAAACGGTGAGAATTATGGATTTTGTTGATATTCTTACTGTTTCGCTTGCTAGATGTACGCTGCCATACTTCACATAGTATCTGCTTATGATTACACTGCATGATCGGATTTCGTAATAAAAGCGAAGCCCCCAGTTTTATTCTTCTTTTTTTTTTTTTTTTGTAACGACGACGTAAGTGTGAAGGTTTAAAAAAAAAAAAAAAAAAAAGACATATCATGCGATCAGTACATTCTTTCCAATTTCCACACCTCTGTGATAAAATTAACCGTGATACAACGTTAAAATATCTCCAAAGATAAAATGTAGGGATAAAAAATAATGCGTAAGCTACTAGAAGACATGATCGCCCATGCCGCTGGTCACTACCCGCCATGAAAATTAACTTGTTAGACGTGAAGGCAAAACGTTTACCCTTGTAGACGGGATGAGAACGAAGATCAAAAAGAAAAATATGACTGAACACGTGCTTGAAACTAGCAAGGCTAAAAAGACGCAATTGGTGGGGAAAGGAAAAAAATTCACGTCCCCCAAGTTGACACAAGGTAAAGAAATGGACAAAAGGGACCTTAGCTATTATACGCAACAGTCATTTCTTGGACGCTTTTGCGATACTTAGTCCTTTTATTTGAATTCAGCGGCAAACGCATTACAGAAGATGCTCGAACATATTTCAAAAAAACAACTAACCTTGAAAAGTAACTTTTTCTTAATAATAATGTTAGGAATATAAAACCTAGCTGGCCGGATGGCCCATCTTGAGCAGAGAAATAATATGCTTTCATTTATACAGACGGATAGATAATAATGAAGATATTGACAAAAGACTGTGTTGTTCATATCAGCGAACGACTGCATTGAAACAAAAACATGTCACCAATTTTCAAAAAATTGCGGCCTTGAGACTCAAGTGCTAAAATCTAGTTAGAATGAAAGAGAGGGGGCATTAGGGAAAGTTGTGGCTAAAAATAACACTAGAGGCAGAATTCGTGTAGGAAATGCATGTATAAACAAGTGGGTTTTGAAAAAAAACGCAAGTAGAGACAGACGGACCAACAGACAATAATACATACTTGACTGAGGTATGACTGAATTGACTTTTGGTAGGAGGTTTGAATTTGAAAAGGGGGAAAGGCGGTGATTGGCCACAGATAAACATATTATCGGCGCTCAGACGCGCATTTTTGCCATTCATCATAAATTGTCCAGTAGTAGACACAGTAATTCTTCAGTGGTGTAATTCCCAGAAGCTAATTGCAATATTTAGAGGGACGCCATACTAGAGCCAGCAGCTCAGCTGAGTTTTGCTAGCATATAACTGTGTTCTCTATTCATAATTCTGGTAAGACTGAAAGTATTTCTTTGTATATTTTAATATTGTTTAATGTTTCGAGTGATTTGATACTGCCATATCAAAATCTATCCCTTACAACAAGTAAGGATTCGCTCTAGATCCCCAGCCCCAGTTCAGGGTCTAGAGACAAATAAAATACATAAACGCCAGCAAGGATTATGAAGGGCGGATCAAGTGTTGAGATCAGTGGAACATATCACCTATCCTATTCAATGGCAGGAAGCTAATGAACATATTTCAGAATATGTAGTCTTGGGGAACTTATACTATGTGAAACCAACTTGGTAAGATGTGCTGTATGGTCAGAGAGATCTGACCCCGTCTATGTGGTGTTGTTGTGTAGTGTTGAGTGTAGAAGTGGCTCAGGAGGTAGAGTTCTGACACATGACCCAATACTTTTATTTCAGAACTGTGAGTTTTTTTATTTGGCACCAAAGTGGTGTCAAATGCTGTGTGGTAAAATACAAGTGTGGACCCGTGCAGTCTAGTATTTTGGCAGAGCAGCCTTATATTGCCCCCAAGCACGGAGAGGTGGGGCCACCAGATTCCAGCACCAGAACTACTCAGTCAAAGATACGTGAGCGTCTGGCCTGCTGGATATTCACCAACTTAGTTTCTAACTACACACCAACTATATTCCCATCAACTAGAACATACCATGTTGGGAAATAAACTTGTATTCCTCCCATCAGTAAATGGACAATGTTTGGTAGACATAGACTGGGAGTGATGAAGCCACCCCAACAGCACATCCATTAATCGGTCTCCCAGATAAATTACAAATATAAACAGTAGTAATATTAACTAGTCTTGTAAAATTCATATGTACACACCTTTCATTTATTATGCCATATATTCATGCATTTTATTCATAATTTCAAAACCTTTCATATGTTCTGACCAAAATAAAACCTTGGTTCAGAACAAATAAACTTAAAGAAAATTTAATATCAAAATTTTAAACAGCTTGAGTTAGTTCAGTGTGTTATAAATTTTATTAATATTATTAGACTTATTAAATATCTGTGTGTGTGTTTATATATACTAATACAACACCTTACATTCAGTACCCTAGATTTTTAACGTAGCCACATTCATTAGAAAAAAAAAGATATGTGTGAGGTCGTAAGTGGTAGCAAGAAGGGCCTTCTGTAAATTCACAGCTACATTTATCTCAGGAGCCTTCACAGCTGACCTCATGCATCACACTAGGTAATATCACAACCATACAGTACCATCAAAACCACTACATATATTGGGGTCTCTTGTCCAGGGATAATTAGCTAAACTTGTAATATTAGGATCTCCTGGTGGGAGAATTAAAATTAGGGGAACACATTGTAAAAATTAAAAGTGTCCCTTAAAATTAAAAGTGAAATTAAAAGTTGGTGAATCTTCACAGCCAGTGGTAATTAATTAGTTAACTGGCTAATTAGAATTACTTTAGACTATAGTAATTAGAATTACTTTAGTGGTTAGAGATTTATCTTGCTCATTGCTAAATTGTCTAAAAAGTATGGCGGAGCTAGCTAAGTTCAGATCAGCTGCTGTGCTAACGGCAAAGGATATGGGAATGGATGGTCAGGTTTTAATTCAATATGTAACGGCTGAATGTGATAAGTATATTGAACGGGAAGAAAGAAGATTAGAAAAAGAGGCTGAAAGAAAATTAGAGTCTGAAAGGTTGGCTGAAGAGAAGAGGTAAGAGGCTGAGACTAAGCAGATTGAGGCAGAAGAAAAACGACAGCAAAGGGAAGCAGAAGAAAAAAGATTGACTGCCGAAAGGGAGGCAGCAGATAAAAAAAAGCCGAAAGGGAGGCAGCAGATAAAAAGGCCGAAAGGGAGGCAGAAGATAGAAGGTTGCAAAGGGAGCACGAATTACGACTAAGGGAGCTGGAGCTACAAGGCCAGGCTCCTGAAAATGGTGCCAGCCCTTTTGCCTCAGATGCTACGCCCAGTCTGGGAGCCTCAACATCAGCTATGGGGTTTCATTTAGACCATTTTGTTGAAAAAGACGATGACATAGAGGGGTACCTCGGACGTTTTGAGTTATTAGCTACTACATATGGGTTAGAGAGAGAGAGGTGGAGTTTAAAGTTATCACAGGGACTGAGAGGTACTTCTTATGAAGTCTTCGCAAAAATGAACAGAGAAGACCAAGACAATTATGACATGTTAAAGCAGGCTTTGTTATTAAGGTACGAAAAAAATGGTGAATTTTATCGTAAGAAATTTAGAAATGCCAAACTGTTGTCTGGGGAGACATACCACCAATTCTCTGCCAGACTGGAAACCTATTTGGAGAAATGGACTGCTCTGGGGAAGACCCAAGATCTTAAAGAGATGATCATGATTGAGCAATTGAGAGAGTCCATGGCTCCAGACATGAGAAAATTTCTCATGGAACAAGGTGCAGAGAAGTTGGGGGAGGTTTTAAATGTCGCTGAGAGGTATCAGGCACCCCAGGCAGAGGTAAGTGGCTCTAAAAAGAAGCACATAGAAACTTTTAAAGCTCCACAGCCATTTAATAAATTTGAAAATAGAGAACAGGGTAATAAGGGCAGGACAAACTTTGAACGGCCAAGAAATGACTATCGAGACAGAAACTCACAGTTCAATGACCAAAAATCCAATGAAAGAAAACCGTTTAACCAAGGAAAAAGATGGTGTAAATGGTGCAAGAAAGATAACCATAACACCGAATTTTGTAGAAGGAAACCTTCAAACATTGCTGCAATGAAGTCGGGGACTCAAAGATTAAAGGTTAATCCTAATGGACAGCAGGAACCTTATCACCCCCCAGTTTGTGAGGATGTTATTTGTAATGGGGTCACCATAAGGTGCCTTTATGATACAGGTTTGGATTATGATTCAGTTGTGAAGTCTAGCCTAGTGGACCCAAGTCAGTATACCACAGAAACAGTGGAAATACAAGGGGCAACTAAGGACATACCACTCATGACACTTCCCATCGCAAGGATAACGGTGAAAACTCGCTATGTGGAAGGAGAAATCAGAGCAGCAGTGATAGATGAACCAATCTACCCTCTGATATTGGGGGTGTAGATACGTCTTCTTGGGGAATCCCGAGAGACCTGTGATCATGGCGACAGTGCAGACCAGGTCACAGAAGAAGGAGGAAGAAGGTGAACCTATAAATGCTCATCCAGAGGAGATGAGGAAGGCGCAGGCTGAGGATAGGACACTCAAGCCATGTTGTAAAAAGTTGCCCAAATGCCACACACCTCCGAGCAAGGGGGAATATTTTATGAAGAACAAACTATTATACAGGAAGGCCGGAACTGGAACAAATGGTCACAACCAGCTGGTTCTTCCCACTTCATATAGGGATAAAGTGATTGAACTCGGGCATGCGATTCCCTTCAGTGGTCACATGGGGATCAGCGCCACAGGACAGCGTATAGCTTGTCATTACTTCTGGCCAGGGATAACGGAGGATATAAAAAGATAGGTCAAATCCTGTCCAGAATGTCAAAGGGTAGCTCCAAAGCATTGGACTGCTCCTGCAACTCTAGGGGAAATGCCCATAGTGGGAACACCTTTTGAGAGAGTTGCAGTGGATATTGTGGGACCTCTCACTCGGACCAAGAGGAGGAACAGTTACATCCTTACTCTGGTGGACACTTGTTCTATGTGGGGAGAGGCGGTAGCCCTGCCATCAATTGATTCAAAACATGTAGCAGAGGCCCTACTTACAATATTCACCCGATTAGGATTCCCGCATCAAATCTTGACTGATAATGGCTCTCAGTTCAAGGGGAAACTAACGGAAGAAGTTTTTAAGCTATTTCAAGCCAGACACTTTCATTGTAGTCCGTACCATCCGCAAGGGAACGGCCAGGTAGAGAGGTTCAATGGGACTCTCATTTCTATCCTGAGAAAGCTGGCACACGAAAAACCGGATCTGTGGGATCAATTCCTGCTTGCCGCATTGTTTGCATATCGGGAGGTACCACATAGTTCAACCGGGATGGCTCCCGCAACTCTGCTATTTGGGAGGCCAATAAAAGGTCCATTAGAAGCGCTATTAAGGACCTGGACAGATGAGAAGGCGGAAGAGACTGTTACCTCATCTTATCAATACGTGAACGAACTGACCACTCGTCTGAAAGCTGGATGGAAACTGGCAAATGATAATTTGAAACAAGCCAGGAAGAAACATGCAGCATATTTTAATAGGAAGGCAAAGGACAGAGAACTAGCTGTGGGAGAGAAGGTGCTGCTTCTACTACCCGGCAGCCAGAATAAATTACAAATTGGATGGCAAGGTCCATATACGGTTCTAGAGAAGGTATCTAGAACAAACTATAAAATTGACAAAAAGGGGAAGGAGAAAGTTTATCATGTAAACCTGTTAAAGAAGTATCTGGACAGACCACTCCAGGAAAGCACCCCCTTACTGCGTTTTGTTGAGGAAACCGTCTGGGGAACACAGACTGTGCATAGATTACAGGAAACTGAATGCTGTCACAGAAGGACAAGTGGATCCATTACCAGACACAAAACAGTTATTTGCCAGATTAAACAAGGCAAAATACTTTTCACAGGTGGATCTTAGTAAAGGCTATTACCAGATTCCAGTGAAGCCTGAGGTGAGACCTTATTTAGCATTTAGCACATCAGAAGGACATTATGAATTCAACATGCTACCATTCGGACTGAAAAATGCTCCGAGTGTATTTTCAAGGATGATGTGTAAATTGTTGGATCCCCTGAATAACCCATGTATCACGAATTTCATGGATGATATTCTCGTCGCCACAGAGACATTTGAAGAACACATTGACGCTCTAAAAATGTTATTTAATACGCTTAGGGAGGCGAACTTAACTGCTAGGCCAACAAAATGTTGTATTGGATGCAAATAGTTGGAATTCTTGGGACACACTGTATATCAGGGTAACATGACCCCTGATCCCAAGAACTTGGAAAAACTGCAGAGAGCACCTAGACCACACACAAAAAAGGACGTGCGATCATTCGTGTCGTTATGCGGATTTTATCAAAAATACATCAAAGATTTTAACTCTATTTGTGCTCCTCTGACTGATCTGACTCGCAAGGGACTTCCAGATAAAATTATTTGGACTGCGCAAAGTGAATTAGCGTTCCAAGACTTAAAGGAAAAACTCACTAGCAAGCCTATTCTCAAACTGCCTGATTTGACACAGGACTTTGTCGTAAGAACAGACGCAAGTAATGTAGGACTCAGGGCGGCTTTGTTGCAAAGATCATCTTCACCTGAGGGAGAACTGAACCCAGTCGCTTATGCAAGCCGCAAATTGAATAAGGCAGGGCAAGGATATTCCACAAGCGAAAAAGAATGTTTAGCGTTAATCTGGGCAATAAAGAAGTTTCAAATCTATCTGTATGGTAGGACTTTTGTGGTCAAGACGGATCATCAGCCCCTCGTATTCTTATCTCAGGCTAAGCATGAAAACGCAAGATTGCTGAGGTAGTCTTTATTGCTTCAACCTTATCAGTTTAGTATCCAATATATCCCAGGCAAATTGAATGTCGGTGCAGATTTCCTCAGTCGGCACCCCTGTGATCAAAATTAGAGTAGTGGCAGGCGCGAGGAGTAATTTTATCTTTGTGTATGCATGTTTACAAGGTCACCACCCGCTATGGAAATTAGCCTGTTAGACGTGAAGGCAAAACGTTTACCCTTGTAGACGGGATGAGAACGAAGATCAAAAAGAAAAATATGACTGAACACGTGCTTGAAACTAGCAAGGCTAAAAAGACGCAATTGGTGGGGAAAGGAAAAAAATTCACGTCCCTCAAGTTGACACAAGGTAAAGAAATGGACAAAAGGGACCTTAGCTATTATACGCAACAGTCATTTCTTGGACGCTTTTGCGATACTTAGTCCTTTTATTTGAATTCAGCGGCAAACGCATTACAGAAGATGCTCGAACATATTTCAAAAAAAACAACTAACCTTGAAAAGTAACTTTTTCTTAATAATAATGTTTGGAATATAAAACCTAGCTGGCCGGATGGCCCATCTTGAGCAGAGAAATAATATGCTTTCATTTATACAGACGGATAGATAATAATGAAGATATTGACAAAAGACTGTGTTGTTCATATCAGCGAACGACTGCATTGAAACAAAAACATGTCACTAATTTTCAAAAAATTGCGGCCTTGAGACTCAAGTGCTAAAATCTAGTTAGAATGAAAGAGAAGGGGCATTAGTGGAAAGTTGTGGCTAAAAATAACTCTAGAGGCAGAATTCGTGTAGGAAATGCATGTATAAACAAGTGTGTTTTGAAAAAAACGCAAGTAGAGACAGACGGACCAACAGACAATAATACATACTTGACTGAGGTATGACTGAATTGACTTTTGGTAGGAGGTTTGAATTTGAAAAGGGGGGAAAGGCGGTGATTGGCCACAGATAAACATATTATCGGCGCTCAGACGCGCATTTTTGCCATTCATCATAAATTGTCCAGTAGTAGACACAGTAATTCTTCAGTGGTGTAATTCCCAGAAGCTAATTGCAATATTTAGAGGGACGCCATACTAGAGCCAGCAGCTCAGCTGAGTTTTGCTAGCATATAACTGTGTTCTCTATTCATAATTCTGGTTAAGACTGAAAGTATTTCTTTGTATATTTTAATATTGTTTAATGTTTCGAGTGATTTGATACTGCCATATCAAAATCTATCCCTTACAACAAGTAAGGATTCGCTCTAGATCCCCAGCCCCAGTTCAGGGTCTAGAGACAAATAAAATACATAAACGCCAGCAAGGATTATGAAGGGCGGATCAAGTGTTGAGATCAGTGGAACATATCACCTATCCTATTCAATGGCAGGAAGCTAATGAACATATTTCAGAATATGTAGTCTTGGGGAACTTATACTATGTGAAACCAACTTGGTAAGATGTGCTGTATGGTCAGAGAGATCTGACCCCGTCTATGTGGTGTTGTTGTGTAGTGTTGAGTGTAGAAGTGGCTCAGGAGGTAGAGTTCTGACACATGACCCAATACTTTTATTTCAGAACTGTGAGTTTTTTTATTTGGCACCAAAGTGGTGTCAAATGCTGTGTGGTAAAATACAAGTGTGGACCCGTGCAGTCTAGTATTTTGGCAGAGCAGCCTTATATTGCCCCCAAGCACGGAGAGGTGGGGCCACCAGATTCCAGCACCAGAACTACTCAGTCAAAGATACGTGAGCGTCTGGCCTGCTGGATATTCACCAACTTAGTGTCTAACTACACACCAACTATATTCCCATCAACTAGAACATACCATGTTGGGAAATAAACTTGTATTCCTCCTATCAGTAAATGGACAATGTTTGGTAGACATAGACTGGGAGTGATGAAGCCACCCCAACAGCACATCCATTAATCGTTCTCCCAGATAAATTACAAATACAGTAGAACTCCATTTATCCGAACCCCAATTATCCGAACATCCAATTATCCGAACACTTTGTCCAGAAAAAAAAACCAGGCGTCACCAGTCACGTTAGACTACATTTCTGAATCTTTTGATGCGGCAAGCTTCAAATGTGTGCGAACAATTTGTAGAGGATGGGATGGGCTTAAGGTCGGTCGCTGTAGTGAAATTGACAGAGATACAACGGTGAAATACCTCCAAAGATAACATTTAAGGATAAAAACATAATGCGTAGGCTGCGAATAGTACATGATCGCCTAGACCGCGGGTCATCATCCTCCATAAAAATTGACTTGCTAGACAGGAGGGGAACGGCGGATCAAAAAGTAAAAAAATATGACTGGAAAGATTGCGTGAGACTAGAAAGGCTAAGGAGACGCAATTGGGGGGGAAACGGAGAAAAGTCACGTTTCCCAAGTTGACATAAAAAGTAAGCAACTCGACAGAAGGGACCATAGATATGTTACGCCACAGTCATTTATTGGACGCTTTTGCGCGATACCAAGCCCTTGATTTGAATTCAGCGGCTAAACGCAGATGTTCGAAATATTACAAAAATTAAAAAGTATTTTTTTCTTAATATTAATGTTAGGAATATAAAAATTAGCTGGCCGGATGGCCTATTCTGAGCAGTGAACTAATATGTTCTTAATTTTACAGACGGATAGATAATATTGAAGATAATGACAAAAGACAGTGTTGTTCACATCATCGACAGACTGTATTGAATCTAAAAGTGTCGCGATTTGCACACAAAAACACGACCTTGGGACGCAGGTGTTCAAATTTACTTAGTATGGAGGAGAGGGTTTTTGGGTGGTAGCTGTGTCTAAAAATAACTTTTAACGACAAAATTTTGGAGGGGAGAGAAAGGTTGGTTCAAAAATAAAGTACATTTTTGTAGAAACACAAGTAGAGACGGACAGACTAACAGATAACCATCCATACTTGACTGAAGCATGACTGAAATGACTTTATGGTAGGAAATTTGAAATTCAAATAAACCTAGGCAGTGATTGGCCACAGACAATCATATCATTAGCGCTCAGATGCGAAAGTGGGGCCATTCTTCAATAGTTGTTCAGTGATAGACACAGATTTTAAAGTGTGGTGATTTCCATATGAAAGAAAGTGTAAGAAGTTTAGGGACGCCATACTATAGCCAGCAGCTCAGCTGAGTTTTGCTAGCAATTCTGTGTTATTTATTCATAATCTGGTAAGATTGAAATTATTTCCTTATATATATTTTGAATATTGTTTCATGTTCGAGTGATTTGATACTGCCATATCGAAATCTAGCCTTACAAACAAGTAGGGATTTGCTCTAGACCCCCCGCCCAAGTCAGGGTCTAGGGACCAACAATGTACATAAACTCCAGCAAGGGTTAGGCAAGACAGATCAAGTGTTGAGAATAATGAAACATATTACCTATCCTCTTTTAGGGCAGAAAACTAATAAATATTTTTCAGAATCTATAGTCTGGGAGGATCTATCTGATGTAAAACCACCATGGTAAATGTGCTGTTTGGTCAGAGAGATCTGACCTGTCTGTATGATGTGGTTGTTGTGTCAGTGTTGTGTCCAGACGTGGGTAGAGAATAGATTTTGACACATGGCCCATACTTTGATTGCAGAGCTGTGAGTTTCTGTTGTCAACAAAGCAGTGTCTATTCAGTTGGTGACTTTACTCGAGTGTATCTGTGCAGTACTTGTGACAGAGATCACCATTATTGCCCGCCAGCACGGAGAGGTGGGACCACAAGATTTCAGCACCAGAGCTACAACTACAAGATGAGTGAGCCTCTGGTCTGCTGGACATTCACCAACACCGTTTAGTTACTAATAACCCCATAAAAATTCCCACCATTTTCTGGACACTGTGTAGTCAATATAGACAGGTGTGATGAGGCCACCCCAACAGCACAAACATTAACTATCCTCCCAAGTAGATGACTACTAGAACATTTTAATAAAACTAACTAGTATAGTACATATATATGTACACTATTGCATTTATGATATAATATTCCATGCATTTCTTTTCATAATCTCTAAATCCTTTTAAGTTCTGGTCAACCTAAAAAAATTGATCCAGAACAAAATAAATGTAATATAATTCTATCAAAAAATTTTACACACGTGAGTTAGTTCAGTGTATTTTAACATTTATTAATATTATTAGTCTTGTTAAATATCTGTGGGTATATCTATAACCTATTACACCACACTACATATCATAACCCTAGACACTTTACGTAGCCACATTCATTAAAAAAAAATTAAGTGTGAGGTCGTAGTGGTAGCAAGAAAGGCCTTCTGACAATTCTCAACTACATTTTATCTCAGGAGCCTTCACAGCTGGCCTCATACAATTACATTTAGTAATATCACCATCATACAATACCATCAAACACCACTACAGTCGCTTACATACAGGAAGTCAGTTAGATCATTATATCATAAAGTCAGATAATATCTGGTTTACCAATCCAGTGTACGTATGCGTTCTAGGCAGAACACTGGCTAAACAGACACTTCAACTTAAAATAATTGTCTCTGCTACTAAAGCAGAAAAATTTTGGTGTACAAGTATTTCTCTGTGCGATATGGCATCTTCCAGTAAGCCTAAAGCATATAAAAGGAACCGCAATGTTTTGTCAATTGAAACGAAAACAGAAATTATCAAGAGACTAGGAAAAGGTGAAACTGCGTCTTCACTTGCGAGGATTTTCAATGTTGGGAAAGCTACCGTCTCTGACATCAAAAGTAACAAGGATAAAATTATGAGTTTTGCATCGAAATTGGAAAGTGAAAATGGGTCGAAGAAACGTAAAACCATGAGAAATGCGAAAGATTTGAAATTGGAAGAGGCTTTGTATATATGGGTTGTGCAAAGAAGAAGCAAAGGGGAACCTATCTCTGGCTCTCTATTGTGTGAAAAGGCACTTCAGTTCAACAATCAACTTGACGGTCCTCCTGACTTTAAGGCTAGCCAGGAATGGTTAAGAAACTTTAAATCTCGTCATGGCATATGAGAATTGGAGACTCAAGGGGAATCTTTATCTAGCGATGCAACTGCCGCTGAAAATTTTAAAGAAACACTCTTGGCTTTTTTGGAAGAAAAAGGTTATTCACTCGATGATGCGTATAATGCCGATGAGACTGGCTTATACTGGAAATCAATGCCTCAAAAATCACTTGCATCTCAGCGCGAAGCAGCTGCCCCTGGGTTTAAAAAGTGCAAAGAGAGAGTAACAAGTTTGGTAGCCGCGAATGCCAGTGGAAGTCATCGTTTACCGGTGCTAACGATCGGCAAAGTAAAAAAACCACGTTGATTAAAGAATGTGACATGTCTCCCATTGTGCTACAAAGCACAGAAGAGTGCTTGGATGAATAGTGAAATATTTCTTGATTGGTATACAAATTAGTTCATACCAAATGTGAAGAGGTTGAGAGAACAAGAAAAGAAAACTGGAAAAGTAATTCTTCAACTGGACAATGCACCATCTCATCCAGAGACGGATACATTGAATGCAGTTGATGCAAATTTTAAAGTAATTTTTCTGCCTCCCAATGTAACAGCACTGATTCAACCAATGGATCAGGGTGTTATAGCAAAGCTTAAAAAGATGTACAAGAAGGAAGTCCTGCGTCGTTTATTGTTGGCTGAAGATGAAGAAAGTGTGGTGTCGTTTTCTCAAAGACTGCTGCTATATATTAGCTGATGCTTGGACCACCCTGTCACAAGATAATCTCAACAAGGCTTGGAATAGATTGCTTGGGAAAAAAGGAGGAAATGAAACTACTGCAGTGGACACAAATGATGATTGCATAAATGAAGTTGTGGAACTGTTTCAAGCAATGCCCGGATTTTCGGACTTGACAAAGATGATGCACACACGTGGCTAGAAGATGATAATGATTCTGGTTTTCAGTTTTTGAATGACGAAGAAATTTTGTCTTTTGTGCAAGAAGAAAACCAAATACATGTAGTGACCGATGATGAAGACTCCTCAGAAGTACATGATGTACTTGTAGATTATGAAGAAAACCCAAAACGTCGACCAAGTCCTGAAGAGGCCTTTATAGCACTAGAAACAGTGATGACTTGGTACGAGCAAGAAGATGACAGCTGTTCTACACAGCTTCTGCTGTTGAAGAGAATGCAGGACTTAGCAGCCAAAAGGAGACTATCCAGTTTGGTGCAAAAGAGGATTCCTCATTATTTTAAATAGTGGGCTACATCTGTGCAAGTACATGTATACGTAAGTTGCGCCTGGTTTTGAATCGTTTGTAATGTTATTTTGAAAACACTTCTCTTTCTTAAAAAAAATAATTAATACAAGTAGTACATGCACTGCTGTGTAATAAAAGATTTTGGTGATACGGTGATCTAATACAGTGTGGGTATTATTATTACAGTACAAGTAAATATGTTTTATTGTGTATTTTCCTTGTGATGGTTAATTATTTTTAGAAATACGAGCGTATGTGTACATGTACTCGATACATTATGTAATCCAATTATCCGAACATTTGATTATCCGAACGATGCTCGGTCCCAAGGGGTTCGGATAAATGGAGTTCTACTGTATAAACAGTAGTAATATTAACTAGTCTTGTAAAATTCATATGTACACACCTTTCATTTATTATGCCATATATTCATGCATTTTATTCATAATTTCAAAACCTTTCATATGTTCTGACCAAAATAAAACCTTTGTTCAGAACAAATAAACTTAAAGAAAATTTAATATCAAAATTTTAGACAGCCTGAGTTAGTTCAGTGTGTTATAAATTTTATTAATATTATTAGACTTATTAAATATCTGTGTGTGTGTTTATATATACTAATACAACACCTTACATTCAGTACCCTAGATTTTTAACGTAGCCACATTCATTAGAAAAAAAGATATGTGTGAGGTCGTAAGTGGTAGCAAGAAGGGCCTTCTGTAAATTCACAGCTACATTTATCTCAGGAGCCTTCACAGCTGACCTCATGCATCACACTAGGTAATATCACAACCATACAGCACCATCAAAACCACTACAACCTCAAGCTTCATGCTACGCTTCCTGTCGTAAGTTGAATAAGAAATTATGTCACTTTTTTAGCCTGTAGGACCGCCTCTCTCTTATCTTAGACTTTATTTCCTCCTCTGCAATTCTAACTGTAAGTCTGCGAATATAATTCCTAGCTACTGAAGCGTCACTCTTAAATCAGCTTAGCACACCCTCCATAACTTTTTTTCTTTTTTTTGCTTTGGCTACACAGAGAGGTCTGTAAATCTATTCATGCTGGAAGCGGCGATCTTCTAAATTTCTTTGAGTAAAGGAACAGCGGATACAAGCGAGGCGACATGTCTTTTCAAGTGACCGATCCGCGTTTTTCTCTGAGCCCTGTGAGATTGGGATCCCAGCGACCGACTCTTCCGCTACATCGCTGGTTCCCTTGTACGAGAACTCTTTCATCTCTGGTCGCAGAAGAGGAAACTCCCAGTTCCCTAATATCTTTGTCCCCCTGTCTGTCTCGCTGCTTGTCGTCCAAGTGTTCGCGAAATGTGAAGCGACCTGCGGTAGAGCCTGCCTATTTAATCTGGACTCAAGCAGTATTCGCTGCTTGTTGTTTCAAAAGTGCCAAAGGACCTCCCGCGTGCAGAGTGGAATTAGTGCTATTAAGCCTGATAGCAGATACAGTGTAGAACGGAATAATTCTTCTAATATAGGTAAGTATACTTAGTTATAAAATAACCGCGCTAACTTTTAAACTTATAAATAAACCCGAGTTACTTTTCTAATAATTTTCCTACGACGGCGTAATTTAGTACTACAGCAATACCTCGACTTTCGCCGCTTCAAGTTTCGTCGCTTAGCTCTTTCGTCGGTTTTCAATTATAACCACGTTTCCAAATTTCGTCGCTTGCTTCACTCTTTCGTCGCATTTCGTCACCACCGCGCGCCATCTTGTTTCTTTCGTCGTTCAGTCTTTGAATATAAGTCGTTCAGTGTACACTGTGGTTTTTAAAATTGTTCGCATTGAATCTCTTATATTTGTGATTCTTCTTCTTCTTCTTTGATCCTTAGCCGCCGACCGTCAAAGCAGTCAGTGACCATTACGCCTGTCTGGCGCATTGTCGTAAAATTTTAAATCTGTATGACACCACGCTCAAATTCCCCGCCCCAAATTAACTATAGTATTTGAAGCAGTCTAAGAACCCAGTCAAATTTACCGCCAAAAATTTATCTAGTGTATTTGAATTTGTCTAGGAACCAAGTCAAAAGTTACCGCCCAACAATAATTATCTAAGAGTATAGTACAAATTTAACAACCAATCAAATTGTTTCCTTTTCTTGTAGTGATAAGAAAATTTTGGTTGACGTGACAATAGAGGCTATTTTGTGGTTTTGACCAAACGAAGATATTTTATGTCTTAACACCTAAGGATAATTACACTGAACGAGATATCCCGAATTATAGAGCTGATATTGCTTAACACATAAGCATAAAGATTCCCTCGAAATAAAATTTTATTGACTTAGAAAAATTGATTTTAGTGATATTTTCATATCAGAGTAATGCCAAATTTAATTACTTAAAAATTACCCAGATGGGAATGCAAAGGAATAACTAAGGGAAACCTATATAGAACGGTAGAGAGCAATTGGCCGTTTGATTATCACTTTTGATAATTAAAATCGGTCCAATAATAACGGTAATATAAAATATTAAAATTTAGTCAGATTATACAAACACGCTCAGATTCGCATCAGTCCCTAGTCTCTACAAATAATTTGGACGATCTTTCCGATTGGGCGGATGTAGTTCTATAAATAGTAACAAGGTAGTACTATCAGGGCCATTCGATTAAAAAATCTGCACCGAGCTGACAGAAACTAAATGACGGAACGACCAAGTCTTTGCCTTCTGATCTGAGAGCAGTTCTAGATCCCTTAGAAGGCCAGTTCAGCTTGTGTGTGTGAATATATTTGCCTGAGAATAAGAAAGATATATTTATTTGCATATTTTGTTAATTATTAACCTGCGTATAGCCAGAGTATGTGTTAATGCTAAGTGGAAAGTGAAACTAATGTGTTGTGCCGTACTGACCCATTTATGAATGTGTGTAGTTTTGCAGACATGTTCGAAATGACACAAATGTGTATAGTGTTTGCAAATATGGCAACAAATTACGACAGTAAGTGTTAGTAGTGATTTAAATTGGTATTTTCTTCTGGAGTGACACACTGTTCAAAGATCATGCGATAAACGTACAGGAAAGGTTAGAATGAAGTAATCAATAGGCCACATGCTGTTTGGTACTTAACATGATTATCGTACGGAAGCCAAGCATGGACTAAGGACGCTAACATTGAATCAATACAGAGAAAGAATGATCAC
This sequence comes from Oreohelix idahoensis, assembly GCA_024509875.1. Classification (NCBI taxonomy): domain Eukaryota; kingdom Metazoa; phylum Mollusca; class Gastropoda; order Stylommatophora; family Oreohelicidae; genus Oreohelix; species Oreohelix idahoensis. Next base: position 116,668 of record JAMPIV010007115.1, read on the forward strand.
ATGGAACGGACTGTAGGCAAAGAAATTCTAGGTCTTGTGCAACTTGTTAGCACAATAACTGAAAAAGGGTAAGACTTAGTGTTGTTTGTGGGTGAGTGAATTGAGGCAGATTTCTACATGGAATGTGGTTGTCCTTCTATTCCAGGTTATATCACGAAATTACCTCGTGGCTGCATTCACTTGAGAGGAAGAGTGTGGGTGATGAGAGCTCCTCATATATCTGGAGTCAGATCCCATCTTCTCAGTCAGGAGCTACACGTCTCGTGGTCCTGACTTGTGAATGAATAGCAGCAACAACATCCTAAGATAAGTCCTTTATAAAGGCCAGTGTCAGAACATCCAGTCATTCACCCAGTAGTAATCAAACTAGGATTACAACCCTTTTAAGGATGAATATAAAAGACCTCCAAAATAAGAAAGGAAACTTACAGCATGGTAATAGCAGAAGTTAACACTCATACGAACAGAAAATGTGTGTAGTTATTCCAGTGAACAATCTACAGAATGAAAAGGATTTTTCATTTTATTCATTTTGATTTGTAAATATCATTCTATTGCTTTTGAGTATTCCTGACCTGAAAAGATTGAGGTTCAGGACAATTAAATTGTACATACAATTTCATACAGTCTTGCTTAATAATTTTATTAAAGTTAAAGTTCTGTTTTGAAATTAATAACTGTTATAATAAATAAATTACCCTAGACAATTTGCCACATAAAACAACACAGCTAATCTTTAATCCTTGTGGGATCTAAAGAGGTAGCAATTAGGGACTCAGAGTACTACATCATCATCATCTTCTCTGAGAACTTACATAGCTTGACCCCACTTTGATGTCTATACACCCTTGCTCTTTTCAGAGAAGGGGGTATTACTTATGAGACCAGTCTCTTATCTGGCACTATCCTGGTATCCTCTGATACATCTATTTGTCCAGGATAGCCTATAGTTTAGTAACATCAAAACCTCTTATGACACGCATCACCCAGTCTATGACTGTTAAAAATAGAGTGGTTGATAAGGGGCATCCCTGTCGTACTCCTGTCTTCACTTCAAAGGTTAGGTTGCTCTGCCCAATGCTACTCGTTTAAAAAAAAAAAAGACATATCATGCGATTAGTACATTCTTTCCAATTTCCACACCTCAAGCTTCATGCTACGCTTCCTGTCGTAAGCTGAATAAGAAATTATGTCACTTTTTTAGCCTGTAGGACTGCCTCTCTCTTATCTTTGACTTTATTTCCTCCTCTGTAATTCTAACTGTAAGTATGCGAATATAATTCCTAGCTACTACTCTTTCATCTCTGGTCGCAGAAGAGGAAACTCCCAGTTCCCTAATATCTTTGTCTTCCTGTCTGTCTTGCCGCTTGTCGTTCAGGTGTTCGCGAAATATGAAGTGACCCGCCAAAGAGCCTGCCTATTTAATCTGGACTCAAGCAGTATTCGCTGCTTGTTGTTTCAAAAGTGCCAAAGGATCTCCTGCCTGCAGAGTGGAATTAGTGCTATTAAGCCTGATAGCAGATACAGTGTAGAACGGAATAATTCTTCTAATATCGGTAAGTATACTTAGTTATAAAATAACCGCGCTAACTTTTAAACTTATAAATAAACCCGAGTTACTTTTCTAATAATTTTCCTACGACGGCGTAATTTAGTACTACAGCAATACCTCGACTTTCGCCGCTTCAAGTTTCGTCGCTTAGCTTTTTCGTCGGTTTTCAATTATAACCACGTTTCCACATTTCGTCGCTTGCTTCGCTCTTTCGTCGCATTTCGTCACCACCACGCGCCATCTTGTTTCTTTCGTCGTTCAGTCTTTGAATAGAAGTCGTTCGGTGTACATTGTGTTTTTTTAAAATTGTCCACATTGAATCTCTTATATCTGTGATTAAACACATTAATACTACTTCTTTTTGTGATTAAAATAACCAAATTATTCATACTATATTATTTTTGTGATTACACTGTAAACAGTTCCGTTATTTTTGTGATAACAGTACAATGACAGTGTTCATATCGTGATTATAAGACACGTGTGCAGTATTCATACAAGTGTTATATATTTAATTACTTACGTTTTTTACTTTCATCGCGAACTCAGCCACCTAGTTCCGATCAATAAAGGGTGGAGCCAAGGGACTGTGGCGGTTTGCGACTGTGTCCAGATCACTGAGAGAGGGGGTAGGGGTGGTTTGTGTTGTGGTGTTTGTTGTTGTATTGGCTCCATTGCATCGTGTAGAAACTTGGAATTTTATTTATTTATTATTATTTTTTTTTTTTTTGCTGACAGCGGGTAATCTACTTTGTATTTTTCAGACAGATTTCCAAGTTATGGGAACTACATAGCCCTGTCAATCGCATACATTGTTTTCCTGATTTCATGTTTGAGTGGTTTCATGCTTGCATGGTTTTCCTGGTTTCATGATTTCATAAGTTGCAGATTTACTCATTACCTGGCGTCATCGTCTACGATTACACCCACGTCTTATGGGATCATTATATGCGTCAAGGGTTATAATATTTGCTGTTAGCTTTAGTGCGTCTTCCGTAAGATCGCCACCGTTTACCATAGCAATTCACCCTTAATTGAGTGTCCAGCGCCTTTGCTTTTTTTTCAAGCGCATTGCACCTTTCCCGAAAGTTGGCGTCAAGTCTTCAATTCACATCAGCGTGTTAGGGAGCGGTACTCCCCCCCCCCCCCCCCCCCCCCCCCGCCATTTTCCTGTGGATTTATTTACATACTCAGCTGAGTCAACCTACTGCACGACAGGAAGATATTTCCTATTCGTTGGATTCCATAGGTACTCTAACACTTGGAAGTAAGCCAGACACGTGAAGGACAAAGGGTTTCTCAACTAAAGAGGTGTACGACCCCTCTGGAATAGTTATATTGAAACAGACTTACGAAGAGGACTGTACACGTTATTTCTAACATTCTGTGATAATCACTGATGTACCTACATCTATATTTTCCTGAATGACATCCACCAATCTCTTTTCACATTCATGGCTCTATTTATGTCTTCTATCACGTACCTCAATCAGCATTTTATTACGTCAGACATATTCTTATACCACCTCGCGACACTTCCATATGGTCACATAGCCATAAAGAAAAGTATCTCATATACACATAAATAATAATATAATGCACGCTGCATATTGATGGAAATGTAATCCCACAGACGTACCCAAATAGCAGAACGTAAACTGAACTTGGACCGGAGATGAAACCATAAATTCTAATTTATCGGGAAAGTTACGAGACTTCAGTCTGGGTATTTATTTAAATTTATTCATTGGGTTAAAGCTGCAATATATGTATATATAACAGTTGAAAGGTATAATCTAGATCGTCAAACTATTTTACAAAGAGCCCACTGAATTCCATTACTGCTAACTGGTGTTGTTTTCATAACACACACTATAGCCAGTAAGAAGAGAGACTATGACAAGAGGATCCCTGTCGCATTCCAGTTATAACTCAAAAGGTTCTGTAATATGTCCTTCATGAAGGGTAGGCATTTCAAGTCATCATATATTCTCTTTAATTATATTGATCGTCAGATGTACTTCTTATTGACTCACCAGTTTCAAAAGTGATTCTCTGTCTGCACTGTCAAAATGCTTTTCCTTAGTCCACACAGCCAGTGTAAAGAGGTAAGCTCAATTCCAAACGTTCTTCAGCTATTATTCGCTAGACTGCTATATCGTCTGTACATGATATGTTTTGTCGTCAGCTTGTTTGTTCATCTCTCAATTGTCTACCTATAAAATCTTAATCTCTCAAAGATGATTCTAATATTTTCTATGACACTGATAGTAACATTATTCCTCTTTAATTTGTGTATTCTTGTAGATCTCGTTTCTTTTGGCTGCTTGACCAGGCACCGTTCCTTCCGTTCCGTTGTGCTTTTTTTCCCCTCTCTTTGTTACTTTACCAAGTAATTTGTATAATATCTCTGTAGAGGATAATCTGTATTTTAAATGTAACAAATAGATCGTTTATGACATCGAATGCATGTTCCACCTCTGACTGTATCATGTCACTATCACTGTCTAACAAAGGGGTGACATACTTGATGACAGAAGGCGTCTATCCGAAGTAACGACTTCGAAAAACATCCTTGTATTCCTCAGATGTCTAGTAATTACCCAAAGTGCTTGTAGCAAAATATGCGAGAATAAACGCTCAATTCAGTACGATTTAGGCATAAAACGATAATAAATACATTAGCCCGCATGTGTCTGACGGTTGTCATCTTCGAAGCCAGCACCGCTGCCTTTTGCACAGTGCTAAGCCTATAGAACGATTTCACGGAAAAAAGTCTAACACGCTTTAGTTTCGTTTTCGACAAACACTACTAATATTTAACTTCTGCCCAATCTGCTGATTACACTTTGTAAGTCTAGCCTTACAATTAACTATTGGCGGAAGTATACCCCAATATAGCTATCTGAAGTAACACTTTCTGTCAACTTTGTAGCAAAACTAGTAGTAATCCTTACATTTTTTGGTAATATTACACGATACAATGCTAACTAGTAACGCAAAATCTTAAACCCGCCCCGTCCAACCCCGCTTTGATGACACAGTCTGCAACGCATATATTCACACTGCGAAAAAGCCAGCAAGGCCAAACCACGCAGACAGTTTTATTTCCTCCTAATGGTAGCATTTCTGATGTAACTAAAACTGTAATTATTTGAAAAATACATGCTCGCAAGATGAAAGAGAGGAAGATGGCGGACTTGTGTAAAATTTTAGTTGACGATGGACGATGACAAAAATTGGAAATTTTAAACCATTATGAAGTTCCCCATAAGAATTATATGGTAGTATGACGTAAAGTTAGCTGAGTAAGAATGTACTTTAAAATATATGATATTCCCAGTATTAGAGAAGTTATTGAAGAAATACTAATCTCTAAGAACACACGACCAGACACACTGGCGTTCCTGCTCATGTTTTTTTTTGGATAACGTTAGGGGGACGCGAGCTGGAAAAAGAGGCAGGGAGGTACATTCAAATTAGCTTGAGGTGAACAGAGTATGAATGTGAAAGGGAAACGGTAGGAGAAATGTAATCCTAAACGTGATATCTTTTGTGGTTGGCATGACTAGAGCAGACTAGCCAATCGACCACCAGTTATTCAAAATTGTTTTGGGTTTTTCATTCAAACTGCATTTGAATTCAAGAAGAGGAACGTTACGATTGGCTAGGCTGGTAGATATTAGCAAAAGGCTTTGATTATTCATTGCCAGTTGAACTTAAATTTGTATACAGATACGCTGAAAAACAACTGTGTTAATATTAAACTTAAATATAGAATAAATTCACAGTCTGTACAGTACGGAGGAAGCTGAGGCCATTTCTTCACAAAATCAGCGTCATTTGTTTATATATTTCTTGATTGTGGTAAGGATATTTTATGAAACTTACTATGTTTGGTCCAACTACAAAAGTTAGATACTGCTTTTGGGGAAAAAGTGAAGGACATGTCGGAAGCAGACATTGTTGAGTCCACACATTAAACGGTATCTGACTGATGTATGTTGTTATGATTATGTTGACATATTATTGTATTAAAATAGATTAGTAAAGCCTCTGTGTTCAATGAACACTGTTTACATGCCTGAAGCAAATATAAGTGTAAAGAAAAGAAGAGAAGATCATATCACGGGAAATGTGGTTACTCCACATTATTGTATGGAGGAAAAGTATGTTATAGACCGAAAGGGAGGCATCAAAGAAGAGTTGGCCACTCGAAAAGCAGCAGCTGGGAGTCTTTTTCAGGCCATAAATCGAGAGCATGGGAAACAAAGAGCCAAGGATCCAGACCCCGAGGACGACCCAGAGTCCGCTGGGAGGACAACATTAGACAATCTTTGAAGGATCGAGGACTAGAATGGAACCAGGCCAGGAGGAAGACAGCCGATAGGATAGTCTGGCGCTCTCTCTTCCAAACCTCTACACCTCACGGTAGAAGGGGAACGACTAAGTAGTAGTAGGAAAAGTATGTGAACGTACAGTGGCGTATCTACTATAAGGACTTGAGGTGTGGTCACAACCAGGTGGGAGTCCTGTACGATTCGGGGCTAGTGCATTTGTAAGGCACGCGAGGCTGACCCCATACCCACATTGGAAATTAAGTGTTAGAATAAATGATCAGAGATAAAAGGCCAGGGTGTCCCTTTGTTGCAGAGGGTCTATGTTCCTGTTGCCGGCTGGTGACAGGAAACCTGCTGAGTGCTTATAAACGCCAACCAGTCTCCAACCAGACTTATATGCTGTTGAATATCCAGTAGGACCTTTGGCGATTGTTGAACTTGAAATTTCTGCAACTACCCATCGTATTATCTTACAACAAGGACTCTCAGGTGAAGAGTAAAACCTCTGGGGCATCTCTGACATTTTCTTGTGTTTCAAAATATTACACAGGAATATTATGGGGGTAGGATGAACTACAGCCCTCATATACACTGACTCTCCCGTTATATAAATACAGTGAATTAGCTTAATATTTCCTACAGGAAGAACAGTTATAAATACATAATAACTTTTAGTTATTGGGCAGATTGTCCCAACATTTTAAATTGTTCTTTTTCTGTAAACTATCTTGTCTTTGTTTTCAAAGACCTGTCCACAAGCTATGAATGGACAGGCAAAATAAATTGTAAATACTTTTTTTAAAGAAAAACTTAACTGCTAGTTATTAACTTCTTTAATAGAAACTTAAAGTGTTTGATTGTTGTGTACCATCATTCATTTCTCCCCTAGACACTAGGTACACCATACACCATACACTAGAGCCAGAAGATTGACCGTGTGAGACCTAGGGAGGTAGCTGTAGGTTCTCTGCACATAATTCATCATCATCATTTATAGAGTCAGAGGCCTACTTTTGCTTGACCTCACACGGTTATAGCAGACACCTTTTCATTCAGTTAGGATACCATCATAACCTCCCCAGCAAAATCAACTTTGCTACAGTGCTCTTGTCTTCTCCGTCAAAAGACTTCACCCACCTATAAAACACGGTGTGTTTCACCGGGCACTCCAATGACAGATGGCTGCATAGATTAAGCCCAGGAGAATGATTTGAATTTTTCTTTTTAAATCAGTAACAAGAAGATCTCGGACAAATTCAGTTATACTATAACTTCTGTAGTGAATTTCTAAATACAATATCTAAATTAATATATAACAATATAGGGCATAAAGGCAAAGATAAGAAAGTGCAAAAGAATTTTCTGCTAGAACGGTTGGTATCGCCTACTCCTTCAGATTATTATTTGCTAACGAATAGCCGAACAAAACGGTACCCAAATTTTTCCAATTCGTCCTTGACATAAACAACCACTTTTTCTAGTTCTAAGAAAATATTTGCCTAAAATGCATTGGGGAACGAGGAGGGGCAAGGATAGATGAAATGCTAATTCGTTTCGCATTGATTTTAAACTAAAAGCCAACACTAGCACAGGGGCAAGCCTTGCCTTAGGGGTTTCCCCAAATACAATGAGAAAAGTTAGAATTGTGGACACTACGTCATGGAAACATGTTAAGCTCTTATTATGAATGACCTAAGCTCTCGTAATTATCTCGTAAGTACATGAGAAAAGAAGTGAACAGGAGGTAGTTTAAAAATAAACAACCAACATAGAAAAAAAGATAGAATTTTGAACCAACCCACATAGCCCCTTAAAAATTGTATATTCGTGTACCTGAAGACATGCTGACCAAGAATATGTTATTAGTTATATAAATAGTCCCTTAACTAATTAAATATTGATAAAACAATACATAGAGATCAGAGATACTGTCAGGTCAAGTCATATCTGCTTAGATTGGATCGCATATTTTTTGGGAAAAAAGTAGGTGACAGATAGGCTGGGATGGTACAGTGAATCTGATTGGGTGACATTTGAAGTGAGACTAAATATTATTGGCTGACCTTTGAATAAACATAAATAGCCTAAGTAACGTAGGAAAAGTTTGAATGATATTTTTGAAAAGACTGTTTACCCTTGTAAAATTAAGTGATTGGCTAACTGAATCGATATTGTCAGAATAAGCGTTAAGGGGACGCCATTTCTGAGAAAATTTTCAACAGTGATTGATGAGAGCAGGCTGTACTTTTAAATCCATTTCTGGACAGCCTGGGCAATAAAACAGATCAGTCATCTTCTTTATGTGTATTTCATTGAACATTGTGGTAAGCTTGACATTTATTAACATGTATTTTATATAAAAATTGAATGTGAAATAATAAAATATGTATGGACATGAGTGGGTCTATAGCGAACATGAGGCAAAGCCTAAAGATTGATCCACCATGTGATAGACTGTCAGAGAGGTGTAAAACTACAAGAATAGGTATGATTGTCATAAAGGAGCATAACACCTATCCTATTATATGGAAGAGATTACAGCTGGAATTGCAGTGGCGTTGTAACTATTAGGGAAAGGAATACTGGTGTACATTGTCACATCAAAAGAAAATGGTGGCATAGGTTTGTATAAGGATATGATCCTTTTGTTTGTTTGTAATGTACATGTCCTTAACTGTGGACTATTAGTGTATGCTAGATATTACGAAGGATGCATACCTTCACATTTCAGAGGTCCTGGGTACTGACGTTAATGTGGTACCAAACGCTTGAAAATTGATTGATTCAAGACTCTGCCTGTTTACTGAGAGCCCATGCTAGTGGCCATTGCCTATCAAACAGGGAACAGATTGTCAGGCGAGCAGAGGAAAGGTTCATCTTATATTCTACTGCAAAGATAAGTTCTCGTTCGGCACCTGAAAGCTCAACTACAGAACTTTAAAAGAACGATCTAATAACAGTGAATAAAACTGGGACAAATATTTAATAGTTCCACAAGTGACAAAATAGAAACAAACATTTCCAGAAGGACATGATTAAAACAACAACCTAGTATTACCACCAGTATTACCTTAAAGTAGGAGAACACTACATAAATATATTCGATTAATAATTTTATATATGGACAGAAAATCTATTGTGCTATTTGACTGATGTAATTGATTATTGTGATTTCACTTTTAAATTGTCTGTCCTGATTACAAATTAATTTTGAATTCTGAAGAAAAAAAAAAACTGTAAAAATCTTATTTACACAAAATTCAACCACAGTCTTAAATAAGATAGCCTTTTAGAGTGTCGTTTGTATGTTATTGTGGTAGTACTGTGTGCTGTTGTGAATAATAAACTATTTGTTTGTATGTTTGTTGATTATTGTGCAATCACACTCTACATCCATAACCCTAGACACAACACGAAGTCAATTAACATACTAATATAAATACATTTTGAATGAGATAAAAAGGTGGTAGTGGAAAGGTACCCTGAAAAGTTCACAATATTATTGGGTATATTCAGGGACCTTCATAGCTAATCTCATTTAATACCAATATAATAATACCTACAACAATTAATAACATCAAATCCACCACAACTTCTAATCAAGTTTAAGCGACTGTGTGAGAAAGAATTGTTTGCTTCAAGCAGATCTTAATGCAAAATGTTTACGTCCGGGGTCTGACTCTCGATACCACCTGATGGATATTGACCAGGGAGACTGTGAGTAGGAAGAAGATATAAACAAAGTGCGAGTAAATGACAGAAAGCAGATTATGTACAGAAACAAAAACGCTAGAGAGTATAAAATTGACTGCAAAATGTTTGAACGAGTTTGCAGATTTAAAAAAAATTAGTTAATACATTAAAAGAGACCCAACTGTCACGGATTGCCTCCCCTGTTTTGCAGTAGTGGTCCAAAAGTGACCAAAACTCAAGAGTATCTAATATAGGCTTCCAAGGTATCTACCTGCGCGCAAGATTACTCTTGGCAGAAGATTAATGCCACTTCTACCTTAAGGGAGTTTCACAAGATATTCTCAGAAGTCAAGAAAAAAGCTGCTTAGGGCTAAGCAATTTGTTAACTTATTATCTGATCCGTCGCCTTTTGTGAAGGGTTTAAGCAATGGTTTAGCCCGTTCAAGCCCCCATTTGGTGTAATCCAACGAAATCCCTCTTATAAGGTATAGCTCTGTTTAGTGTAAATATATGTCTAAGTATTTATATGTAGATTTACTATTCTGGCTCATACGTTTGCTTTCATACATATAACTGAATCAACTATTATTGTTTAGTTTTAAAACAACAGGTAACAAATTTAATAGTGAAATAGTCTTTAACAGGTTAAAATAAATATGGAAAGATTAGTGGAATTTTGATAGTTATAAATTTCTCGTCATTGAAACGTAGGTGAAAATTTAACTTTATACTTAAAGTTTAACTGAAATGTCCTTTTTTGCTGGTGCCTTTTAGTTAGCACTTAGCGTGTGTGAGTGAGTCCTGCAGCTGTGGTTCATCAATTCTATGTTGACGAAAGCGGTTATGGTGGATGCTTTTCTCTCACACTAGCTGCGTTAGTACCACAAATCTTCTGATGGCTTGTAGCCACGAACTTTAGACAAATAGAAAGAAACAAATGCCTATTGAGTACATTTGTTCGCCGCAAACTAACAGGCCCATTGTCATGCGCTCCACCCACCAATGTTAACCTCTCAGAAAAATTAAATTCCCGAGCACACAGGGTAACTCAGGGAATATGATGAAAATTCACCCATATCCTTTCTGGGTGTTAACTAGGAAATTGCGTCTGGAGTGCGTGAATAATGATTTGCCTGAATTACAATTAAAAAAGGTACATAAATCTTCACAAGATAATATGTTACACTGGAGGCACATATGATGTAATCATCACTAATCACTGCTCCAGTCGGAGTCTGGGGTCGCTCTGCTGTCGGGTTTCCCGCACGACTTGTCAGAAACAATCCCCAGCTCTTGCTGTAGTGGTTCATCAATATACTATTTTCATATAATGAGGTTGCCAGCTTCATATATATATATATATCCATTAGCAAGAAAACGTGTTAAATTCACATTTGTAATAGAAATCTCCACAACTTACCCCACATTTTTGGGAATACACAATCTCCTTGCGCAGATTTTTAGATGGACTCGAGCAATTTCGGTGCATATGCTCTCGAATCAATTTCGTCTGAGAAATTCCTCTTATGACGGTGTTCTATGAATCACTTGGCCGTGGAAAATAGTAATTCCTCTTTGACGTGTGTTCTGCGATAAACTTGGTCTGGGATATTATTTCTCTTATGACTGATGATCCAATTCCTAGGTTTCCAGTTTTGTATTTATAAAGTCCTGAAGTTTTACAGTTTGTGTATTAAAATATGCGGGCTTACTCTTAAGGTTTCAGAGTTGCCCAAATACTGTCAATCTGTCACATTTGATATAGGAATTCTAGGTCCGATCCTTCTCTTCCTGGCTGTTGGGAGCTGCTCTGTTGAAGTTGCGAAGCTGTCTTTCTGTGTTACTGAGTTCACTAGATTATATCTCTCATTCTCAGTTCAATTCGCAGATGGTGTTTCCACCGAATGTTTCAATAGAATGCATTGTTTATTCCGGCATCTCAAATCAAACCAATCAAACATCTCTAGCACTGTTTAGGTAGTGAAGTTTTAAATATCCCTTCGCGTGTTTAAAATATTAATTTTAATATCCACGCGTGACCTCTTTATAATAAGACGTAATATTGTTCCGGCTGCACCTATCTGCCTCCCAGAATATTGTTACCATGTTTTCCTGGCGTAATGTCTTCCGCCAAGATGTCTACCCCGACAGATTGTCCAATTATCGCCTTTATCTGCGTGCCTCCGCCAGACAGATGTCTGGTTAGACAATGTTGTCTTCTTTCATCGTACGCACAATACAAGCTTGTGTCAACACGATCAGCAGCTTTTCACTGTTGTCAAATGTTGGACCGACACGTTTCCAAATGTGGTCAGACGGATTCAAAGAGACAAGCAGGTGGCCGGTCTGATGACTGGGTATTACCATAATACTACAGTTCACCTGGCGGAACATAAATACGTCTGAGGAGTGGTAAACAAGATAAAGACAGTCGTATTGCAAATTCTTCCGTTGGGGAGTGGAGTGTTAGAGACTTTCCCCTCCTAGTTTCAGCATAGAGAGAAAAAAATGGTGCATAAAATATGCCACATAATAATGAATGAAAGGGCAAAAATTATGCCAAATAAACGCGATGAATGAGAGGAAGAGAAAAATGAAGAAACAAGTGATAATGACGGAGTGGACGTGAGATCGCACAACCGTATCGTCACACCAATAACACATGCAGTAAAGACATAAGATAGAAGCAAGAATAAAAAATAACGGCACAAAAAAAGGTAAATTAGCACACACAAGACTGAAGAAGGCCAAACATTATGATTGTATACGCTGAAAAAGGCGTTACACATTACGAACTGAAGAAGACCAAATCATATACAGGACCGAAAGGAAAAGAATACATGAATAACGAAGGGAGGAGTGAAAACAAAAATTCACGAATAGAGAGGAGCACAAATGAAATACAATCGGAAATAATAGATACGGGGCAACTGCTGAATACGCGAATGCTTTACAGCCCGACGGACAACGAATGCAAATGTGCACAAGGAAAAGAAAAATGGAAATCAATTATACAGAGCTAAGGTAAGGAAAAGATATTGCGTTTTGCCAAAAGATTCTTTCTTTCATCACAACACTATTACTTTTTCATTGTTGTCTCCATTCGATCACATGTTAGGGTCTCGCGTTTTGTGCATTGTAATTTATTTCAGTTTGTTTTCTCCATTTTCTGTCTGTCTTTTTCCCCCCTCTCTCGCCAACAAGATATCATTTCGTACTTCACAAGTAACACTGGGCGTGTGTGTTTACACACATACAGCGTGACATTTAATAATGTGCGACTGGAGTGTGCAGAGGTAGTCCCGTAGTAGATACTGTAAGGTGTCAACCATAAATCAAAACAAAAAACTAAATGGCTTGCTAGATATCAAGTGACATTCACCACTGCCAGCTAATCATAGATGTGTCCATTAGTGGTGCTCTGAAAAGTCAAAACAACAAGCTGCGAAACTCTTACCCTCATCCTATCTCTCCTCCTCCCCACTCCCACTCCCACGTACTCACCCACAAAGAGAAACTAACGAGAATGAATCTAAATTTGTGCACTATCCCTAAGCAAAATAATCATCTTCAGCACGTAATTCCGTCCCCAACCAATGTTTTCTGATTCCACGAAGAGTTTCTGTCATCCTGTTTTACAACGATACCTTACAGCTGCTGCTGCTTCATCATCATCATCATCAACATTAGCACCTCTATTTTCACTTCCTATGAAGCATGTAAAACAGCATTCAGTCTTGCAGCAGTGTTTCATGTTGCTATTTGTGTTACATGATGAGGTTGCTAGCCCCATGCACAACCTCATATTACGAGCCTCTGTTTACTTGCATGAAGAAACAGTGGCCGCGCAGAGGCTAAATGATGGACACACTATGCCTGGTATAACGATAGCCTGGCAAACCAGACATATAATCTGTACGAAACTACACACACAAAGACTAACTGCGAAATGCAAGTAATAAATAAAGAAGAGAAAAACTGCCTACTGTCGACAAGAATAACTATATCAACTGTAAGAGGAGATGACAGCAAGAGAGAAAGATCAATGGAGAGTAATAGAAAGACGTGCTTGACAAGAATAGGTCTAAACGTTCAGCACCTCCCTTAAAGGGCTGGGAGGGAGACAGTACACAGAGAGAGAGAGAGAGAGAGAGTGTGTGTGTGTGTGTGTGTGTGACGAAATGGACGACCTCTTCGCGATCTTTGGTTCTCTCCGGCAGTATCGGTACATTTGTGGTACTGATTTTTATTATGTGCTGTCAATTATCGCACATTTCTTTCTCTCTTTCTTTCTTTCTTTCCTCGTTATTTTTCTGCAAAGTAGCAGATATTTTGTATTTTCCTTCGTACACCCCTCTCGGGGATTAGTCATTACGTCTGTGCGTGTCCTGTCCCTCTGCTAAAACATTTGCAAGGAGCGGCTGATATGATACATCACAGCCTTAAGGACGCGGCACGGCTTTGATCAAAGCTTAAACACGGAGTTTTGCGTACTCATACGACAGATAAGGAGATTACTGTCTGTGTGACTAATGTGGGCAGACAAGTGTGACATAATCGCTTCCGGTCACTTGTTTACAAGTAATAAGTATTACAGCTTACACGTGTGTGTCTATGTGACGAAATATCTGTCCCTGTCCTTTTGTGTGATATCTCACACCTCCAGCCCTACGGCAGTATCATTTCTTCTTCTTCATTTTTCTCTCCGATCGCTTTTATTTGGCATTTCATTTTTCCCTTTCATACATTTTACTCTTTATTCTGGATGTAGCGAGAGGAAAGATATAATGACGGTGATATTATCCTGGATAAATAGGTGTATCAGATGATACCAGGATAGTGCCAGATAAGAGACTGGTCTTACAAGAAATACCCCATTCTCTGAAAAGAGTAATGGTGTATCGACATCAAAGGTATAGTCAAGCTGTATAGGTTACTAGAAGAGATGGTACTGTACTATCTTGGATTCCTATGGGCTCCTCTCCAGACTAACCTTAGATAATGACTCTGCTAGGGGTAATTAACTACACAACAAGGACTTTTAACCAAATTTAAATAATCCACTGAAGACTCTGGGTACAATTTATAATTTATTTTTATACAGGATCGTTTCTTCTTTGTACGTTGTTAATTTTCAAATAAAATTCAATTGATTGCAAAATAAATTATGGGTCACTTTCATATATACATAACACATTTACAGTTAATGTCTTAAACTAATATAGTTCCTATTCACTGTTTTCTTGCTTCCTGATGGAATCTGTCTCTATTTTTGTGCTTTCTTGTATAGATGAATATAAATGTTACTTTATGATTCATATGACTGTCAAATGTCTTCTATATACACCACAGTGTTTTCGTCATCACATAGTTTATTCGTAGGTGGGTTTATATTTATATATGGTATTTGAAAGTTGAAGTAGCCCAACACTGAGCTACTTATCTGAAACAAAGTCCTTCCTAGGCCTCGTACAGCAGTATGATTGTATGGAACCCCACCACTGCGGGTGCTCCACTCGTCAAGAAGACACAGTTAATACTGGCAAAAGCTCTGACAAACTTGAAATCTATTTGCTGACTTGGTCACTATGGGTTTTGTATGACACTCAGGGCAGGATATAACCTGAAACAATATATACAACCTACGTAGTATCGCTCATTGTCTCCTTAGACAGTCAGGAGGTATAATGAGACAGTTCAGACAAGATGTGGTTAATCAAAAGAGACATAGTAAGTCATGAATAACACAATTCGTTCCGTTCTAGCACAATAGTTCAGTAATTCACTTGTTATAGTATTGTCCATGATTTGTTTCTATAAAATCATATAGGCCTTGTGGTAATCATTGTGTCATATATCAAATAATACAGAAAATCAATCTGTTATAGTCATTCCTTCCTCCAGTTTGGATAGTCCTGTCCAGCAAGGACAATATCTTTAAAATGCTTTCCACAAACAACTAGCTCAATCCATTCGTTCTACTGATTTAATACAATTAAACTAAACCAACACACTTCGGGTTTTCCTCCAGAAATAACACAATGATTCTACACATACCACTATTACCTTAAACACACATTGATAATATATTTACATTTATATTTAATTAACATCTCGCGTACCCTCAATCACAGACAGGCTTTCAATGGTTGCACAGTCTGCTCACACTTCTGCAGATGGCAACGGAGGTGATATAAATGCTGTGCTCCGTGTCTGTAGTTTGAATCAGGCGGCAAGTGTGTCTGTGTCATTCGTTATCTCCTTATATAGTGGACTTGCGGATGTACGAGATGATAACTAGCCCAAAGTACGTTTGCATGCATCCAAAATCGTGTAGGCAAGGCAGGGTGAGCTTATATAGTAAATCTAAAATAGTTCGGGAATCCTTATTTCTGCACCGATTTCCTCAATCTTAGACTTATTTTACTCATATGAATGAGCTCTATCACTATGGATATCTACTTTATCCTATAGTTTATCCAACTATTCACTGGAGCAGCCGAAACAGGGAAAAACACAACATGGTTCATGCTCCACGGTCTTCTATTCATAATAACTTCGGCTCTACAATACATCCAGTGAATCTATTGCTATCTGCCTAGGGCTAATGATCCCTAATATCGAATTGGGTCCTTCTTTAACTAGGTACTCCATGATTAGTTGCACACTGCCTTCCGAAATATCATCAACATCTACACTTTCGTTTTCCTCCATGTCTAGCGTATCTTCCGACACTATTTATACCAAGCTGGCGTTTCATTGGTCAGTTACATCCACGGGGTTTGTGCGGTGATACATTTTTGAATGATGCCGAGATATGATTCAGACATAACATGGTGAAAGTCTCTAACACGCCACTCCCCTATGGCAGTATTTGCCACAGGAGTAATTCTTATCTTATTGTGTCGCATTCACGTTTAACGAAGACGTGATAAGTTACGCCAGGTTATTAGACGGCCAGCGACAATATTTTATCGCATAATCTGTCTGACCATCTGTTCAGGCGACGGTACTGGTTTATCCAAGCTTGTGTTGGGCAAGAGTGCTGAATAGAACCAGATTTGTTTGTCTGGCAAAACACAGGATAACCCGTGCACGAGGCGGAAATTATGACATAAGCGCTTCCGGGTCATCCTTGATACACCAACATTACTGTCTGTCTGTGTGACACATGTGGGCATGTTGTCATGTGTGTCTACCGATCTGCCTATAAGTTTGTACATGAGGGCACCGGACAGCATATTACCATATATGGGAGATGAGACCTTTGCAAAATATTTCCATGTCGGAAATATAGGATTGGATCTTTTTGATTAGATTGATAACAACAATGCTTGGGAAGATATAGTCTGACCATTTCGCAGTTTTATTTCACTGTGAATTTCAGGCTCGCCAAGACATCAGTGTGGTGAGATCAGTGATACCCTTGATCAAAAGTACATTAATAATAAATTAAATAATTAAAAAGTAGTAAAAAAGATTACAACGCCCGTGTTTATTGCCCGTCATCGTCATCGATGCCTCGGGTCGAGCTGTATTTTAAAAAAGGTTCGCGCTAAGCAAAATGATAGCCTATCCCAAAAACCCGCCCGCGTTTCGTCACTCCGTCTTGAGAATTTGAAATTGACATGAAACAGTTTGCGTGCGGCAAATACTGGTTTCGTTCGCGTTGGAGCGATAGAAAGGGGGGGGGGGGAAGAAATTGAGAGAAGGGGCAAGGGGGGTGAACGATATTGAAAGTGGAACTCAAAATGACTTTCGATATACACATATATATATATAAAAGGATGGTTGGGGTGAAAAAATTAATATTATTATTCATAACAAATCTTCCATAGTCCTTATGATAACCTTTATGAATCTGTGAAGATAGAGTTTATTAATAGGGTAGTTCAGAAAAGAAAACCCAAAATGCATAGAAAAATACAGAAATGAGAACGGCAAGAAAGATTAGCATAAAAATTATATAGACTGGTAGGGTATAGTCTTCTGATAAATAATATGTTTCAATATCAAAAATCGCACGAGTAATAACCAAGATATTGTAAAAAATACTATATATTTTCGGACAGTGAAACAGACAGACTCTCGTTCTTGCTCATTTATTGGTAACATATTTGGGACGCAATTTTGAAAAGAGGCATTGGCGTGATTCAAATTTGATTGGTTAACGCTAGGAGGAAGGGAGAGGTAGAAATTGTTAGCCAAAAACGATACATATTTTGCAGTGTAATAGCATGGGCAGACTGACCAACAGACTAAGAAACACATAGTATATTTGGGGTTTGGTTTTTCAAATTCAGTTCAAAATTAGTAGTCGCTTGATTTCATTGGCCAGCCCAAATGATATTAGCGAAAGCTTACAAGGCTCTTGGCCATTTGAAAGAAAATTTTCCTTTACAAGGGACGATGAGAACAGAAGTGTTGATTTTAAATAAAATTCTAACAGTCTGGACAGCGGCAGAGAAAAACTTAGGCCATATTTGCCAGTCATCGTTACTTGTGTGTTTATATTTCATTGAATTGTGGTAAGAAGATTGATTTATTATTATGTACTAATAAAACTGCAAAAAGCTAGATACTGCTATTGGGAAAAGTGAAGGACATGCTTGGAGCAAAAGTTATTGAGTCCTCAAATTGAATTGTGTTTGAATATTGCATATTGTTATGACTATTATTATTAGTATAAGATCAGAACATACTAGGAAGCCTCTGTGTTCCATGAACACTCATCAACATGCCTAGAGTGTTTATATTTATGAAAAGAAGAGAAACTCATACAGAAGGAGATGTGTTTACTCCGTTTAATTGTATTGAAGACAACTATGTAAAATGACAGTGGCGTATCCGCCATATGGACCTGAGGTGTGGTCACAGTAGGATGTGAAATCATATGAATTAGGGGCTGGTGCACTTGTATGCACACGAGGCTGACCCCATCATAGCATGTAGTAACTAGTTAATTGAAGTATATTCCAGATGTGAAAAGGCCAGGGTGTCTTTTGTTTGCAGGGTTTTATTTCCTGTTACCAGCCGGTGACAGGAAACCTGATGAAATAAATACGAAGACAGAAAAGTCTCGAGTGAAAGTGTTTACTGTATGCTGTTAGCCAGAAGAAGTTTCTGTGAGCTGACGTTCTATGCAGAGCAGTGATACGAGTGAATCTACATACAGAATCTAAGGTGATGTGCCATAATCTGGGCACTCTGACAGTTCATCTGTGAATAAATCGATTTCCCTAAAATTAACTATAATGATCGGGGCGTGATGACAACAACAGCTTCTCAAATAAATGACTCACACTACTATATATATCACTGAACAGTTGTGAATACACCTATAGGAACATTATAAGTTATCGTTATAGGACAAAGAGTCCCTTTAGTTAATTATTAGTGTAAGATATATTTTCCTCAGTTTCAAAGACCTGTCCAAAAGAGTTTATAGGACAGGCAGAATAAAATTGTAAAAAAAGAATTAATGTAAAAAACATTTTAACCACAGACTTATTCCTTTAATTATAGCGAGTTATAATGTGTTGTTTTGATGTACCATCATTTTCATTTCATCCCTAGACACTAGCAACATCAAACACCAGACACTAGAAATAAAATACAGCCCGTGTGAGATCTAGAGAGGTAGCGTTAGGTACCCTGAGAATTCATCACCATCATCATCAACTATTAGACTCAGGGTCTTACATAGCTTGACCTCACACGGTTGACACTTCCACAGCAATACATCATTCTATTATAACATCTTAACCTCTCCAGCAAATTAAACGTGCTACATATATTGGGACGCTCGCCCGGGATTTTTAAATTCTCATAACATTACTACATAAATTGGGGTCCTGTTCTGGGATTTAGCATTATTAACATCATTTCTATTTAACCCAGGGAATCCCCATTATTAACATTACCCACGATTTGGGAAATTAATGAATTGTCAGAGCCTGGAATAATTTAATTAGAGTTGTGCTTATTATAGTAATAGATTTAGAACATTTTAGAATTGATCAGATGGCGGACTTGGCCAAATTTCGATCTGCTGCTGTGCAGACTGCCAGAGAGATGGGTATGGATGGGCCAGAGCTGGTCCAATATGTAACCTCAGAGTGTGATAAATTTATTGAACGAGAAGAAAGGAAGTTAGAAGCAGAAAGAAGATTACAAATTGAAGCAGATAAAGAAATTAAAAGATTACAAATTGAGGCTGACAAAGAGGCAAGGGCATTAGAGGCTGAGGTTAAGAAGATGGGGGCTGAAAAAGAGGAAAGAAGACAGAGATTAGAAAGGGAAGCAGAAGATAAAAGATTAGAAAGGGAAGCAGAAGATAAGAGATTACAGAGGGAGCACGAGTTACGACTAAGGGAGTTAGAGTTGCAAGGCCATGCTCCTGAAAATGGTCACAACCCATCTACCTCTGATGCTATTGCCAGTCAGGGGGCCTCTAACTCAGCCATGGGATTTCATTTAGATCATTTTGTTGAAAAGGATGATATTTAAGTAGATTCGAGATTTTAGCTACAACCTATGGGTTAGAAAAAGAAAGGTGGAGTCTAAAATTATCCCAGGGTCTTCGGGGAGCATCTTATGAAGTTTTTGCAAAAATGAGGAGGGATGACCAAGACAACTATGACATGTTAAAACAAGCTCTGTTGATTAGATACGAGAAGAATGGTAAGTTTTATAGAAAAAGGTTTAGAAATGCCAAGCTTTTGTCTGGGGAGACATACCACAAATTTTCTGCCAGATTGGAAACCTATTTGGAGAAATGGACTGCTCTGGGGAAAACCCAAGACCTTAAAGAGATGATCATGATAGAGCAATTGAGAGAGTCCATGGCTCCAGACCTGAGAAAGTTTGTCACGGAACAAGGTGCAGAGAGGTTGGGTGAGGTACTTAATGTCGCTGAGAGGTATCAGGCGGCCCAGGCAGAAGTAGCTGGCGCCAGAAAGAAACATATAGATAACAATAAAGCCCCACAAAACTCAAATAAATTTGATAATAGAGATCAGGGAAACCGAGGTAAGCCCAACTTTGATAGGCCAAGATTCGACCATAGAGATAGAAACCCACAGTTCAATGACCGGCCATTCAATGAAAGGAAACATTACAGATCTGATGGTAATTATCGCAAAATTTGTAAGATGAATAACCATTATACCAAAGACTGTAGGAAGAAAAATAACCTTCCTCACAACGCTGCATGCCTTAAAACAGGAAACAAGGGACAGAAGGAAAAGCCTACTGGACAGCAGGAACCTTACCATCCCCTTGTATGTGAAGACGTAGTATGTAATGGGGTCACCATAAGGTGCCTTTATGATACTAGATTGGATTTTGACTCAGTCGTAAGTTCTCACCTGGTGCGCCCAGATCAATATACCACAGAAACAGTGGAGATCCAAGCCGCAACCAAGGAGGTAGCAACTATGACACTTCCCATTGCCAGAATAAGTGTAAAAACTCGCTATGTGGAAGGAGTGATTAGAGCAGCAGTGATAAACAAACCAATCTACCCTCTAATATTGGGGTGTAGGTATGTCTTCTTGGGAACTCCCAAAAGACCTGTGATGTTGGCAACAGTACAGACCAGATCACAGACGAGGAAGGAGGAAGATAACCCAATAAATACTCATCCAGAGGAGATGAGGAAGGCACAGGCTGAGGATAGGTCACTCAAGCCGTCTTTCAAGAAACTCCCGAAATGCCATACCCCTCCTAACAAGGGAGAATTTTATATGAAGAATAAACTCATGTATAGGAAGGCCGGGACTGGTTCAAATGGTCACGGACAGCTGGTCCTTCCCAGTTCATATAGGGAAAAGGTGATGGAGTTAGGATATGCTATCCCTTTCAGTGGTCACATGGGGATTAGCGCAACAGGACAGCGTATAGATTGTCATTATGTTTGGCCAGGAATAACGGAAGATATCAAGAGATATGTCAAATCCTGCCCAGAATGTCAAAGGGTAGCTCCAAAGCATTGGACTGCACCTGCAACTCTAGGGGAGATGCCAATCGTGGGAACCCCTTTTGAAAGAGTTGCAGTGGATATTGTGGGACCTCTCACACGTACCAAGAGGAGGAACAGTAACATCCTTACTCTGGTGGACACTTACTCTATGTGGGGAGAGGCGGTAGCCCTGTCATCGATCGACTCGAAACATGTGGCAGAGGCATTACTCACTATATTCACTAGGTTAGGTTTCCCTCACCAAATCTTGACTGATAATGGATCATAGTTCAAGGGGAGACTAACAGAGGAAGTTTTCAGGATCTTCCAAGCCAAGCACTTTCATTGTAGTCCGTACCACCCCCAAGGGAACGGCCAGGTGGAAAGATTCAACGGGACACTTATCTCCATCCTGAGGAAGTTGGCACATGAGAAACCTGATACATGGGATCAATTCTTGCCCGCGGCACTCTTTGCTTACCGGGAAGTCCCTCATAACTCAACAGGAATGGCACCGGCAACATTGTTGTTCGGCAGGCCAATAAAAGGTCCATTGGAAGCCTTATTGAGGACGTGGACAGATGAGAAGGCAGAAGAGACTGTTACCTCATCGTATCAGTATGTGAACGAACTGATCACTCGTTTAAAAACTGGCTGGAAAATTGCAAATGAAAATCTAAGACAAGCCAGGAAGAAACATGCTGCATATTACAATAAGAAAGCGAAGGATAGGGAGCTTGCTGTGGGGGAGAAGGTGCTTCTTCTACTACCCGGCAGCAACAATAAACTTCAAATCGGATGGCAAGGTCCATATACAGTTTTGGAAAAGGTATCCAGAACAAACTACAAGATAGACAAGAAGGGAAAGGAAAAAGTCTATCACGTGAACCTCCTAAAGAAATATCAAGAAAGAAGTAAGGGGAAGGGAACACACTTAATGACCTTGGCCATAGCCACCGAAATGAAAAATGAACCTCTCACCTCTTTTGAATACCCACTGAAACCCTGTGAAACGTTTGCACAGGTGAAGATCAGTAATCATCTGACAAAAGGACAGAGGAAGAAGATTCAAAAGGTTCTGGAGAATCATACAGACGTGTTAACGGATACGACGAGGCACACCAACTTGTTGGAATATGACATGAAACTACTAGACCCAACACCCATCTGTATGAGAGCCTATACTATCCCATTCGCAAAAGAGAAAGCTTTGAAAGAGGAGATAGATTATCTGTTGGAAGAAGGGATTATTTCTCACAGTGAATCTCCTTATAGCTCCAGTGTGGTATTGTTGAGAAAACCATCTGGGGAACATAGACTGTGCATAGATTACAGGAAACTGAATGCTGTCACAGAAAGTCAGGTGGATCCATTACCTGATACTAACCAACTGTTTGCCAGACTGAACAAGGCAAAATATTTTTCCAAGGTAGATCTCAGCAAGGGATATTACCTAATTCCGATAAAGCCTGAGATTAGATCTTATCTAGCGTTTAGCACCTCGGAAGGGCATTATGAATTCAACATGTTACCGTTTGGATTAAAGAATGCGCCGAGCGTGTTTTCACGAATGATGCGAAAACTGTTGGAACCGCTGAAAAATCCATGCATCACCAATTTCATGGATGATATCCTGATAGCTACGGAAACATTTGAGGAACATGTTAACTCTTTGAACATGCTGTTTGATAGACCCAGAGAGGCAAACTTGACTGCTAGACCAACGAAATGTTGTATAGGATGTAAGGAACTAGAATTCTTGGGACATGCTGTACATCAGGGTAGCATGACCCCTAACCCCAAGAATCTGGAGAAATTGCAGAGAGCACCCAGACCACAGACCAAGAAAGATGTGCGATAGTTTGTGTCATTTTGTGGCTTTTATCAAAAATATATTAAAAACTTAATTCTGTGTGTGCGCCTGTGACAGATTTGACTCGTAAAGGAAAACCTGATAAGACTGAATGGTCGGCACAGTGCGAATTGGCTTATAATGAATTAAAAGAAAAACTCACTAGCAGGCCTATTTTGAAATTACCTGATTTGACTCAGGAATTCGTGGTAAGAACGGACGCTAGTAATTTGGGCTTGGGGGCCACTTTGTTACAAAGCTCCTCTTCACCAAATGGGGAGTTAAACCCAGTCGCTTATGCCAGTCGCAAATTAAACAGAGCGGAACAAAACTACTCAACAATTGAAAAGGAATGTCTTGCTTTAGTCTGGGCGATTAAGAAGTTCCAGATCTATTTATATGGTAGAACATTCGTGGTCCAATCAGATCATCAGTCTTTAGTGTTTTTGGCACAGGCAAAACATGGAAATACCCGTTTGCTAAGGTGGTCTTTACTTATTCAACCATACTCGTTCACCATTGAATACATTCCGGTTTCACAAAATGTTGGGGCAGACTTTTTAAGTAGACACCCTCCGGAAGAAACCCAGAATAATCATAAAGCGTAGTTGAGTTTAGTTGATCTAATGTGTATCACAGATTTTAAACTTGCACGTGGGTGCATGTTCTTAACAGGGGGGATGTGTGGTGAGATCAGTGATACCCCTGATCAAAAGTACATTAATAATTAATTAAATAATTAAAAAGTAGTAAAAACGATTACAACGCCCGTGTTTATTGCCGGTCATCGTCACCGATGCCTCGGGTCGAGCTGTATTTTAAAAAAGGTTCGCGCTAAGCAAAATGATAGCCTATCCCAAAAACCCGCCCGCGTTTCGTCACTCCGTCTTGAGAATTTGAAATTGACATGAAACAGTTTGCGTGCGGCAAATACTGGTTTCGTTCGCGTTGGAGCGATAGAAGGGGGGGGGGGGGGGGAAAGAGAAATTGAAAGAAGGAAGAAATTGAGAGAAGGGGCAAGGGGTGAACGATATTGAAAGTGGAACTCAAAATGACTTTCGATATACACATATATATAAAAGGATGGTTGGGGTGAAAAAATTAATATTATTATTCATAACAAATCCTCCATAGTCCTTATGATAACCTTTATGAATCTGTGAAGATAGAGTTTATTAATAGGGTAGTTCAGAAAAGAAAACCCAAAATGCATAGAAAAATACAGAAATGAGAACGGCAAGAAAGATTAGCATAAAAATTATATAGACTGGTAGGGTATAGTCTTCTGATAAATAATATGTTTCAATATCAAAAATCGCACGAGTAATAACCAAGATATTGTAAAAATACTATATATTTTCGGACAGTGAAACAGACAGACTCTCGTTCTTGCTCATTTATTGGTAACATATTTGGGACGCAATTTTGAAAAGAGGCATTGGCGTGATTCAAATTTGATTGGTTAACGCTAGGAGGAAGGGAGAGGTAGAAATTGTTAGCCAAAAACGATACATATTTTGCAGTGTAATAGCATGGGCAGACTGACCAACAGACTAAGAAACACATAGTATATTTGGGGTTTGGTTTTTCAAATTCAGTTCAAAATTGGTAGTCGCTTGATTTCATTGGCCAGCCCAAATGATATTAGCGAAAGCTTACAAGGCTCTTGGCCATTTGAAAGAAAATTTTCCTTTACAAGGGACGATGAGAACAGAAGTGTTGATTTTAAATAAAATTCTAACAGTCTGGACAGCGGCAGAGAAAAACTTAGGCCATATTTGCCAGTCATCGTTACTTGTGTGTTTATATTTCATTGAATTGTGGTAAGAAGATTGATTTATTATTATGTACTAATAAAACTGCAAAAAGCTAGATACTGCTATTGGGAAAAGTGAAGGACATGCTTGGAGCAAAAGTTATTGAGTCCTCAAATTGAATTGTGTTTGAATATTGCATATTGTTATGACTATTATTATTAGTATAAGATCAGAACATACTAGGAAGCCTCTGTGTTCCATGAACATTCATCAGCATGCCTAGAGTGTTTATATTTATGAAAAGAAGAGAAACTCATACAGAAGGAGATGTGTTTACTCCATTTAATTGTATTGAAGACAACTATGTAAAATGACAGTGGCGTATCCGCCATATGGACCTGAGGTGTGGTCACAGTAGGATGTGAAATCATATGAATTAGGGGCTGGTGCACTTGTATGCACACGAGGCTGACCCCATCATAGCATGTAGTAACTAGTTAATTGAAGTATATTCCAGATGTGAAAAGGCCAGGGTGTCTTTTGTTTGCAGGGTTTTATTTCCTGTTACCAGCCGGTGACAGGAAACCTGATGAAATAAATACGAAGACAGAAAAGTCTCGAGTGAAAGTGTTTACTGTAAGCTGTTAGCCAGAAGAAGTTTCTGTGAGCTGACTGATAAGGGTGGAATTAGGATGCCGTCAAATTACCACCTCTATCGACACCAGGTATTACAATGCAAGATGTGGGTGTCTTATCTGGTTTAGATTGTTGCTGTGTGTGTGTTGCAGTAGAACAGTTCAGGGTACACCACAGGCAACATGACAACGAATGCAGGCATTCAAAAACTCATGTTTAACTGACAGTCATGTAGAAGTCAATACTCAATAGTTGTATGGAAAACAAATATCATAGCGAAGCTTGATAAATAATACATATAACTTCTGCAACCGTGGTCAGCTGCAGATCCTTAATGTTCATAGACAATAATAATTATTCCTTCCTGATGCTAGCAGATCAGATGTATACAATACGTCCGTTTACTGTCTGCACGTGAGTAGCATACATGGATTACAGGTCAGCTCGACCTTTATAACCTTCCTAAGTCTAACCATCTGACTTGGACGTGATCTCTGATATAACGAATCCTGGAACACAGACAATAGTCTTGTTGGTCTAGAGCGACCCATAGATATATAACTAGTTCAGGTATAAAGATACCGGTGACTTAATCCTAGTCAAAGTACCTCTCCATTTTGAATCACACAGGCGAGCAAAAAGGCGACAAAATGACGAACCTCTAGATGATAGCCTAAAGTTCGATACAAGAGGAATTACCTTATTTCGGAAAATCAACCATGAACATATGCCTCCAGGCAGGCTTGAATAATACGGGGAAATAGTCTAGTTAGCTAACTAACTCACAAAGACAATGTATTTCCCTCAGAGAATCACAAGACGCAGTCGCGTCCGCTCGCTAATCAGTCCATTTCTCAACTGCCCGACCTGGGCGGAACAACAAAACGACAACCCAGTCGAGACATGCGCAGAGTGACAATCTCTGAGTCGCTGTTCACAATAAGACGATTCTAAGAACATTCGAGATAAAAGTCTTACACAGTCGCGCCTTTTATGGACATGAACAGAAGCGTTAAGAAAGGTTTCAAACATCTACAACAGTTGACTGATACTACCAAATAAGGAGATATGGTCACGCTTCGTTCAAGACATTATAGACCGAACGTGTCTCTATACAAGAGGAGGTAAACTCATAAAAAATAGCAGTATCGATATATCGGGTTCTGTCCCTTTGACCATAAATATATATATAACATGCATTTCAGTCAAATAATGATCATACATACGAAAAACGATCATACAAAGACTTTGGAAAAAAGTAATTATTTGTGCGTAACATTACCGCACCCTCCCGGGAAAAAAAAATGAAACAATTTTTTTTTTAAATCCTGGAGCCGGAAAAATCTAGGCTCCTAACGCACGTATGATGCGCGGATATACCTAACAAAATAGCTCAACACTTGGAGCGAAACTGAGATCATATCCCAGGTCCTTAGAGAAAAATTTATCTAAGTATACGCGTATATATCCCAGGAAGGTGCCACCAACACAAACCACAATGCTGGCAACATCATAATAAAAGTCAAATTATTCTCATACCAATATATGAAATCAAATATATTATTATGATATCATACAATGTGTTGCAAATAGCGGTGTAATATATTAATATACCGCACTATTTTATTACATTATGTAATGCATCAGTAACTAATAAGTAATACATGTGTTGATCTTCGTTGACATAAAACATTCAATAGAAGAAGATGTGGACATCATCCGCTCCCAATCTAGGACAGGACTTGATATACTCAAAGTTCCACAATGGACACAATCTCGCATCTTCAATGATGTGCTGCGAAAATATCAATAACACAAATCTTAAAGACAACTGGTAAATCTCTCAATACAATCCTGAAAATAATTTATTTAAATGTGGCCGAGTGATCTTTTGGCCCGTATATCACTAACTAAGCCTTCTTAGATAATTACATGGAACAATGTTATAAATTCCCCCTCAAAAAAGTGAGAAAAAAAAAAATCTACTAACATGTCATTATAACATTGGACTGTATATCAGGAAATATATATATGACAGAAGAATCATGTGGAATCGTGTGGGCATCTGGACAGAATGTCCGCCATTACATTATCCGAACCACGGATAGCTCGAACCGAGAAATGAAATGGTTGAAGAGCTATGGCATAACGAGTGGACCTCGAGCTCTTCAAGTTTTTGCTCTGAATAGCAGTAAGCGCTTTCTGGTCGGTTTCCACAATGAAATGTGCGCCTAGAAGAAATCTTTGTAACTTCAGAATAGACCATACCATAGCCAATAACTCACGGTCTAAAACCGAGTAATTCTTTTCTGCAGCATTTAATTTCCTAGAGATATACATCACCGGATGCAGAGTATCAGAATACTCCTGCATTAGTGCTGCCCCAATCCCAGTTGACGAGGCGTCACTTCGAAGAACAAAAGTCTTCTCAATAGTAGGTAACCTAAGAATAGGTGGAGATGAAAATAGGTCTTTAACCTGGTCCAATGAGGATTGACATTCTTTTGACCAGCGGATCAAATTAGGCGACCCTTTCTTCAATAAAGTAGAAAGCGGTGCCATAATGGAGGACAGATTCGGAATGAATCGTCCGTAGAATTGGATCAAACCTAATAGACTCCTTACTTGTTTCTTTGTCTTAGGGACCGAAATGTTAAGTATTTTTGAAACATTGTGGTCCTCTGTCTTTAAAAGACCATGACCAACACGATGACCTAGGAAAGAAATCTCACTAAATCCTATAAAGGCTTTAGAGGGTTTTGCAGTCAAGTTATACTCGCGAAGAGTAGACAGTAATTCGTATAAACCCAAATAGTGATCTTCCCAGGAATCACTGAATAGACAGATATCATCTAGATATGCTATGACATCTGTACGATATGCGAGAATTCGCCGCATCATGCGTACGAATGTAGCAGGGGCGTTCATAAGACCAAAAGGCATGAAATTCCATTGGAATAAACCCCTAGGTGTAGAAAAAGCTGTAAAAGGTTTGGCACGTTCAGTTAGCGGGACTTGCCAATAACCTTTAGACAAATCTAGTTTGGTAAAGAATCTAGAATTAGAAAGTTTATTGAGTAGCTCTTCTAATGAAGGCATAGGTTCAGCGTCGAACTTCGTAACTTGGTTCAATTTGCGATAATCTACGCAAATGCGAATGTTATTATCCTTCTTTCGAACAATAACCATAGACGAAGAGTATGCTGAAGTGGATGGTTCAATGATTTCCAAACGTATCATTTCATCCAATTCTTTTTCGACTTGAGACTGGAAATGGATAGGTATTGGATAGGGTCTGACTCTGATAGGATTATGATCAGTTAGCACAATGTCATGTTCAATGACATGTGTGTGTCCCGGGATGTCTGTAAGAACATCCTGAAATGTTTGCAACATCGAAGAAACTTGTCGATGTTCCTCAGCGGAAAGATTTGGAGAAACGGTCACGTTTTTCCAAGATTCCGTAGAATAAAGTGGGACCATAGAAAGAGGAAGATTGACATCAGAAAAAGTAGTTTCCTCATCCTGTATAACTGACAGCGATGAGTATTGACCATGAGGTACTTGAGAATTGTCCGTTGCCTGGAAAATAGGCTGCAAATAGTCTGGTCTTTCATGAAATTCCGTGAGCATATTTATGTGGAAAGTTTTATGCTTTCCATCAATATCGACAACATAGTCGACATCAGAAATTTTGGAGACTATTGCATATGGACCTTTCCATGCAATTAGAAGTCTGTTCTCCCTTGAAGGAAGTAGGACGAGAGCTTTGTCACCTGGACAAAGTTGTCGTAGACATCTATTCTTATTCGCAAACTGCCTTGCCTTTTCTTTAGCAAATTCGGAAGACGAAGTTGCTAGTCTGCATGCCTCAATGATTTTTTTCCTAAGAGCAATGACGTACTCATAAGAAGACTGAGTCTCATCGCTAATATTATCGGCAGTGATTAGATCGTGAAGTAAAGACATAGGGCCGCGCGGTTGCGCGCCAAAGACAAGTTCAAAAGGGGAAAACCCCGTATGTTCATTGGGGACCTCTCTATACGCAAAGAGAGCCGCGGGTAAGACCCTGTCCCAATCCTGAGGATGATCCTCAGTTATTTTACCCAGTAAAGTTTTTAGAGTCCTATTTAAACGTTCGACCAACCCATTAGACATTGGGTGATAGATACTGCTGAGAGACCTTTTTATATGTAGCATAGACATTACCTGTGACATAGTGTCTGATATCAGTTGAGTGCCATGGTCTGACAATATTTCTCCGGGAAAACCCAAGCGAGAAAATATCAGCCAAAGAGCGTCTGCGATATCAGCAGTTGAGATGCTCTTGAGAGGTATTGCCTCTGGCCAACGTGTGCACATATCGACACATGTAAGAATAAATTGATGCCCTCTAGCCGACTTAATTCTAAAAGGACCGATAATATCTATTGCCATTTTTTGAAAAGGGCGAATTGGAATGTCAGCAGCCTGAATAGGCGCAGCATGTCGTGGTCCTTTAGATTTGACCTCCTGACATACTTTGCAAGAGCGACAGTACATTCGTATGTCCTTGCTCACAAATGGCCAAAAGAAAGCCGCAAGAACTCTCGACTTTGTACGGGAAAAACCCATATGTCCAGCACATTGCGAGTCATGAGCATGTTGCAATATTTGCACCCTCATGCTCTTAGGCACAAGAATTTGTGAATGAGTGGATGTAGTCGAGTCTTGTACCATACGTACAAGTACGCCGTTCTTCATAGAAATCCAAGATTTTCTATTAGTATTTTGATTAGGATCACCTTTTTTTGCTAGAATGAAGAATTTTTGTAACGACGGATCTTCTTCTTGCAATTTGATAAATGAGTCACGTGTAATAGTCAAGTGACTATTTTGTTCATTTACTTCATCATTATTAGTTAATGAAGTTTGAGGTGGATCCAGAGCATGTGCTCTTGTGACCACCGTATTGGTAGCTTCAATGTTTTGCTCTTCCCAAACAGCAATCTGCTGTGGGGTACATTCCCTAACTCCGTGAATACGACCAATAATAAGGTCCGCAATAGGGTTTGGAAGTAGACACGCGTGGACCTCTCCCGTGAAGAAAGGAGTAGCAATATGTATTATGGCAGTAGGATATTTTTCCAACGTGCCACCAAATGTGACACATTTGATGACCTTTCCTGTAGCACAGAATGGATCTACAAGAGATTGCCTAACCCCGACAGTAGTACATCCAGAATCAAACAACACCGAGACTGGATTACTATTTACAAGCCCCTTATGTAATATAAGAGAACCTCTCCCATCATGAGCAACATTAGCAGGAAGAGCGGGCAAAGGATGACCACAGCTTAGAGTACTAATGGTTTTCGGATCAAATAAAGTACTGCATTGGATACATTTATTTGCCCTACCAAAGTCAAAAGATGAGCATCCGATAGCATTATGGTCTTTATCATTATTAACCTGTTTATCTGCTCCCTGAGATTCTTGTTGAACAGAGTTTGTCTGTTGATATCTTTTTCTCTTCTGTTGCGATCTACCGCGACCATTATTGCCTCTGCAATTATCATTAAAGTCCCTACTGTAATTTTTATCCTGGTTTGCGTTCCAGTTTCCATAACTGTCATTACCATCTCTATGCTGTTGAGAACCTCTATTATCTTGGTATTGAGGTCTCTGCAAATAATATTTTCCTCTATACCGATTACCTTTATGAAAATTTCTAAAGTTACCGGGAATAGAATACCGTGTAATATTAGGTTGTCTCCAGTTCTGGGAAGAAGAATCTCCCTGAAATTGATTACCATGGTTCTGGGCATAATTACGGTTACTCTTTTTATTGAAATTTTGCTGGCTACCCTGAAATTTACGCATAAAATTCGGGCCATAAGGTGCTGCCGAAGCAACTGGCAGACCTTCTTTTACCTTAGAGTTGCTAACGGTTATGTGAGGATGTGCAGTAACATACTGGCTACAGTATTCTTCCATTTCTTTTATATTTTTAGGCTTACGCTCATGAAGAAAAGAAAGAAAAGCTTCATTAACAGAAGACATAACCTTGTCTCTAAGAAGTAAGTCCATGAGGGCTTCAAATGTACTTTCTGTCTTAGAAAGCTCAACCCATCGTAAAAAAGTAAGACGTATGCCTGAGATGAATTCTGAGAATTCAACTCCAGTTTCTGGTAACATGTTTTTAAATTTAAGACGATATCCGTCTTCGTTAAGTTGGTACTTCTTTAACAATGCCGCCCTGACAACCTCATAGTTGTTCTTGTCAGGCACATCTACCATACCCAACAAAGTCAAAGCATCACCTCTAAGTATCTTGGACAGATGATAAACATATAATGTTTTATCTATATTATGCACCTTACATGCACTTTCAAATCTATCTAGATAAAATGTTATATCATCAATTGAAGCATTGAATGCTGGTAAATTAAGCTTGAAATCAACAGCATTAGACTTATTAGCAGATGATACCTTATTAGCATCATTAGCATTACTAGATAACTTCAACTTTTCTAACTCCAAAGCTAAGAGTTTTTCTTCATGTTCCATTTTTGCTTTTCTCTCATCAGACTCTCTTTGTAACCTTCTTTCCTCAGCCTCAGCCTGTAACTTTCTTTCCTCAGCCTCAGCCTGTAACTTTTTTTCTAATCTTTTATTTTCAGCCTCTATTTCAAGTCTCTTATTTTCAGCTTCTTTTTCAAGTCTCTTATTTTCAGCTTCTTTTTCAAGTCTCTTATTTTCAACCTCAGCCTGAAGTCTCTTCTCCTGAGATTCTGCTTCTCTTTTTTGTTTTTCCATTTCCATTTGTAATCTCTTTTCATCTACCTGCATCTGCAGTTTTAAATTTTCAGCATCTATTCTCTTTTGTTCAGTTAGTTCTTTCATTTTCTTTTCCTCCGACTTCAATGCCTTGGCATATTGAACAGTCGCAAATTCTTCTAATTTATCACCTGTCTTCCCAAGGGCTTTACCCTGCTCAATAAAGTACTCAAATGTAGACATGATGTCTAAAATGTGAGTACAGAACCTGAAATAATTAATTATCTTATTTCAATCTTAATAGCAACAAGACTTAATAAAGTGCTTGTATAATTACTATGTTCACTCCAATCTCTGTGGGAAACAAGACTTGACACCAATTTGTATTATCAGTTGTACAATAATATCACAAGTCACCTCTTAATTATCAGTGCACTACCCAAATCAGTGCATAACCATCAGTTATTTATCATAACTGCACTACAATAGTGCATAAGGAAAAAACCACCAGCTAGTTATGATAAGTGCACTATAGATCAATAGTGCATGAGCATATATGTAACAATAGTGAAAGCTAACTATGCAAGAACTATGCAAACAATAACAAGACAATGTAAACAATAACAAAGTACCAACAATGTAAACAAAACAAAGATCAAAGTCAATGTAAACAATAACAAAGATCAGAGTCAATGTAAACAATAACAAAGATCAACGTCAATGTAAACAATAACAAAGATCAGAGTCAATGTAAACAATAACAAAGATCAAACAATACGAAAACATTCGCATAAGTCAAATAAATAAACAGCGAAACTAAAAAGAATATGATGACAGAATGCGAAGATATGACAAACAAATGACGCTACAGTATATACACAAAAATTTACGTGAAGAACTGAATAATAGAAAAGAGGAGACCTACAAATACAAACAATTGAAATCGAAACTAAAAAACAGAAAGAAAGAGAGAAACAAAAAAAAAATATACAAAAAACGAAAATAAAGCACAACTCGTCACAACTAAACAGATATAGCAACGATTGTCGCTAGCAAAATTCACAGTAGGAAATTCGCACAGTCCCTAACGAAAACGCTAACAGTAGAACCTCTGTGGCGTGGTATCTTCTACTGAAAGACACCGCCCAACCGAGAAAACCCGCTGAAATATAAACATATAAATACAAATCCAAATAACATATAACATGTAAACATATAAAAAGTGCGAAAAATGTGATAGACAGAAGGCTCAGTTAGAACATAAGGGCACAGTTCACAAACAAAAACAGGCCACTTAACTTCTATGTATCCACAACGTCAGCACAGGTCAGAACAGGATGTGATCAGCATTCTTAGGACAATGATCCAACGTTGATCCATATCTGCTCTCGTAAACTGCCATGACGAAGGAAATGAGCTTCTAACAGGAAACAGCTTCTGACAGGAAACAGCTTCTGAACTTGACCTTCTGAATCTGCAACAGTAATTCTGAGACCGGAACAGTTGTTACGGCACTTGTCCTTCTTCTCAACAGATCAGGAAATCCATTCGCTCGGTACTTGTCCTTCTATTTGTAGACAAACTTCAATACCGCCGAGCAGCGCCGGGTAGTTTCAAAATATCAACAACTGTCAGTACTGCTGCGTCTTTCAAAAAAATTTCATCAAAGGTGATGAATAGCAACTGCAATGTTGTCTTGTAGTCTGCTGATGATGTCTGGGTTTGTTGACCCCCTTGAGAGTTGGTACCAGAATAAACCAACTATTGGCCACCATGAATTGATAAGGGTGGAATTAGGATGCCGTCAAATTACCACCTCTATCGACACCAGGTATTACAATGCAAGATGTGGGTGTCTTATCTGGTTTAGATTGTTGCTGTGTGTGTGTTGCAGTAGAACAGTTCAGGGTACACCACAGGCAACATGACGTGTAGAGTCATAGAAATGGTAACTTCGCTTTAGGTTTATACCATTTATTGCACGCCACAAAACAGTCATGATACTTATGTTATCATCGGCATAGTACAACGAATGCAGCATTCAAACTCATGTTAACTGACAGTCATGTAGAAGTCAATACTCAATAGTTGTATGGAAAACAAAATATCATAGCGAAGCTTGATAAATAATACATATAACTTCTGCAACCGTGGTCAGCTGCAGATCCTTAATGTTCATAGACAATAATAATTATTCCTTCCTGATGCTAGCAGATCAGATGTATACAATACGTCCGTTTACTGTCTGCACGTGAGTAGCATACATGGATTACAGGTCAGCTCGACCTTTATAACCTTCCTAAGTCTAACCATCTGACTTGGACGTGATCTCTGATATAACGAATCCTGGAACACAGACAATAGTCTTGTTGGTCTAGAGCGACCCATAGATATATAACTAGTTCAGGTATAAAGATACCGGTGACTTAATCCTAGTCAAAGTACCTCTCCATTTTGAATCACACAGGCGAGCAAAAAGGCGACAAAATGACGAACCTCTAGATGATAGCCTAAAGTTCGATACAAGAGGAATTACCTTATTTCGGAAAATCAACCATGAACATATGCCTCCAGGCAGGCTTGAATAATACGGGGAAATAGTCTAGTTAGCTAACTAACTCACAAAGACAATGTATTTCCCTCAGAGAATCACAAGACGCAGTCGCGTCCGCTCGCTAATCAGTCCATTTCTCAACTGCCCGACCTGGGCGGAACAACAAAACGACAACCCAGTCGAGACATGCGCAGAGTGACAATCTCTGAGTCGCTGTTCACAATAAGACGATTCTAAGAACATTCGAGATAAAAGTCTTACACAGTCGCGCCTTTTATGGACATGAACAGAAGCGTTAAGAAAGGTTTCAAACATCTACAACAGTTGACTGATACTACCAAATAAGGAGATATGGTCACGCTTCGTTCAAGACATTATAGACCGAACGTGTCTCTATACAAGAGGAGGTAAACTCATAAAAAATAGCAGTATCGATATATCGGGTTCTGTCCCTTTGACCATAAAATATATATAACATGCATTTCAGTCAAATAATGATCATACATACGAAAAACGATCATACAAAGACTTTGGAAAAAAGTAATTATTTGTGCGTAACACTGACGTTCTATGCAGAGCAGTGATACGAGTGAATCTACATACAGAATCTAAGGTGATGTGCCATAATCTGGGCACTCTGACAGTTCATCTGTGAATAAATCGATTTCCCTAAAATTAACTATAATGATCGGGGCGTGATGACAACAACAGCTTCTCAAATAAATGACTCACACTACTATATATATCACTGAACAGTTGTGAATACACCTATAGGAACATTATAAGTTATCGTTATAGGACAAAGAGTCCCTTTAGTTAATTATTAGTGTAAGATATATTTTCCTCAGTTTCAAAGACCTGCCCAAAAGAGTTTATAGGACAGGGAGAATAAAACTGTAAAAAAAGAATTAATGTAAAAAACATTTTAACCACAGACTTATTCCTTTAATTATAGCGAGTTATAGTGTGTTGTTTTGATGTACCATCATTTTCATTTCATCCCTAGACACTAGCCACATCAAACACCAGACACTAGAAATAAAATACAGCCCGTGTGAGATCTAGAGAGGTAGCTTTAGGTACCCTGAGAATTCATCACCATCATCATCAACTATTAGACTCAGGGTCTTACATAGCTTGACCTCACACGGTTGACACTTCCACAGCAATACATCATTCTATTATAACATCTTAACCTCTCCAGCAAATTAAACTTGCTACAATCAGACCTCGCCAGAGTGAAGACTAGATTCACAATTCCTTTGTGTTTACCGGACCTTTTATTGGAGACTTATAAAGCACAGGAAATCTCTACAGTTTAATAAGGAACACCGGGACTAGGAAACTGAAGAAAGACACGGAGTCAGAGGGAATTGTAGTTAAAATTATCGACCCCCAGTACACGTGAAAGAAGGCAGTTGCCAGTGCTTTTTTTCTTAAGTCCTCTGAGCAAAACGTCTGTAGCCAGGATTGGCGTAAGTTGTGATTTACATTTCATATTTTATTACTAACATGTGAACTAACATATATATGTATATATTACCACGTGAAGTTTAATGTGTGAAACGATATTGGTTGTCAAAGTCATTTGAGGCTGGCAACCTCAGCGTATAGAATGATGATTCATGAACCAACACTGCACGGGCTGGTGATTGCTTTATTGATAGTTTCGTAAAGAGAACTAAAAGCATAAAGTAGTTCCAGGTTTCCTATGGAGCAGGGAGGGAAAGATGAAAGAAATGATGTACATTCTAAGTATAAGACTTACATTTTCAAAGCAGTGTAAATGTCCCTATAAACATATTCACTTCAAAATTAATGAAAGTTTTCAAGTTTGGTGGCCGCGGTAGCATAGTGGTTAGTGCATTGGCTTCCTAGCTCAGTGGTCTATGGTTCGATCCCCAGATGAGGTGGGATTTTTTTTAGCCGCAAACGGTTCCTGGGTCGACCCAGTCCCAAGTGGGTACCAGAGCAACTCTGGGAAGGTTAAGGCGGCCGGCGTGAACTGACCACATCACCCCTAGTGTGCCGACGGTCAGGAAAATATGGGCCTAACACCATATTCCCAATATGCCTCAATGGGCGTGTAACGGGATCCTTTACCTTTAACACTTTTTCAAGCTTTAAACCAGTGTAAATGTCCATGTGAAAATATTAATTTTAAGTAATAGAAGTTTCAAACATTTCAACAAGAGTAAATATAAAGGAAACATAAATGAATTTATATTGTGAACACTTTTCAAACAGCGGAGATGTAAATGTAAACCATATTATATCTGTACATTTAACCTTTTCATTTAAATGTAATGTAAAGCTAAAGCTATTCAGCTTAAATGTACAGAAAGGTTTATCCCGAGGGATTAAATTTAATTCTCATCGAGGGTAAATTCTGACATGGGATGGTGGTATGGGAAGATAGGAACCCATAACTATGGGTTGGAAAACGCAATACTCAGAAGAGCATTCGTTTCTATTCTTCTATCATAGTTATTGGTGGTACCAGCAGAAAGTACTATCTCTGGAACCAAGTGAAGGTAGAAGTGGACTGACGTTGTGCGAGACGCCATCATAAGAGGGTCTTATAGACAGAACGAACGAATGAACGAACGAACGAACTTTATTTTCAAAGGGTTAAGAATTGGGCACGCAGGCCCGTCTGACATTCTGCCCTTCCTTTCTCTCACCTTTCATACTGAATTCATTTATTCCCATATGCATTTTACATATCAATGTCAAGGAATTCAACGTTGCAAAGTAAAATAAAATAGCACACTCATATTAACATTAACTACTTATAAACATGACATAAAATATGTAGAAAAGTACAAACATCGTCATTAGAACCTACAGTTGATATTATAAGAAAAGATAATCTGATTAGGGGGGCATGTAATCAAAACTAAAAAAGTATTCGAAAAGTCTACGATTGTATGAATAGGGACTGAAAGAGAGCGAATGAACTTTATTTTCAAAGTGTTGAGAGAACGAACGAACGAACGAACGAACTTTATTTTCAAAGGGTTTAGAATTGGGCACGCAGGCCCGTCTAACATTCTGCCCTTCCTTTCTCTCTTCTTCCATAGTTAATCCATTTATTCTCACACGTATCCTAAATGTTACTTAAATAATAAAATAACAAAAAAGTACAATAAAATAAAATCCCAACATTGTAACAATACAATAACAGTCACACAGATTTACAGATGCGTATCATAATTTATACTAAACAGGACAAAATTAACTTTAAAACCTACATATGATGTTATGTAATTATTTAAGAACATAACGAAATTAGGGTGGCATATAATCTGCACTCATGATGTATTTGAAAAGTCTGTGATTGAATGAATATGGACTAAGAGTATTTTTTAAGTCGTGTGGAAGAGTATTCCACAGATGAGCAGCAGAAAAAGCTAAACTTTTCTTGAATAAGTCGAGCCTAGGCTTGGGCATGTGTAATTTATTTAAGCGTCGACTGCGTCTTCCGCTGTATTTGAAAATAGGCCACAGATACGTTGGAGCATTCTGTGACAAGATTTTGTGAATAAATTTGGCTTTGTTGAAGAGAAGGCGCTTTCTTAGTGGTAATATGTTAAGATATGTATATGCGTCTACACACTGTGTGAGGTTTTTGTCTGAAATTAGGCGCACTGCACGTTTTTGTAATGAATAGAGTCTTTTAGTGTTGGACATGGTGCAGCCATCCCAAATTGTGGAACAATAGTCTAGATGTGTTTGTATCTGGGATGTATAGAACATTTTTCGTGTCTCCTCATCTAGGAAATGTTTGATTTTAGCTAACTGGTAAACTTTTTGTGCCGTTTGTTTGGTCAGTGCTTGTACATGCGAATTCCAACTTAAATGTTGGTCAATTATGAGTCCTAGTGTTTTATATTCATTTACATTTTCAATTAAAGAGGTTCCAATGTAGAGCTGAAGTGTTGTTTTCAGTGAGTTTTGTAATTTTTGTCTAGTTGATATTATCATACATTTTGTTTTAGTGATATTTATTTGCATGCAGTTTTCATTGCTCCACTTAATAAGATTGTCTGTGTCGCTTTGTAATAATATTTCTAGCGTGTTGCAACTTTTATCACTAGTATAAATGGTACAGTCATCGGCAAATAGGTCACAGGATGAGTGCTCGATGTGTAGTGGAAGGTCATTTATGTAAATGGAAAAAAGTAGAGGGCCGAGAATAGAACCCTGAGGAACACCAGTGTCAATAATAGTTGGGCTTGACAAGGAGTTATTGTACCACACTACTTGCTGTCTGTCGGACAGGAATGATTTAAGTAATGTCACTAGTTTAAAGTTAACTTTCATTGTTTCTAATTTTCTTATTAAAACAGCGTAATCTAACATATCAAATGCTTTCCTAAAGTCTACAAAGATTGCTCCACATATGTTATCGTTATTTATGTTTAGGTGCAAGTTGTCTATCATCTTAGTTAGAGCTGTATGGCATGAATGCTTTTGTCGAAACCCTGACTGACTGTCAATTAGCAAGTCATTGCTAACTAGGTAATGTAGTGTTGCTTTATGTATGTGTTTTTCTAGTGGTTTAGAAAGCGATGATAAAAGAGAAATTGGTCTATAGTTACCAAGATTACTGTTATCTGACGAGCCAGGTTTGAAGAGAGGATATACTTTGGCAATCTTAAAGGCCGAAGGAAAATAACTTTTAGCAATACATTGATTATATATAAAAGTTAGCGGGAGCCGCGCTAGCGTAGTGGTTACAACACCGCTCTGGCGACCGGGTGATACAGGATCAAACCCGGGCGACGGCATTTGAGGATTTTTCGTCGACTGGGATTTGGACTGGATTAACTCGAGACCTGGCGAGGACATTTGAAGGAGTGTCGTCGACCAGGGACTGGCGGCTCCTGAGCCGACCCAGCTGCAATGGGTACCTCCGAAATCGGCGAGTATTTGCCTGAATGGCGAGGGACACCTGTCTCTGTACAAGAAATAAAGGGATACTCACGTAAAATCAATGTCAGGTTAGACATAAAATAATAACCTGAGATTTCGCCTCGAGTATTAGCGGGCGTACGAAAAAAAAAAAAAAAAAAAAAAAAAAAAAAATATATAAAAGTTAGTGAATCACTAATAGCTGGTGCGGCGTAACGCAGTATTTGATTACTAATTCCGTCAAGCCCTGATGAGCTATTATCTTTAAGGCCAATAAGATAGTTATACACTTCATTAACTGTCATAAAAGGAATGTCGGGTGGAACTGAGTTTGTACATTTGTTCTTACAGAATGCTGAAAGTTTGTCTAAGTCACTACAGGAAGGTGGTATTGTGGATTTCAGACTGTTTATTTCTGCTTGAAAGTGATTGCTGAAGTCGGTGCAAGTAAATGAAGTGTTGGAAGAGAATGAGTCTGGTGCATTACGTTTTTTCGCTAAGGTGTTAATTGCCTTCCATATTTCCTTACTATTTGATTTGTTCTGAACCATATTTTTAAAATGATTTTTCTTTTCTTTCCGAATTAAATATTGAACTTTGTTCCTGTATACCCTGTATGTGTTGAGGTCCTTATTTTTGTGCGCTTGATCTCTTTGCCTCATAGCCTCCAACACTTCCTGCGTGATCCATGGAGATTTTAATTGTCGTTTGACGCAAATTTCCTTAGCGGGTACGTGCGTGTCAAAAACATTATAAAAAATTTTTGTCCAGTATTCAATAGCGTCATCCGGATCAGGAAGTTGGTAAACACGGGCGAGAGGTGCAGTTAGCAAGTCATTTAAAAATAATTCCTTACTGAAATGTTTGAAACTTCTAAATTTGATACTTACATGTTTATTTTTTGGAACTTTACATTTATTCTTTGACCATGTACAGCATACTGGATAGTGGTCACTCATTGCAATATTAGGGACAGAGCATTCTATGATGTTTTTTGGGCAAGTTACGTAGATGTGGTCGATTAGTGTGGATGATGCTTGTGTTACTCTTGTAGGCTGGTTAACTATTTGTTTTAAGTTGTACGATAATATTATATTTTTCCATGTTAGATTTGAATTGTGTATATCGATGTTGAAATCACCAAGAAGAACAACCTCCTTGACTGTGGCAAATACATTGTCCATCATTATGGTGAAATCTTCGTACCATATAGGTCCTGCACTAGGATTTCGATAAAGATATCCCACCAGAAATGAGCCCTGATTCGGTAGCTTTATTTCCAACCATACACATTCTATCTCTGCTGTCTCTAAGTCGTTTTTGCGGCGAAAATTAAGGGAAGTGGAAATATAAACTGTTATACCTGTCTCTTGTTTTTTGCTTGCGTCTCGCCGAATAGTTTTAAAACCATTTAACGCAATGTCATCGTCTGTTATTCTGTCATTTAGGCGACTTTCTGAAAGTCCAAAAATGTGAAAATTATTACTTAGAATGTATGCAGAACCAGCTTGACTGTTAATCCTTGACGTTCTGGGAACGTGCGTGTTACGTGTCTTTTATATTGTGAATGTTAATATTTAGTGACAGGATGGTTCCTGTGGCCAAGATCACTTCTAGGGTAGTAGACGTATCAGACACCGAAACAAGCCAACATCAATTAGAATTGTTTGAGCCACAATGGACGAAGTGGACGGTATAAATTTTTATTAAGACTGTGACACTGCTCCAAATTCCATACAGTTCAGGCCAATATACAATGTCATATAATATGCAGTCGTCGATATAACTTTAGGCAGTCCGTTCATGTCTGGAACGCTGTCCTTTTCATTTTTAACATTTTAAATATATATTCACACTCGACACCGAGAAGCTATACTCCCTCTAAATGCAGATAACTAGATATACCTCACAGAAGATCTTGATGTATTAGTGATGGAATAACATAGGGATGTACAATATATATTCAGGAGCTCAAACACATGCGTCCACTCGCCATGACACACAATGGTAGAAGGCTTGCAGACAATCTCCTCACTTCTGCATTTTCAGTTTCACGTCTGCCAAACAACCATATCAGCATGACGTCACTTCCTGTATTAATAAATGACTCCGTATAAAATAAACAAACAAGGAGCCCTGTCGAGCTAACCATTATACCGACATAATCGTTATGAATTTTAATCATAACAGTGCGGCGCCTGATCTTTGACCAGAGACGAGCATGAGCAGAGTGAAAAGAACCAACCCATAAGGAGGATTAGAATCATCATTGGTAGCTAAGTTAACCTCTATGCTGCCAATTGAACTTCTTGTCCAAAAACCATCACCCGAGTGATGAAAACTTCATTTTGTAACTAACTATTATTCCTTTCTTTTAAACTTAAAGTGATTATTAAATTGTGTTATTTGTAATTATACAAATTTAACTTCGATTCAATCATTTTAAATGTACTACA
Source organism: Oreohelix idahoensis (assembly GCA_024509875.1). Lineage (NCBI taxonomy): Eukaryota > Metazoa > Mollusca > Gastropoda > Stylommatophora > Oreohelicidae > Oreohelix > Oreohelix idahoensis. The sequence continues at coordinate 159,146 of JAMPIV010007115.1, forward strand.
TGTTTGTCTCAGTCAAAGTTACTAAACACACTCTAAACAGAGCTATATTATAATAATAATTCCACTGATTAACTCAGGGGTGAGGGCTTAACGAGCTAGAATAAACCATTGCTTAAATTCTTCATAAAAGGTGTCGGCAAATTACAGAATTAACGTGCTCAGCAACAGCCAGCATTGTTTTCGCTTATCTGAATATTTTGTGAAGACCCATGTGATAGAAGCTTTACTACTCTTCTATCTACACTTCTGCCAAGAGTAATCTTGTGTAAAGATAGACTCAATTGAAGCCTATAATAGATACTCTTGAGTTTTGACGACTGTTAGACCACTACTGCAAAGCAGGGGAGGCAATACCGTCATACAGAGAGTGCTGGAAGTGAAAGGACATGAAAATTGGTGGCAGTCAATCAAAGGTGAGAAATTATGTTTGCACTTTTTATCTCTCTGTCTCTTTACCATTCGGTTTTTAGCAAGCATTATTTATTTTCAAGACACTCATTTTTAACAATATTTCTTTGCAAAAATTACAAAACTGGACACCATTCTTGTGATAAATATTGTCACGCGCATGCGAAACTTTAACTTTTAATAACCCTTTCTGGAAACGTTTATTCCCTACCAGTTAATACCGCTCACTTTACGTTGCATCGCTGTATTTGTGTGTCATAATTTGGCCTTGCCGTGCAATAACAAAAAGTTTATATTTCATAGGAAAATCGTTAAATCGGCAAGGCTTCATGGTTCATGAAGGGAGCGAAATAAACAGAACAATCATATTCTTCAGTGACGTTACGAATGAGAAAAATAAGCATTGTAACATAGTAAGGCATTTTCGTCATTTTTTTTAAAAGAATTTTTTTTTAAATTAAATTTTACCTCGATCTGGCGAGGCGCGTCCTGTTCAACCCTAGTCGGTTATATTAGGGCGCATGTCCAAATATAAAAGACTCTTAGGTCTGATAACCTTATTATTGACTAATGCATGAGTTTTGCCTCGCCGTACAAGAATTGCGGCATCATTGACACATACAGGTAGACAGTAACACTGACATACAAACATGCAAACAGACGGACAGGCAGATGGAGATGGGCAGATGAAGGAGCAGACTTAAGACGGCGAAAGGAAAGGGTTAAAAAAAAGAAGAAAATAAGACAGGAACATACTTATTGTAGGTCATGGGTCAGCAACTAGTCGCTCGCAATGTACTGGTAGGTCACAGTGAAGTAACTACTGGTAGATCTCTTCCTTGACAGATGGGAAAACATAAATAATATTTAGGCTAGGGAAATTTCGGACCGACGCACTCCCGCCTGCATTTAAAAACGCGGTATCCTCATGGATTTTATTTAATTCTTTTATGGTCTCAACGAAAATCCAGCTAGCTAACTGAAATTCATTTTATTCGTGAACTGCACAATAACTTTTCTTTGAAGCGAAGATACAATTTGGTAAAATATCACTTCATTTGAATTTTCTACCTCTCTGCCGATGGCTTTGGTTGACGCAGATCGTCTGTCGGAGATAACTACATATACAGGTTGCACTTATCAATCAATCAATCAATCAATCAATCAATACTCTTTAACACCCCAAGGACCTTATGACTTCAAAACACATGTCACGTCCTACTGTGGTATGGCCATCAGCTCAAGGTCTGTCCGTGTCTTCATCATTTCTATTTACGTCTTCAGCTCTCTCATCCATGTCTTCCCCGGTCTGCCTCCACTATTTTTGCCCTGTGGACTCCAGATCAAGAACTGCCTAATAAAGCTATCATCAATGTGAGTCCAATCCATCGCCAGCATCTTTTTTGTTCCAGTGGTACTTTTCCCGTTATTATAGCCAATTGCAAAAGATTTTATCAGGATAAATCTTTCGAGAGCTCAGTGTTTCGAAAGTAGATCACCATAGCTCCTGTACTGCCGAAAACTGTTGCACACATGTTATAAAAGGGACAGCAGAAACAAAAGGCAGAAAGGAAAATGGGTGAAATGAAGACAACTTCAAAGAAATATGGTGCCCGATTTTCCAGTAACGGACGAAATTTTGAGTAGGGTGAAGTATTAAGCACCCGTGTGTCACCGGGGCCCGAAAGGGGAGCAAAGAATAGTAACACTGCACCCTACCATGCATGTCGTAAAAAGCGATTAAGGAGGGTTGGGCATGGGGCTGGTCACCCCATCCCGTAAAAAAAACTTTTTACTAAAAAACTTCAACAAACATGGACAAGTCAAATACGGAATATAAATCAACTCAGTCGCCCACGACAGAAGAAGGGCCTCAGGAAAGGAGGCGCATGAAGGAACCCAGAGACAGTCGAAAGGTATCTGGGTTTCGGACTAACCTTTTTTCGTTTGGGAAAATCTCCAGGATTGGCACCTGGAATGTTCGCACTCTATATGAACAAGGGAAAACTACACAGGTAGCAGCAGAAATAAGAAATTACAGGATTGATATACTGGGTCTCTGCGAGACACTGTGGAAGGGCATAGAGAGGATGCGATTGATCACAGAAGAAATGGTGTTGTCCTCAGGACATGAGGAGGAAAGAGCCCACCACAGTGAAGGGGTAGCTCTAATACTGTCTAGGGAAGCACAGAAGGCACTTATAGAATGGGAAGCAATGGGACCCCGAATTATAACAGCAAGGTTTAAATCAGCCAAAAAGAAAGTAAATATAAACACCATCCAATGTTATGCACCAACAAAAGATAAACAAGAATCTGAGTGTTATGAGTAAAATTCATAACGATTATGTGTAAAGTATCTTCAGCTCGACAGAGATTCATTTCTTATATTTTATTACGGAGTTACTCACAATAAACGGAAATGACGTCATGCCGGGAAGGAACGGTAGCAGACGCCAATTTAGCAGAAGTGGGGTTTTATCGTCTGCAAGAAGAGATGCCGATTGTGTTTTAATGCGAGCGGTCGCATGTGTGTTTGCTCCTGCTGTCTACTGTGTTTTACCTGAATTTTACCATCACCAGGGCACCAATATACTCTATTGAGGTGTTGTGGTGGTTTTTGATGTTATGCAATGTTGTTGTTCTTTATTACTATTGTACTGAATGAGGTCAGCTGTGAAGGTCCCTGATTATAACAAATTTTGGGTTTAGTTATCACCTGCTACCACCTTATGACCTCAATCAGACCTATTCTTGTCTAGTATGTATGATAGCTACGTCTAATGTCTAGGGTTATGCCAGTGTGGGGTGATGGTAAGTTAACACTAACACACACACACATAAACAAATATTAAAGTCTATGATCAAATGAACTAACACCTGGGTTAAATTTTTATATGTAAATATTTTCTATACAATTTTATTGGTCCTGAACCTAGTATTCTTCTGGTCAGGACTTTCAAACTTAAAAGAACTCAAGGTATATACATTAAATGCAAATTTTTAACCCAAAGGGACAATTGTCCAAACATATACTGTTAAAATATACTAATAGTGTCACTAAATTTTTAATATTACTGGTTTCTAACACTGGATGGCTGTTTGGGATTCTTTAATCATCCCCATTTCTTTAATACACAACTGTCAATGTTTTATTCTTTGGGGAATATTTTTATTATGTTACACAGGGGTGCACTAGTCTTTGATGCTGATGAAAAGTCGGGTGCCAGATATTATACTTATCTGGCACAACTTGAACTGTACGTATTCTTGCTGTAAAACGATCACTTTGATACTGGCCCAAAAGTAACAGGGTGGACTCTGTAGACCCCTGTCACTACTGGAAATGAAAAGACTTCTCAACTGCTTTTCAATGACATCTGGCACCGGGCTAGTGCCAGATAAAAACCCATAAATTCAATGAATAAACACAGGTACGTTGATTAGCAGACTTCAGATGTCCTGCTGGCTGGACTGTGATGCCTTTTTGGTTTACTTTATATATTTAATTTAATAAGGCAAGTCACACTTCTCAGAATTTCAAACGTCCTATTCGAGGGACTGTATTATACAAATGGCGTCGAGACTTTGAATTTTCAATATTATAAAAGGCGTTGGCCAATGAGCGAACAACTACTTTTGAATTTAAAAATAAAAGCAAAAACAGACTTGATTTTTGGACATAACAAGTTTTCTCCTCACTCATTCTTAGATTTCTACTGCTAAAACATATTTTTAGTGTTAAGCCATCCCATAATTTCTCTCCCCTTGTCTACCCCTCCTCCAACAGAATACATGCTTGCTTGTCTCATTTCCAACAAGGCGTTCAAAATTGTAATCGTTAGTGAATGCAAAATGAATGCAAAACCGCCAGTCTGTCCGTTTGTCTGCACGAACAAATACAGTCTTTTGTCAATAACTTTCTTATCTACTGGGGAATTTTGTATTTTTAAACATATTATTTATCAGGAGAAGATAATCCATCAAACTAACTAGGTTTTATGATCCTAAACCTATTAATAAAGAAGTCCATATTTTTTCCAGAGTTAGTTTCAATTTCCACTATCATATAAATTACGCCATCTTTTCTCCTCTCCCGCGTTGTCCAAAACTGAAACTACTAGTCTGTTACGTCATAAAATGGATTATTTTGCAGCGAAAGCGCTGTATGTGTGTTTATATATTTTCTCAGTGTGCCTATAGTCCGAAAAAGTATTGGGTTTTGCGGGGTATTTTTAAATTCTACAAAGCTTGCAACACGTTACCGAACACCTGCCAATGTATCGCCTCGCACTGTCGTCTTGGGTAGCTAGTCCAAGAATCTAACGCTTGACAATTTGTGGCATGTGTTCGCTCTCTCTCACTTTTATGCGTTCGTTTATGCCTCCCCTGTTTTATTCTTACTATCTTTCTTGGAACTACTAAGCTTGTCGTTTTCAAAATTATTACCGTTAACCCTTGACGGGCGAGTTATAAAATCCAATACCACTAGCGCGGCAATAAGGTTTCACACTACGTTCTTATCTCCATTCGATGACTGGTGCAAGGAAAGAAGACGCGTTACAACTTTACTATTTCTATTTCTACTCATATTATTTTAACTTTTATACTTATAATTAATAATTTTATCGCTGTATCAATGTACTTTATCACAGGTGTTCCTAGCTTCTTTGAATGTCAGGAAGTACTTTTTATTATTGTATCGAATGTATCAAATATATTAAACGGTTGAGAATGCAAGGACAGCGTCTCCATAGCGGAACGGACTGCCTTACGACATTATGAAGACTGCATATTACTGCCTTTGCCAACGGGCTTGAAACTATTAATATAATTATGGAGATATGTAGCTGTACATGAATAAAGTGTATCTTGTGAACGTTGAAGAGGAGTTTCGCTTACTTTGGAATTAACGTTGATACGTGTCTGTCGACATACCCCTATGTGTGTATTTGGCCACGGACATTGTTCCAAATATTATATTACTATAACTGATGGACGGTACGCATCACTGAGAAAGAAGACTTTTACACCAGATTACAAAATGTCTTGGACAAAAAGAAAAGAAAGGACATCACAATTTTGATGGGGGACCTAAACGCGAAAATAGGAACAGACAACACCGGCTTTGAAGAAATCATGGGAAAGCATGGATTAGGTATGATGAACGAGAATGGGGAACTATTAGCCAACTTCTGTGCTTCAAATCAACTAGCTATAGGAGGAAGCATATTTCCACATAAAAGAATACATAAAACAACATGGATATCACTAGACCACAGAACTGAGAATCAGATTGATCATATATGCATAAGTAAGAAGTTTAGGTCATCATTGTATGATGTAAAAGTATGTAGAGGAGCAAATGTGGTATCAGACCACCATCTTCTGTTGGCTAAAACAAAATTAAAACTCAAGAAATTTACAACAGTATATAGCTATAGACAGCAGTATAATGTGGGATATCTAAGAAATCAGGAAATAAGAGAACAATTTTCACACACAGTATCCAACAAATACCAAGTACTCCAACAGCTGGAAGATGAAGCAGATACGGAAGACCACTGGCAACAAGTAAATAATATATGGAAAGAGACGTGAAGAAGTACTGAGAAAAAGAGAACATCAGCACAAAGCATGGATAACAACAGAAACCATTAGCAAGATAGAAGACAGGAAAAACAAGAAAGCAGATTTAAACAGAAGCTCCAAAGCCAAGGCTCATGAAATAAACATAAAAGCAAACAAAAAAGTAAGAAGAAACATCAAAAGAGACAAGAGGAAGTATATTGAAGAGTTTGCAAGGGAAGGCTACAGCCAAAGGAAATATGAGGGACTTGTAAAACTACACAAAGAGTATAACAGGGAAATATAAGCAAGCAAATGGCCTCATAAAAGATAAGAATGGGAAATTGCTTAGTAATGTACAAGAACAAATGAAGAGATGGACAGAACATTTTGAGGAACTTCTCAATAGACCAGCTCCAACTAATCCCTCAGACATCCAGCCAGCAGAAGAGGAGCTACAAATCAGCTGTGAACGACCAAGTAGAGAAAAAATTAAGAAAGCCATAAAGCTTCTAATAGATGGAAAAGCAGCTGGTCCAGATGGAATTACAGCAGAGGCCATCAAAACAGATATTGATACCTCTACAGAGATATTATACAAACTACTTGGCAAAGTCTGGGAGATAGAGGAAATACCAACAGAATGGAAGGAAGGCTATCTGGTCAAGTGTAGCAAAGTTATATTTTGCTGTGGAGGTTATGATGGTATCCTAAAAGAATGAAATCCGTGTATGTATTAACCGTGTGAGGTCAAGCACATGTAGGCCCCTGACTCTATAAATGATGATGATGAATTATGTGCAGGGAACCTAACGCTACCTCCCTAGATCTCACACGGTCACTATTTTGGCTCTAGTGTCTGGTGTATGATGTACCTAGTGTCTAAGGGAGAAATGAAATGATGGTACACAACACAAAAACACTTTAAGTTTCTATGAGGAAGTGAATAAAACCTGTGGTTAAGTTTTTCTTTAAATTTGATACTTTTTTATACAATTTATTTTGCCTGTCCAGTCATATCGTTTGGACAGGTCTTTGAAAATGAGGACAAGATAGTTTACATAAAAGATTAACTAAAATTATGTGGACAATCTGCCCAAATAACTACAAAGTTAATACATGTCTTTCCTGTTGGAATGTTCACAGCTTACACTTTATTCATCTAATAGGGAGAGTCACTGTGTATGAGGGGCTGTATTATCGTCATACCCCATCAACTTCCTGAGTATGATTTGAAATACCAAGGTTTATTTAAAACGAAACTGTCAGATATACCCAGGGCCTTAATATATCACCTGGGGTTTCTTGTTGAATGATAAGATATTGTGTAGTTGCAGAAATATCGATATCACATCACACGCCCAAGCTCCTGCTGTTATCTCTTGAAAGCATACATGAAATTTCGGAGACTTCTTGGCGTGATCGTCACTCCTCAGGTTTCCTGTCACCAGCTGGCAACAGGAAACAAAACCTCTGCAACAAAAGGACACCCTGGCCTTTTACATCTGATCACTTATTCTTTTATTTAATTTCATACGTGGGTATGGGGTCAGCCTCGCGTGCATTTCAGGTGCACTCACCCCTAATTTTTCATGACTCCCACCTTGCTGTGACCACCCCTCAGGTCCCTATGGCAGATACGCCACTGTACGTTTACACAGTTTTCCTCAATAATATAATGTGGGGTAACCACATTTCCTTTTATATATTTTTCTCATCTTTCTCTTTTTAAATATAAATGCTTCAGGCATGTTGAACAGTGTTCCTTGAACACGGAGGCTTACTAATATCATCTAATACAATAATATTCAAACATAATCATGACAACATACATTAGTTAGATACATTTCATCGTGAGGACTCAACAGTGTCTGCTCCCGGCACGTCCTTCACTTTTTCCCAATAGCAGTATCTAACTTTGGTAATGGGATTAAACATATTAAATTCATAAAGCATTCTTACCACAAATCAAGAAATATAAACAAATGACGCTGACTTTGCAAAGAAATGGCCTCCGTTTCTTCTGCTCCGTCCAGACTGTGAAATACTTATTTAGTTATTTAATTTTAAATTTATCACAGCTGTTCTCAGCGTATCTGAATAAAAATTTTGTTCAACTGGCAATGAATAATGAAAGCATTTGCTAATATTTACTAGCACTGGCCAATCGAAAGCTTGCGACCACCAGAATTCAAATGCAGTTTTTGAAAAACAAAATTAATTCCAAACATACTCTGCGTCTGGTAGTCGATTGGCCAGTCCTCTTTAGTTATGCCAATACAAAACGATTTTAGTTTTTGGTAACAATTTTCCTACCGCTCCCCTCTCCTCCTATACTTATGTTACCCAAGCGAATTTGAATTTACCTCAATGCCTCCCTTCTAAGCTCGCGTCCCCACTACCGTTATAAAAAAAACAAGCAGGAACGACAGTCTGTCTGGTCGAGCGTCCGTAGACATTTAGTATTTTCTCAATAACTTGGTTAATACTGGGACTATCATATTATTTAAAACAGATTCTTGCTCAGTGAACTCTAAGCTATACTACCATATGATTTTTATGGTCAGATTCATATTGGTTTAGCTTTTCAATTTTCTCACCGGCAATCGTCAAATAAATATTTTACACAAGACCGCCATCTTTCCCTCTCTTTCATCTCGCTAGCATGTATTTTTCAAATAACTAACTTGTTTTTGTGACGTCAGAAACATTACCACGAGGAGGCAATAAAATTGTCTGCGTGTTTTGCCTTTGTTGGCTTTGTCGCAGCGTGTATATATGCATGGCAGAATGTATCAAGCGAAGCGGGGTGTTGGCGTGGCGGGTTAAGAATTGGCGTTAATAATTTGTATTGTATCGTGTAACACTACCAAAAATGTAAGGATTGCTACTTATTACCAGCGTTAAAGTTAACTATTACGTTAATTCAGATAGTTATTTTGCGGCACACTTCCGCAAAATCGTTAATTATAAGTCTAGGCTGCAGAATGTATGCAGCAGATCTGGCAAAATGTTAAATATTGGTAGTACGTTTTCGAAACCGAAACTAAAACTCGCGTTAGATTTTTACCGTGGGATCGTTCTATAGGCTTTAGCACTGCACAAAAGGCAGCGTTGCTGGCGTGTGAGAGCATCACCGTCAGACACAATAGGGCGGGTTTATTTATTATCATTTTATGACTAAAATCTTACTGAAATGAGCGATTATTCTCGCAGATTTTACTACATCAAGTTGCCTATAAAGGGAAATTTACAAGAGTGCACACATTATAGAGGAATAATGTTACTTTCAGTGCCAGGAAAGGTATTAAACAGAATCATCATTGAGAGATTAAAAGAGTCCATACACAAGCAACTGAGAGATAAACAAGCAGGTTTTCGACAAAACAGATCTGTACAGATCAGATAGCCACATTGAGAATAATAGTTGAACAAAGTCTGGAATGGAATTCACCGCTATACATCGGATTCGTGGACTATGAAAAGGCATTTGACAGTGTAGACAGAGAATCATTTTGGAAATTGATGAGGCATTATGGAGTTCCCATGAAGATCATTAACTTAATAAGGAAGACCTACGAAGACATGACATGCAGAGTTCTTCATGAAGAACAACTTACAGAACCGTTTAGAATTAGAACGGGAGTGAGACAGGGATGCCTCTTGTCTCCATTTCTTTTCTTACTAGCAATAGATTGGGTTATGAAAACCATATAATCAGATGCAAGAGAAAATGAAAATTATCGATGAGAGGTCACAACAAGTGGGCCTGAAAATACACAGGGAAAAGACAAAGATTATGAGAATTAATGCAAGAAGTGACAACAAGGTTGAACTTGAAGAAACACCACTAAAGGATCGTACACACATCTTGGCAGTAAAATAGACACAGTTGGAGGGACAGACAGTGATATCAAAATAAGAATACAAAAAGCAAGAGGAGCTTTCATTGCATTGGGAAACATATGGAGAACTAGAGAATTCAAGTCCAACACGAAAATAAGAATCTTCAACTCAAATGTCAAGTCAGACCTATTGTATGGCTCTGAGACATGGAGAACAACAAAAACAACAACTAAAAAGCTACAGACTATTATAAACGGGTGCTTGCGTAGAATAGGAGGACTGAAATGGTATGACAAAGTCACAAATGTGGAATGGATGACAAGAACCAGACAAGTGCCAGTGGAACAAGAGTTGAGAAGAAGACGCTGGCGATGGATAGGACACACATTGAAGAAACCTGTTGATAGCATTACAAGGCAGTCCTTGTTCTGGAATCCACAAGGAAAGAGAGGCAGAGGTAGACCAAAAAACACATGGAGAAGAGAACTGGATACAGAGGTGAAAATGAGGAAAACATGGAAAACTTCCGCAGATGGCACAGGACAGGAGGACTTGGCAGGTGTTTGTTCAAGGCCTATGCTCTTTGGGGAGCTAAAGGGTATTGATTGATTGAAGTTTTAAGACCTTTGGGGGGGGGGGGGGTTGTTTGACGTTTTTACATAATGGGTTTGTCAGTCATTCACTATGATGAGAAGATGACCCTGACGATGGAAAAGACACACACTGAGGAAAAGCAAGGCATAAAAACAGGCGTAAAATGAGAGTTTGCTTTAAAAAAAACACACATACACACAATTATCAATATCCTTATTACGTTATATAAAAATGCCAATTTTCGAACTATATTTAGAAGACAACCGCTGTTTCAATCACAATGTGTATAACGCTTTTATTTTTCTCCATCTGTCTGAAATGTCAAGGTACCGTCTTGCTTCCGGCTGAACATTTCTAGTGTTTCGCACGATTACCCCCTACCAGAATTAGTTTTCAGTGACGCATCATCTCACATAACTAAAATATTTGAGGTTTCCCCATCATTCAAGAATCAACTCAACGTCTGAAAACAACAGAACCAACGCAATAAGGCAGCTAAAGACAAGAAAGAACCCAATTTCGACTACTGTCCAGTGTTTCTCTGTTTCATTTTATAGTGTTTCTTATTCATTGTTCGGGACTGCATTCGATTTCTTGTTCCTTCTAATGTTTACTTCCATCACACTTTAATAAAACCAAACAAAAACGAAAATTTCAATTTTTAAGCACGTATTTATTTGTGACAGGAAGAATCACTGAACTTAAAAGGCATTATTTCTGACCCTTTTTGTCGTAGAGAGAACTATACAATATTGTGCTTATTTACTGATTGTGCATGACTCGCTTCCATATGGCAAGATTAGCTCTACGTAACACAGAACTTACTTCCATTGACAAATAATTCTGAAGTACAGAATGTTTGTTACTTTATGAAAAGCAGTTTGTTTGTTTTGCTGGGGTTATTATACTCTGTCTACCACCTGATGCTATTAATGTGGCCAGGTACATGAACACTGTTCCAAAGGTGCATTCTGGAGAAATGTAATTATCCGAGATGACAATTGCTTCAGTCACTTAGCTTTTTAGTCTGATGTGCTTTTTCCTCCTTTTTATCAATCACTTTCTGCAGCTCTGTTTAACTTTTTGCTTTTAAGACTGTATCATTAGTACACCGCCAGTTGTATATTGAGTTTACTAACTGAAGTTCCAGGCGTATACTTAATGTATCTGATGATTAATTTTTCACTGTTCGAAGAAAACAGACTTAACCCACAGCCTTGTCTAACTTCTTGCTTCTTCTACTGGAATTTTTTTATTTGACTGTCAATTCTTATAGCTGCTGTTTGTTGACCATTGTATGTTCTGCGATTCTTCTCATGTTTTTGCACCTGTCTTTAAGCTTTCCAACATTCTGATAATTTCCACATGTTTCATCTTGTCAAATACACAAATATTGATCTATAGTGGCCCTTATAGTTTAAGGGAAAAAAAAAGGGGGGGGGCACGTCTCTGAGGGGACCAGAAAAATGGGTCTACTACTCTCTTGTGCATGTCTTAAGATGCTGCCAACCTCATTAAGTCAAACAAATAGTTAGAGAAACCACCGCTGCCAGAATGTATCAATGCTGTGGTAGAAGATTCTTGCAAGAGTTATCCTCGCTGAATGTTCTTGTAATACATGTGACGTTAACTGCGCATTTTCCTTCCTGAAATCAGCACTGCTCGTCACCAATTTCTGGGTATTTTTATTTCATATCTCACTCTTATTACAACGTTCGGAAGGTCCTGGTTCGATTCCCGGTAAGTCTATCACTTCTGTAATTTTTCTGTTGTCTAGTCTTCTACTTCTTTATTTCTCAATGAGTGCCTGATAACATACCTTTGTGTGTTGTTTGTTTATTTATTTACATTACAGAAACCAGAAGCAATTCAACAGCCTTTGCGAGCTTGGTACTGCAGTAGTTTGAATCCAGTATAGTTCTTTTTATGTTTTTTACAATGTTACTAAATTAATAATTCATTACTGAATAAGAATATTAAGTAACAGAGTTAACGTATTGGCTCGTGTCACAGGATATCCGTTTTGGCAGTTCACACTAAATAACGACATTGAATCATTCATAGAGATGATGCTTCACTGGAACTGCTCATTGTAACCGTGATTTCCTATGGGAAGAGCAAGAAGTGCGAAGTAACAAAGGAAATCCGTGCAATTCATTTTACTTTAGCAGACGCTTGTAACAAGGGGAATCATTTCACTCCCAGATTTTGTGGAGATAAGTGTGTCTTTTTTTTTTAATTGACGGACGTGCCTACGTTTCTCATATGAGTTGTCTGCGAACCTCTGTACAATAAGGTTGTCCTTTATACGGCCGCGAATATACCGTCCAAAGCGGGGACAAGCTGATTTCAAGCTCCTGTTGATACAATCGGCGTCTCTGACGCCTTACTGGTGATCATAGCAATTGAGCGGTATCGTGTAGATATGTAGTTTGTGAGAACGTCACTATTGTTTAGTATAATATTCGCCGCAGTGAGCGGTTTTAGACATAGGCAATCTTGACTTTTACCTAAGGACTCGCGCACAAACATTTGCTTGTCAATGACACGTAATTTGGTTCGCTCTCTTTTCCTTTCCGGCAGTATGGCACTACCTTTATTGTGCGTACTAATTATGTGAACTATTCGATTGTCGGCACATTATATTTTCCTACCTTCCGACAGTATTTGGTATTTTCGAGTCAATGTTTACACTTCTTCCATTCATACGTGACATGTCTGTCTGCCTATCCTCGCGGAGATGGGTAACAGGTAAACTCAGATGGGCGACAAGTTATTTTCGAATAATGACGCCCAGTGGTTGTTTGCATAGGGAGTTCCGGTCAATTATCGATCTGGTGGCATATTAAGACACACCTGAATAAACATCCGGAGAAGCTTGTTATAAAAAAGATGAATGTAAGAGGTTGTAGATGTAAACATTACAGAGAATAGACGGATATAGCAACTCCTTTTACAGAAAATTGACCGTTTGAATTTTACAAAGGTCTGAGTCACGCAGAAAATTCCACGAGGAGTCACCATAACACGAAATATGAACGTATTGGCTGGCATTTGAGGCGCGAATAGACATACACGTTGACTGGAAGTTTGTCGGAAATGCCCTGTTGTAAATAACATGTGAGCGTAGGCCAAGAACTACGCTATAACGTAGAACATTTTAGATATACGACACTGCATTCCAGAATCGTCAAAGTAGAAAACTCGGACTGAAGCCAGGAAAGAGCAGAAGTTAGGATTATGAACTTACAGCACGGAAAACAAGTGTTAGAGCACCTTTTGAATAATACAGGGTGTCCATAAAAGATTGTACCCTTTTCAACAAATTTATTCTTGGCCCCATGACGTGGTACAAGGATGCTTTCTATCACAAAAGTAAGATAATCTCTGCAAGTTTTTAAGCATACCTTAAAAAGACTCAAAAAAGTGCGCATGCGTGCAGGGGTATTTCAAGTGAAACTTTCGCAGTTGAGTTGCAACCGGTAATTGTTTCATGTCTCTCAACACACTGGTCAAGTAGGTGGAAAAAAAAGAAATAGATACATTCTTTTATGGTATGCTTAAAAACTTGCAGAGATTATCTTACTTTTGTGATAGAAAGCATCCTAGTACCACATCATGGGGCCGAGAATAATTTTTTTGAAAAGGGTACAATCTTTTATGGACATCCTGTATAATAAGGAAACTCCATCTTTTAATACGGAAACCGGACTCCTACAGGACCTACTCACAAAGTCACAGAGGGATTCTATAATATAAATAATACCCCAGACGTGTGTTCGGGGCATCTGCATCAAGTTGCCGAGACTATTCAAACTGAGCAAGAAGTCTTTGATCCCAGTATTGGGGTAAACTGTAACATATTTTTATACTTTGAATTTGGCATATTTGAACTTGCTGGTGGTTATACAGGTCCTTAAGAGGCTGGAAACCTCAGCACGTGAAAATGATATATTCATGAACCACCACAGCAAATCCCTGGTGATTGCTTCGTGCTAATTCTCTCAGGGAACTAAAAGCAGAGGTAACCCCAAACTCCAAGTGGAGCAGGGAGTCAATGATGATGCCATCATATGTATATAATTATTATAATTGGTAATAGGTTGTATGTATGCTTAAAAATGTTCCTTCAGGCACAAGCCACTTGCCGCTGTCCAGTCGCAATTTTTCCATTAAACTAACTAAAAGAATGGTGATTTGCATCATATCCCCTGAGTTATATGATATTGTTGAGGTGTGTATTCTGTCCATCATAATGTAACAGTACTGTATATGTGAGTAGGGGTCAGGTCAACCCAGGCAGTACAATGATGTGAATATAGGTCACCAGGCGTTGAGGCACCGACAGGGTGCAATGAAGACTCTCTCTCAAACGTACAGGCTCTCAGATGTGTAGTGATCGTAGAAATGTGTGGTTGACATGATGTGTGGGTGAGCAGACATCAGATAAGATGATGGACGCGAATGTGTATAGGCTCTTGGACAATGGCACGATACACCCACTCAACCACATGTAGAAGTCAGAGAACGTTGTTATCAGCAGCTGACTTTACAATACTTTAATGCAGTACGATTACAAGAGACACCGACATCAGGACAGTCATTTGACAAAACTCAGGAACATTGTAAACATGACGACAGTTTAGTACAGTTTGCATCAACAGTTCATCAGTAAGCTGTGCATATTTGATGCTGACTTCATTCTAACTCTCTTCCTACAGCCACAGCAAAAATACCACCCATTGCCAGCGGGTCTTTAAATATGAGTTTAAACCAACTCTATTCTGACATCAGCTAAAACAGACATTATAAGGTCAGTCCTTTATTTATATTACAACATTAGTGAAATTTATTATTATTTCTGGGGGTTTACGGTGATTCTCATCAGGTCAATGGTTTTTCAACATTGTCTAGTATACAACAGACCGCAAAATATGGCAGGCCTCTGTGGTATTCCTTAGCAAACAAGGTAGGTCAGACCCTGTCCAATATGATAATATAATGTTCTTTGGGAATATATAGGCCCTAAGCAAATAATGTCAGCATAATTCGTGAGCTCAAACTCTCGTATCCTCGAAGGACTCTTTCCCGCCCAGGGAAAAGTCACTGAGCTGGTAAATAAATGTTATACGTGATTCTGATAATAGAGGAAAATGAATCAAAGGATAATTTACCTTGTCATCCCTTCAGAATAACACTAATAAACACACTCGTCTCCTAGACACATAGAAATATATCATGGGGAAACAATCTTTAGACATCTTGGTCTCACACACAGAGGACTTTCCTTCCCCAGGCTTAAAGCCAGATCGAAGACGTCAAAAGTACGTCTTGACACTCTGAAAAACACAGCTCGACTGCAGATCGGAAGTCTTTCTTAACGCCACCAAAAACTTGCGCATGCGTCGTAGACGCTAGACCCTCTGAGCTAAACTCAGGTGGGCGATGTTGAACACATACTAGGAAAAGACTGACCATTCAAGCCATATATGGTCAGGTAACCAGACATCGGTTCTAGTTGCAAACATTCCGAGAAAAGCTGACCATTCAAGCCATATGGTCAGGCAACCAGACATCGGTTCTAATATTAGAACGCTAGGTTAAAACAAGTGGGATAACGACCACTGTTGAATTCAACCCAAGTAAGACCTGAGTAATACCCCTTTTATCAGGAATCTAAAAAATAATGTCTCCAAACTAAACAGGTACATTTAACAAATTATAAACTCAGCGAAACTGTACGCAACAGATATACGCTCAGGGAGAGTAAAGATTCAGAGAAAAGAATAGGTTGACAGACAGCGGGAAAGGACCCTGATTAATATCAGGAAAACAAAGACATAGCAGCGGAATTAGTTCTTTTATTCCCTCTAAAGTTGGTGGTACTAGTTTACGAGACCATTTGAGGTTCGATTCTACGATACCTGCTGTACTGCTGTTTTGTGGTTCAAAGCTTGCAATCAACACTAGAAACATACATTTAACGGGTTGTGAAGATACCTGTCTTGACCAGGAAAAGTGACCTATCTACAGAGACGATTTGACGGAAACAGTAGCATCAACACTCCAGCTGTTTGGAAGCTAAGTGACATTTTAGCAGGCCAACACAACAGAACTTATTGATTTATACTCCACAACTAAGTTTCCTAAAGCCGACATCAGTCAATGACGAAACCTATTTGTTAGTAATCACCAGTTCATATTTATTTACTTACTTACTTACTTAGTCGTTCCCCTTCTACCGTGAGGTGTAGAGGTTTGGAAGAGAGAGCGCCAGACCATTCTATCAGCTGTCTTCTTCCTGGCCTGGTTCCATTCTAGTCCTCGGTCCTTCAAAGATTGTCTAATGTTGTCCTCCCAGCGGACTCTGGGTCGTCCTGGAGGTCTGGATCCCTGGCTCTTTGTTTCCCATGTTTATTTACACTTGTTCCAAAGTAAGTGATCCTTAAATTTGTTATATGTTGTTTTACAAATTCATATTTGATTTAGTTACGACAGAGAGAAGTGCACAGGGATAAATCAGCATATTAAATATATCAATATTTACATCTTCAGAGCCAAATAATAAGAATTTCACTGTTAATTCAGTTGAGGGCTCGTACGAATTAATTATATAATACTTCTCCACAAAAGTTGTCGGGCAGATAAAAGTTAACATTGCTAAGAAACAGTTAGCGTTGTTCTTGACTTCTGAAATATCTTGTGAATACTCCCTCGAGGTAGAAGCATCATCATTCTTCTATCTGCCTCTCTGCCAAGAGTAATCTTGTGCGAAGGCAGACACCTTTGAAGACCCAACATTAGATACTCTAGGTTTTGGCCATTGATAGACCATCACTGCAGAGCAAAGGGGAGGCAACCCGTGAAGTCAATACAACAGGAATTTACATAAAGGGGCCTTGCAAGTATACGCGTGCCTAGAGCCTAGCAAACCTAAAACCGGCACTGACTGGCCGTTGAAGAGACGTAAAGAAATACACATGGGTGGAGATATTCCGACCTGGACTCAGTTGTTCTATCAATTAAAAAAATATATATATTTGCTGTATTTTTGCGTCTAATTACCATTATTAAAAAAGTAGTTTACTATGAATTTTAAAGACATAAAAATTTGAATAACTAATTAGTCTTTGTTGTAATAAAGGGGACTGATACAATTTAGTCGTGAATTATATACAGCGCCACTGTTCTTAGGAACTATTCAGCCAAATAATGTCATCCGTCATTTCTTTTCACATTTTCATAATGGAAAGAGTTGTCTATTTCCAAGCTGATATTTAAATAATGCGTGAGCACAAACCTGTTACACTTCGTCTGCCGCTGGCAAGAGTGCCGATGGACCCGTAAGCAGCTCGTCTAGAATGAAAAAACAATTCAGTGTCCTGCTACTCCAGAAGGTCAACAAGATCATTAAGTCAGGATTTCTGAGATGGTGGTTTGCGAACACAGGATGTCATTATTTCTGATTTGCTCTTCTTGCAGTTTAAGTGCCACGCAGACTGCGTAGGCGAACATAACTCACCAAAGTTCCTGCCTCTTGTGCTGTTTATCCATTCTTATCTTTGCTTATTTCCACACATGTGGTGAACGAAGATAAATAGTAAAAGTCTTTCTTGAACAAAGGACAACGAATCGTCCTACGTCACGACCAGAAGATCTTCGCCAGGAACAAATAAACGAAAACGCTAGAGAAAATAAAGTGATAACTAATCTAACAAAGATGTTAGCAGTGCTTATGGATTCCAGAAAGCTGTACTTACGGATGTCAGAAACTCATTGTACAGCTCACTGTTCATGCAAAAACTGCTAAATTCCTTTGAGGACAATAACTAATGACAATGAGGTACATGCTTGGAGCGCTGTCGATTATATCCAGATATGCGATGGCTCAGGCAAAAGCCTATATGCGAGTAACCAGACAAACGGCATCCTCTCTATGGAAACATAGCTGACATTAAGGGAGTAAGAATAAAAAGAGGGATGTCATGTCTCCCCTGCCAGAGACAACGATCAAGCAGGTGACCACAGTTGAAAATATATTCAAAGAAGAGTGGAGTATGTCAGATGAGAACTGGATTAACTACCAGTAAGTCATCATCAGCCTTGGCAGAGAGTGTAGAACATGAGGCAATGCAGAACTGGAAATTAATCAGCTGAAACATGATCATGCCGGGGATAATGATGCCATTGTGCATACAGATGGATCTGTGATCCCAGGTGAGAAATCGGGTTTGGGCTTCTCTGCTAGAGTAAAGGGCACAATCGTCGCCTTACATAGCGGGGCGTACAAGATAACAACTTTCAGCATGAGAATGGACTCAGAGGCAGCTACTGCAGCCTTAAGGTGGCTAACTGAAACTTCAGTAACAAAGGCAGTCATTGTGTCAGACTCCTAGTCCATGCTTCGAAAGGTTCAAAGTGGTTGGTTGCGGCATGAATGGAAAACATTCACAGGAGCTTCGAGTCTGGAGGATGTGGCGTGGATCTACTGTCCTGGTCATTCAGGGGTATGCGGTAATGAGAGCTGACAGACTAGCATCACGAGCACGCACAGTAGGGACACTAGATATGGATAAGGGAGGGAGAGATACTGAGAAAAATTAATTATCGCCTGTTAGAGAATGACACTGCAATAGATAAATCATCAAGGTTAAGACTGTTAGAATTTGGCATAAAACGTAAGGTTAGCAGAGCTGGACGTATGAGAGGATGCATCTGCCGTGTATATAACCAACCAGCTACACGGACAGTTAGCATTCACACTCTTCGACATATACTGATGGAGACTGAGCACCTATGGGTTTGCCCGGAGTGCAATGATGTCGATTCTGTTAAACAATATCAACAATAGCCATAACTAATGAAAAAAAAATTCGCTAAAACGCTCCTTAATAGAAGAGTGCGGATGAACTAGCATTACCCCAGCGGTTGTGAATAATTCGAACTTAACCAGGCCAAAGTCCAAAATAACATCTATTACGAACATAATTATTCACTTTACACAGCTGTTGTGGTTTAGTGTGCACGCTAACCGGATAAACGTATGTTTGTCGCGTTGTCTGTCTGTACCCATAACATAGGAAAATAAATCAAATAATTAACAAATGTACTATATACGGTTCATGAAGTTGGCAACCTCATCACGTAAACCGAATAGCTACAGAAACCACCACTGCAAGAGAATGTGAATGCTTTGTGCAGACTTCCTGAAGGGGGCCTGCTGCAGGGGTAGCACCATACTTCTTCTTCAAGTACCGTGCCCAGTGGCGTAGGAGATCATGTCTCTCCACAACTTCCGGTCTCCAGTACAATTCATCAATTTTGCTGTTGACTTCTTTCCATGGAAAGCACCATAATACATACGGAAAATGTTATACAAAACCAACGTTTCAGATATCATGAAAGATCTCTGTTTTCACTTATTTCCAAAATTCTCCAACAGCCCTAATTTCTATTTCCTCTTCATCTTGCTCTTTATTGAGCGTGGGGCCTTACTGCAGTAGCTATCCACTAAACTGTCTGGTTATGCACATTATTTCTTATTCTTTGTCATATCGTCTCTTCCAATTAGAATGATCCTACATGTCCCCTAGAGGGTCGCATCGTCAACGGGAAAACTTAAAACGTTGTGCCTATTCACATGTACAGATAACGTAAAATTTACATCTACCTGTGCATGAGTTTTTGCTGTGGTCTTAATCTTTCTTCTTCTTCCGTCTTTAGCCAACGACCGGCAAAGCAGTCAGCAGTGGCCATTACGCCTAGTGGCGTCTTAAGGGCAACAGCGAATAGATTTTCTTTGCCGTTGTTCCCATCACGCCTAATGGCGTCTTTAGGGCAACGACAAATCAATCCATTTGTTGTTGTTTCCGTAATCAAAGTGACTGGCAAACGGGTGATCAGCCCGTTGGGTGTGGTCTTAATATCTGCCGAAAAAAAAGTTATGTCGCAAAGTTAGACATAAATTGAATTTTTTTTTTTAAAGTAAGGTTACATAGTGGTCTCTCGCGGCAAAGGCATCGGGTCCGAAACATGGTGGCGTCAAGCTGCAGTCGACCGAGTTGTAAATGTGTGCCTGACTCTGCTCACGAGGAAGGAAAGGAAAAGGCAGCGAGGAAAGGAACTGGTCACCCCATCTCTCGAAGCTGGACATAGTATATAGTGAAGGCTCTCACTCCACTGCCCTACGGCAGCATCTGCTATGGGACTAACCTATACCAACTATCTCATATACAGGAGCATCCGAGAACTCACATCAACAACATTATCATAGTTCATAATATTTGTTAACGCACACAACGGCCTAAGCGAAGCCATCAATATTACGCCCCCTCACCCCAACGTTTTCTTCGCGCATTTAATTTCTCCCTTCTTTATAGGGGTCGGAGTGGCTAAGAGGTATGGCGCTCACCTCGAATCTTAAAGGTACCATGTTCCATTCCAAGTAGAGAGAATATAATTTATGGACATATTTTTTTCAGAACAAGTGGTCTTAATGATGTCATACTCCTCCCCTCCCCCGGTCTCATGGGTAGTGAGATCGGCTGCCTAGTCTTCTCGAATAAGGCCGAAAAAATATACGAGGTCCCGTGTGCAGGTTGCGCACGTTAAAAATCCCACGGCAGTTGGAAATCGTAAAGAGTAGACCATAAGGCTGCTGCCCTGGTAAAAATTTAAAAATTAGAAACTACCAACCACAGAAATATTTATAGAATGTGTGATTCCTATATATACACACTGAGATTCTCGCCGGTGCTACGGAGTTCGTGCACTGTGCTGAGATCCTCCTTGTGTGATCTAAGGGAGTAGATTGGAGCACTGACTGAGTTGTCCGTGTGCAATGAAGATAGTCATTAAAACCAAACTAAACCAAACCCGTCTGTATATTTACTTTCCAGTACCTGACGCCCATGCCATCTCCCCCTCATTAACAAAAGAAGAAACAAAATCAGCGCCCGCCACAGACAAGCACCTCCCTCATCAGACCCTCAAATCAGCAATGGAGCTATTGAACAACCAACTTTCCATATCAGCACTGCAGAGAAGTGGTGTATGTGGGCGAATGTACAAATGGATTGGTCACTACCTGGAAAATAGAACCGCCAGAGTACAGCTGCAAGGACAGACTAGTAAAAAGTTTATATTAGAGCAGGGTGTCCCACAAGGGGGAGTCCTGTCATTTACACTGTTCCTTGCATACATAAATGACATTATTGACAATATTCAACAAATAGCACACAATGCTTCCTTTGCAGATGACTTAGCGTTGTGGATCTCTGAAGAACGTATCACAACTGCAAACATTCTGATGCAGCAAGCACTAACATCACTGGAAGAGTGGGCCAAAACATGGCTCATGAAGATTAATGAAGAGAAAACAACGTACACTGTATTTTCCCTCTCAACTAGACCTCAGAGCTTCAAACTAGTACTAAACGGAGTAAATCTTCATTTAAATGAAAATCCGAACTACCTAGGCATTATTTTTGATCGCCGTCTGACTTGGAAAAAACAGGTTGACAGAAATCGAATGACAGCAAGACAAAGAATGGCAATTATGAAAAAACTTGCTGGAACAACTTGGGGTGCAGATGAGAAAGTGCTTAAGACGTTGTACACAGGGCGAGTGAGGCCAGTTCTTGAATATGGCATGGCAGCATGGGCAACAGCAGCTAAGACAAACTTCGATAAAATTAGCAGACTCCAAAATCAAGCAATGAGAATTATAACGGGAGGCATGAAGTCAACACCTATAAAAGAACTCGAAAAGATTACATGCCTCCAGCCAATGACAGATAGAAGAGACTGCAGGGCTCAACAACAGGCCGAAAAATTCAAAAGACTAACAGACCACCACCCAATGTGCCATAGAATAAATGTTCTTAGAAGGCAAAGACTCAAATGCAACAGAAAATGGAGGTGGGGGTGTCTTTCTGACCTTAAGCACTGGTGCAGAAAAAAGGCTGTCAGTGGCGACAGGACGATTCTCCAGCAACTTCAGAGCAGAGGCAGAGGCCTTGAAAACTGCAGCAGAGGTTATATTGACAGAAGAAACGGCAGAGAGACAAGTTGCTTTCTTTACTGATGCACAGTCAGTAATTGCAACGTTGAAAAGACAAAATAATACAGACCTGGATGATCTCAGAAGTGCTCCACAAACTTTGTCAACGATTCAAAAGTGTTGGGATCCAGTGGATCCCATCTCATTGTAACATCACCGGCAATGAAGAGGCTGACAGAATGGCAAAAGAAGGTTCACATCTACCTCAGCCTGACGCAAGCATAACTTTTGAGGAGGCAAAGAGTTTTATCAGAATCAGTTACAGAAACAAATGGAATGTAGAACATCCAGGGCGCACACAGAATGATGCTTACTACCAGCTCCACAGAAGAGAACAAGTGGTAATCTTCAGACTCCGTACTGGCCACAACAGATTGAGATACCATCTATTCAACAAGCTAAAGATAGGAACTACCGATCAGTGTAACTGTGGCACTGATAAAATGACTGCTGAACATCTGCTTCAAAGTTGCCCCTTATATGTGGTACAGAGAAAGTGCATATGGCCGACGCCAGCTCCTTTCGTGGAAAAGCTTTACGGGGATTCAAATAGCCTCAAACTGACTACTGCTTTCTTTGAGAACATTCAAGTGGACGTCCGAAGAAGAAGAAGAATAATATCAGCATGTGGGCTTAATTGTCACACACACATACAGAAAATACTTCACTAACTGGATGATTAAAAAAAAACCAATTAGTTCACTAAGCAACCCACCGACTTTATTAAATGAACCAGGCGCGGGCGATTAAAGATGAGCAACGGGGTGGTGGAGTAGATTATGTGGGGTTAATTATGTCACCTGAGTAACTGAGTTAATCTGATTTCAGCTGAAAATGGATACGAAGGGAGCAGAAAAATATTCAAAATAATTGGCATCGGGTTTTCCTATATCAGGAACAGCGAGGGACAAACGCTTGGGGCCATCCAGACAGGAGCACGTTGTGTAAAGTGCCGTAAGGTCAACATTTTGGATGACAGACTCGATTGGAATATTAACGAGAGTAAAGCTCGGCTGAGTTTGTGACCTTATTATTCATTATCTAAATAGATGAAATCACAAGAGAGCTAATCTACACTCCGAAAATATCCGCAGATTTTGGATGCTGCGCACAACTGGCGTCTTCTTCTCTACGTACACGCTCAGACGTCTACTTGAATGTTGTCAAAGAAAGCAGTAGCCAGATAAAGGCTATTTGAATCTCCGTAGAGCTTTTCCACGAATGGTACTGGTGTCGGCCATATGCGTTTTCTCTGTTCCGCATATGATGGGCAACTTGTTGAAGCAACTTTGAAGCAGATGTTCATGGCGTCTGATGGGTACGAAAGACGAACAGCTGCATAACATACGTATAAAACACAACACCTCACATACATAATGTTTTTTTTTAAATGGTACTTAAAATCACATTGAGGCAATAAAGCCCGACTGAACGCAAAGATGATTACTCATAAGTAGGACTAGGATTTTGGTGATTTTGCATCTTTGTGTTTTGGTATATATTTTCTGTGTGTGGCTTAACCAAAATTTTGCTCAGTTGAATATGAACGTGTTTCATAAAAAGAAAAAAACTAAGCTGATTTAAGAGTCTTTGTTAAGGCATTATTATGCATTTTTTGCTATTTTTGGCATGAGAGCATTTTTTTAAGATTTGTTGGTCATTTCACAGCATGTTTGTTGTTTTGGTTTTTTTTTCAGTCAATATTTTGGCATTTTCAATAAATAAATAAAAAAACAGGCAACAAGCATATTTTAGTGTTTTCTTACTTTTTTTTTTCTTTTTTTTACAAATTACTTAACTGTTTTCCCCAAGCTGTTTAATCATTTTCCCTAAATCCCTAAAAACAAATGTTGCTGGTAAATTTTCCTATGTAAAGACAAATTTTGGATTTCTGCCTGGTGCCATTTCTTCCTTAGAGAAGTCACCAGTTCTATTAGTGGATCAGATAGCTTTGATGAAGAAAATAGTCAGTGACAGGCAGTTTGAATTGAGACGTGGGAAAGGCTGTGCAAAATATAACTGAGCAAGTTTTGAAACAAAAATGTGGGATATGAAAAGCTGTGCTTAATTTCACACTTTTCTTTTGGTGAATTTTCAGCGGACATAGAAACTGGCTGCTTGAGTGCTTGCGTAGAATAGAGGGATTAAAATGGTATGACAAGGTTACCAACGTGGAACTGATGACAAGAACTAGACAAGTGCCAGTGGAACAGGAGATGAGAAGAAGACGATGGCGATGGACAGGACACACACTGAGGAAACCTGTTGATAGCATTACAAGGCAGTCTTTGTTCTGGAACCCCCAGGGCAAGAGAAGCAGAGGTAGACCAAGAAGCACATGGAGAAGAGAGCTGGAAACAGAGGTGAAAATGATAAGGAGAACGTGGAAAGAACTTGAGATGATGGCACGTGACAGGAGGACTTGGCATGTGTTTGTTGAAGGCCTATGCTTCTTTGGGAGTGGAGGGTTATGAATGAATGAATAGAAACTGGCGTACCTTATTTCAAGTATGCCCCTGCCCTGTGGTGTCAATAGTAGTGCAAAAAAAGCTTTTCAGTATTTACAAGTTTGTTGTCGGTCAGTAGAAAGTTATTTTCTTTTGAGAGTCTATTAACCACCAGACCACACGGTCTTTTATATTTGGACATGTGCTTTAATATAACCGATAGACTAAACGGTGCTCGCCTCGCCAAAACAAAGCAAAAATATAAAAAAATGTGATTTAGTAAAAAGATTTTTTTAAAATTTTGACAATCTGAACATGGTTTCCATTGTGCGTTGCCATACTTTATTCATTAAATAATAAATTTAAGTTTGCCATTGAAACTGTAAAAATATTCAGCTGTTATATAAAGACACCATATAGGGTGAGTAGTTTAAATTAAAAAAATAAACTAGCCTAAATTGTGATTGGCTTTAACAAAAATAAATTAGTGAAATTGAATTTCGTGTGAGCGAATTTTTAACTATAAGACCTGAGTATCTTAAGACCCAGCACGGATTCCAATTCTCATTGTCAGAGTGCCAGATTAGGTGATAGGAAAGATTTTGCAGCGCTCTAACCACGCTGTCAATCGAACGCATGTGCTTAATGGATAACACCGCCACGGGTTAAGGCCGTTAACGTATCTAAACACTTACAACAAAACAAGACCTTGGGGGGGGGGGGGGGGGCGCCTTGGTTATATGCGTATCCAATGTTGCTGACGTGTAGACCACTTATTCGGATTCCATTTTCGTCAGTTTCGTACAAGTACAGTATCTTATCTTTTCCCGATACAACTATATCATTTGGTGGATAGCGAGCATCACTGGGACACTACATTTAAATACTGTTATAATATGTAACCTAATTTTTTTTTTTTTTAATTATATACGAAGACATGACTTGTACAATTCCTCATGATAAAAAAAAATTACTGAGCCCTTTCATATAAGAACTGGAGTGCGACAAGGATGCCACTTGATTTATCTTCTTACAGGCTACTGACTGGACTATGACAACAACGACTTCAACCAATAGAAATGGGACTCAGTGCACAATGACATAACAGCATGGTGATCTAGATTTTACAGACGATCCGGTCTTTCTGTCCCACTGCTGTAACTAAACGCAAGACAAAAAGAAAATGTGTGATGAGAGATAACAGCAAAGGCTTTGAAAATACACAAAGACAAGGAAAAGATTATGAGAACAAATACGATTATCGATAGGCAAATTCCACTGGGAGATACATCCCTGAAAGATGTGAAATCACACATACATTATGGCATCAATCGAGACAAAGTTGGAGAAAGAGATAATGATATCAAAATATGAGTGTAAAAGATTTCATCGCAACGGAAAATATGTAAAGGCAGAAATAAATCGCGGTCAACACAAAAATAAGAGTCTCACATGTCAAGTCAATCATACTGAATGGCACTGAAATACGGAGAACAATAGAAACTGAAAATCAGAAAGACAGACTTTCAACAATGGGTGTCTGGCAGAATAGAACGGTTGAAATGATTCAGCCTAAGATCACGTGTTATGAAATGATGACAAGAACCACACAAATAATGGAACAAGATATGTGGAGAAGCGGTGGCGTTGGATAGAAGCCATCCTGAGAAAACCATGGGATGGCATTTCGAGGCCGTCCTTGTTCTTCGGTCCCCGGGGTAGGAGGTGCAAAAGGAGACCGACAAACAACTTGAAGAGAACCTTTGACATGAAAGGGATGGGGGGAAATATGGAAAGACCTTGAACGAATGGTGTCATGAGTGTGTTTACTAAAGGCCTGGGCTCAGAAGGGATTTGGTTTGGTTTGATTTTAAGGACCATCTTCATTTCACATGGAAAACTGCATAAGTGCTCAGATCCCCTCCATTAGATCACAAGGAAGATCACAGCACAGCGCACGAACTCCGTAGCACCTGCGAGGATCTCAATGTGCGTATCCAGGAATCACACATTCTATAAATATTTTTGTGGTCGGTAGGTTTCCTAATTTTTAAATATGCCTACTCTTTACCATTTCCAACTAACGTGGGATTTTTAACGTGCGCAACTTGCACACGGGATCTCCTATTTTTTCGCCCTTTTTCGAGAAGGCTAGGCATCCGATCTCACTACACAGGAAATCAGAGGGGAGTTTGACATCATTAGGAACCACTGGTTCTGAAAAAAGTATTCCATCACTTATTTTCCCTGTGCTGGGAGAGAACCCGATACCTTCCGAATTAGAGGCAGATCCATATCTCTGAGCCACTCCGACTCCCCACCCCACCCTCCGACCAAATGGAGCTAAAAGGTAAAGATGATGATAATCTGTTGGACACTCCATGATTCTGTCGAAATGTTGGCCACCTACAATCAACGTATTAACTTCACCTATGTGTGAATGGACTACTGCACATATTTATCCACAGCCTCGACGAATACTTGAAGAGATGCCATTGTGACGGTATTGCCTCCCCTGCTTTGCAGTAGTGGTCCAACAGTGGCCAAAACTCAAGAGTATATAATATGGGCTTCAAATGTATCTACCTTCGCACAAGATTACTCTTGGCAAAGATGTAGATAGAAGGGTGATGACACTTCTATTACAAAGGGAGTCTTCACAAGATATTCAGAACAAGCGAGAACAATACTGCTTTGGCTGAGTATGTGCCGACACTTTTGTGAAGGATTTAAGCACTTATTAATTTCAGCTCGTCAAGCCCCCACCCCTGATTTACTCAGTGGAATTCTTATTATTCTAGTATAGCTCTGTTTAGAGTGTGTGTAGTACATTGACTGAGACAAACATGCAGTAACTTTAAAATGATTAAATCTAAGTTAAATTTGTATAATTACAAATAACAAAATTTAATAATCACTTAAGTTTTAACAGATGAAAAATAATTTGAATAGTTATGGATCAAGAAAAGTAATCATCACGGTCGTTATGGATTGTGAAATGTTACAAGAAGTTCAAGTGGCAGCATAGATCTGAACTTAGCTGCCAATGACGGTTCTGCTCCTTCTTTTGGGTTGGTACTTTTCACACTGCTCACGCTCGTCCCTGGTCAAGGTTGTCGGGTGTAGCTCGTTTCCCAGAAATGTCCAGGAGAGTCTAACACGTGAGTCCTTCGTCTTAAAGCTTAGGCCACTGTTCCCTTCTTGTTCCAGAGATAGTACTTTCTGCTGGTACCACCAATAACTATGGTAAAAGAATAGAACGAAACGCTCTTCTGAGTATGGCGTTTTCCACCCCATAGTTAAGAGTTCCTATCTTACAATACCACCTTTCCATTAACTCAGAATTTACCATCGATGAGAATTAAATTTAATCCCTTGGGATAAAACTTTCTTTACATTTAAATAGAATAGCTTTAGCTTTACATTACATTTAAATGAAAAGGTTAATAATACAGATAGAGTCTGTTATATACATCTCCACTGATTGAAAAGTGTTCACAATATAAATTAATATGTTTTCATTTATGTTTAACCATGATCAAGGAAGAAAGCTACCCCACCTATCTTGGGGTGACATTTGACCAAAGGCTTACATGGAATAAGCATATTGAAAATGCAGAGGGAAAGGCCCGAAGACGACTAGGCATACTCAGAAAATTAGCAGGTACCAACTGGGGAGCAAATGAAGATTTATAATGGAGTAATAAGACCACACTTAGAGTTTGGCTGAGCAGCATGGTCATCAGCTGCTAACTCACATCTGCAGTCTTTGGATTGGACATGGTGCAAAATCAAGCTCTCAGGCTCGTTACAGGAGCCATGAAAATTACACCAATATCAGAGATGCAGAAAGCTGCTGGATTACAGACATTGTCCTATAGAAGAGACACAAAAACATGATCCAGATGGAAAAGTACAACAGTATGCCAACGCACCCAATGAAGGCAAGACTAGATGATCTGGCATTGGGACGTCTAAAACGTAGCAGCTTTGTGCATCGGGGAAAAAGACTTAAAAGACAGCATCAAGAAG
The DNA here is from genome assembly GCA_024509875.1 of Oreohelix idahoensis. Lineage (NCBI taxonomy): Eukaryota > Metazoa > Mollusca > Gastropoda > Stylommatophora > Oreohelicidae > Oreohelix > Oreohelix idahoensis. The sequence goes on from JAMPIV010007115.1 coordinate 188,102, forward strand.
ACCTATCCATGAAGACAACATCACTGAAGCCCACCCTATACCATGTACCATGGGAACAGGCCAGCAGTGCCCTCCAAATTAATACATCAGTCAGTGGTCTCACAAGTGGATGTGAGTATAATGATCTGCAAAAACGAACTGCTACATTGAGTATGATCCAAGAAAGCTATCCCAATCAATCATGGATACATGCCTATACAGATGGATCAGCAACAAATGCTGTTAGGAATGGAGGTGCCGGTATCTTTATCTCATATCCTGACAACCACTATGAGACTAGGCACATTCCCACTTGTAAATTCTGTTCCAACTATACAGCTGAGGTTCAAGCTCTAGAGCAAGCTGCAAATATGATTTATAACACCAACTCTGACTGCCACCTGGTAGTCATACTCACAGATGCACTGTCTGTCCTGCAAGCTCTCAAGGGTGGTAAACTCCAGCATCTAAGAAATGAACTAAACAAGGTAGCTGCCAAAGAAAGAACCATACTTCAGTGGGTACCATCTCATTGTGGTGTACCCGGAAATGAAAAGGCAGATAAACTTGCAAAGAAGGGAGGAGAATGCGAACAAGAAGATAATGAAATCACATACACTGAGAAAAAGAGAGCTATCCAGACTATCAGAAGAGAACAGAATCAACCCGACGACGACTAACACATTCTTGACCGGCAGGGACAGATAACCATTTTTTGCCTCAGGACAGGGCATAACAAACTGAATAAACACATGCACAAGCTACGATTGTCTGCTTCACCACTGTGCACATGTGGATTAAACGAACAGACTGCTGAGCATGTTCTACAGGATTGTCCTCTGTATGACCAGTTAAGAAAGATATACTGGCCCAATGACTCAACACTAAACTCAAAGCTATATGGAGCTAAAGAGGAACTTCAAATAACAGTCGAATTCATCATGAGAACTCGTCTGACGGTGTAAACATCAAAGATGCGATCGCAAGAAGAAGAAGAAGAATTTATGTTTACACTGATTGAAAAGTTTGAAACTTCCATTAACTTTAAAATGAATAGTTTCACATAGACATTTACACTGGTTTAAAGCTTGAAAACTTACATTAATTTTAAAGTGAATATGTTTATATGGACATTTACACTGCTTTGAAAATGTAAGTATTATACTTAGAATGTACATCATTTTTTTTCATCTTTCCCTCCCTGCTCCGTATGGAACCTGGAACTACTTTATGCTTTTAGTTTTCTTTACGAAACTAGCAATAAAGCAATCACCAGCCCGTGCAGTGGTGGTTCATGAATCATCATTCTATACGCTGAAGTTGCCAGCCTCAAATGACTTTGACATCCACTAGCGAGTTTCACATATTAAAATTCACATGGTAATATATTAAGGTGACCAGACGTCCCGGTTTTTCCGGGACAGTCCCGGTTTTGGACCATTTTTGATAATTTGTCCCGACTTTTTTTAAATGCAATCCGGGACGCCAATTTGTCCCGGTTTTGGACGAATTTGCCAATTTGGCATAAATCTCACAGATTAAAAAAAAAATTATTATTCCGTGGCTGACTTGAGGGAAATTTTAATTATTAGTGAACTGGCGCCGAAACAGCACAAGAGGTTGTCAGGACCGCGAATTAGTTTTGTAGTTCCAATGTGATATTCGCAGTTATTTGAAATTTTAGGTAGTGGTAAAGTACCAAGATTTTGCGTACGCTATACGTTTATTTAATTTAAACGGTGAACTATTTGTGCATATTTTGTTATTGTTGTAAGAAAATTGTACCAACGCGTAAATGCAGTTTCAATGAAGATTTACAAAAGGAATATCCGTTTATTAAAAAGAGTACATCAAACTTCAATGTACGATGCAATATATGTGCCTCCGGGTTTTCGATAAGCCATAGTGGACGTGGTGATATTAAGAACCACATAAGCAGTGAGAAACATAAGAGAGCCGTCGTTACAGCTGCATCAAGCTCGTCGTTAACCACTTTCTTCAGAGCTGATAAAATTGGTGACCAAGAAGAGCAATTAGCTTCTATAGAAGGCGCCTTTGCATACCATACAGTGCTACACAATCATACTTTCAGGTCTATGAATTGCACATCAAAATTACTTCAGGTTACTTTAGAGCCAAAATTTGCATGTGCACGTACGAAAACAGAAGCCATTATTCGAAATGTCTTGGCACCCCATATTCTAAATGAGGTAAGGTGTGACCTAGAAAAGTCTACATTTATTTCTGTACTGACAGATGCATCCAACCACAAAGAATTCAAGATTTTCCCTTTGCTTGTCAGATACTTTGATCACAGTAATGGAGTGAAAATTAAAATATTAGAGTTAAAGTCATTGCCATGTGAAACATCTGATATTGTAAGTAGTTTTCTTAATGACTGCATAACTGAAAATGGTTTAGACAGGAAAGTAGTTGGAATATGCGCAGACAACACAAATTCCAATTTCGGAGGTGCTGAAAGGAAAGGACAGAACAATGTTTTCAAAAAACTGCAAGAAAACCTTGGACATGGTCTTATGGGAGTTGGGTGTGCAGGTCATATTTTTCACAACACTGTTCGAACAGCTGCAGATGTACTGCCTGTTGATGGTTGATGTCGAGCTGATTATTGCTAAAATTTATCTACTCTTTAAATCATACACAGTACGAGTTTTGCCAGTTTGTGGAAACAGACTTCCAGATGATCTTAGGTTATGCTCAGACTATGTGGCTTGCTCTGCTGCCTGCTGTTGAAAGGGTTCTTCAGATGTTCCTGCCTCTAAAATCATATTTTCAATCTCAAGACAGATGCCCAGTTTTTATACATAAATTCTTTGAAAATCCTCTATCTGAGGCATGGCTTGTTTTTGTTCACAGTCAGGCCTCTCCATTCCACGAAGCAGTGCAAAAAATAGAGGGACAGACGGTCACTGTGTTTGAAGTCATTGACAGAATCAACAGGTTGAAAACTATTTTGAAGTCCAAACTGGAAGACTGTTTCTTGTCATCAAGAGTTAAGCTAATCCTTGAAAAGCTGGAAATGGAAGGACTTCCAAAGGAGGATGTGAAAAAGTTTCATGCTAGCGTTTCTTCGTTCTATGAAACGGCTTTCAATTATTTGAATAAATGGGCTGCAAAAAATTTTCAAGACCTAGAATCATTACAGCTGGATAACGCTGAACAGAATACCAATTTGGCAGATATTGAGATATCATCATCACAAGTGATTCAAACATTACCTTCAGCCCACTTTACAGAAACTGAAATTTATGACGAATATGTCTATATGAAGCAGTTTGTTACTTCTCAGAAAATTAGTGAATGGAGTGCCAAAAAAACATTGCCACCACAACGTTGGATTGAAATGGTTTCCTACTTCAAAAACAATAATGTGACATTTTCAAATATTTTGAAGTTGGCAGAGTGTTTTTTCTGTCTACCTGGAACAAATGCTTCCACAGAAAGAGTGTTTTCTTTGATGAACAGCTTATGGGCAAGTGATAAAACACAGCTAGGTGATGAAACTTTGAAAGCTATGTTGACAACCAAAGTGAACTGTGAGGAAACATGTGTCGAGTTTTTTAAGATGCTGCTTGCAAAGAAGGACCTATTGATAAAAATCCACTCATCTGAAAAGTGCAGTAACTCAGCTTCACCTTAAGTAAGGATTATTGATGTTTTTCTCTCTTATTAGTTTAAGTAGTTAAACTTATACAGTAAAATGTATGTTATTCAATGTTATTCAAATGTATATATATATATATATATATATATATATATATATATATATATATATATATATATATATATATATATATATATATTATATATATATATATATATATATATATATATATATTTTTTTTTTCCTTAACCAGCGGCACTTGGGCTTTCAGCCCTTCGGCCCAATGACATGTCATTGCGAGGCTGGGGAACCTGCGGACTTTCCTTCCAACCCGGTCAGGAGCTTCGCTCCTTCCAATCCACAGAGGGTTTATCGCAGGAGCCGTTCAGGCTATTCAGTCAAATTTCCGGCCGTAAACATTTCTTCAAACGCCGACGCCCGGGTTTGAACCATGAACACCTGGTCGCCAGTACAACGCCGAAGCCATTACACCAGCGCGGCTCCCAAATGTATATATAAAATGTATATTATTTCAACTTGATTTTTCCGGGACATGTCCCGACTTTTGACCTTTTCTTTACCTTTTTGTCCCGATTTTTTTGCATTGAAATAGGTCAAATCTACTATTTTGTCCCGGATTAGGGTTTTGAAAATATGGTCACCTTAAATATATACATATATACTGAAGCACATTAAAAACGCACCACCTGTATAATCCAGGAACAGAGTGTGAAATGTAAATATAAGTGTTTACAAGTTTACATATTTGGAATCTTTATTCATTTTCCTATGAATCCATGCTGGTCATTAATTTGTACATTTGATTGTTATGAAATTCATTGCATTCTGTGCAGGTAAGGGAGAAAACCAAATATGCAACCAGTAAAAAAATTCATTCACACTATCCTCAGCATCTGGTATGTCCACCGTGTGCTTGCAAACAAGCTTGGCAGCGGCTCCGCATGGAACGCGCAAATCTCTGAAGGAAATTCCGGGGAATCAAGTCCCATTCACGTGAAAGAGCAGCTTCGAGCTGTTGCAGATTAGCTGGAGAACCTTGCCTGTAGACTCTGCGTCCAAGATCGACCCACATATGTTCTATAGGGGACATGTCTGGTGATAGGGCAGGCCAATCAATCGTCACAATGTTCTGCTGCTGTAGATATTGCTGCGTAATGCATGCGGTGTGCGCACGTGCGTTATCCTGCTGGAGAAGCTGCAAGTCTGGATAATTTGTGAACTCAGGAGCAACCAATGCATCCAGAACCTCATCTCGATATGTCACAGCATTAACATTTCCACGGAAGACGTGAAGAGGCAAGCGATGGTGAAAACTGAATCCTCCCCAAATGTGAATACTGCCACCTCCAAATCGGTTGTGCTGACGAACACAGCAATCTGCAAAGCGCTCTCCACACCGTCGTCAAATCCACATACGTCCATCAGCAAAGGATATGTTGAATCTGCTCTCGTCTGTGAATAGGACAGCATTCCACTGCAGTCTAGTCCATCTGACATGTTGCTCTGCCCATTGCAGGCGCTGCTGACGATGTCTGTGAGTCATGTTTGGCCCAACATAAGGTCGTCTTGCAGTAAGGCCTGTATCTCTGAGTCGTCGTATGACTGTCATTCGAGAGACTTGCCCACGTCTACCCACTATTGCTCTTGCTGTTTGACTTGCCGGGAGAGAACGATTCCTTAGGTGACTCAGCACAATATGACGATCTTGCGCAGGGGTAGTAACTCGTGGTTGGCCACTCCGAAGTCTATTCCGGGCACTGCCAGTGGTTCCGTAACGTTCATTGAGACGTACAATAGTGCTGTGGTGGCAATTCATCCTTCCGGCAATGGCCCGCGAGCTCATTCCGGTCTCCAACATACCAATGGCTCGTTGGCGGTCGTTTTCAGATAGTCGTGGCATTTCAAGCACATGTACTGGGTGTTTTGTCTCAACGGCCTTTTTATACCGAGTATACTGCCACAACGCGTACACATTTTCAGGGTCATAGCTGTTGGGAATCGTGTTGCACGTGTAACTTTCATTGTTTTCCTGTAGTCTGTACACAAACCCGTGGGTTGAATCATGCACTTTCCATTCCAGCAGCCATTCGCTCTCTACCTCATGACTGTCATGAAATATTCTAATCCACATATATAAATTATTAGGTAAATATGAAGCCTAACAAATAAAATTAATAAAGAGAAGAGCAATGGTAAAGAACAGTGCTGTCACAAAGAATGTACTCGAAATCCCCCTTGTTTTCTGCTTCGTCTGCAAATTGTAACGCTTTCACGTTGATATAAAAGCTTACTGTATTATTACCCGCCTTCTTCAATGAAACGTGTGCTACAGATGGACAAAAGGAGGAAGAGAGAGAGGGGAGGGCTGAAAATCAGGAACGCATGCATCACGCGTGTAAGTCTACATGCACTAATTTTTTTTTCAGACGGACAGTGATAAAATACACTACCCTTTCCCAGAGTTAGGTTTATAAATCATAAAAAAACTCTTATTAGAAAAGATAACATTAGATGGGTTTACGGTTGAGAACATAACAGTACCCAGACAGCACATCTTCGAAACAGGAGGTAGAAGAAATTGCATATTTTGAATGCAGCCACGTAGCTCCTTTAAATTTGTATTTTTGGGTTCCTTAGGGCTTGCTGACAAATAATATGTAAAACGTTACGCAAATAGTCCAGGAATTAATAAATTATACCCAAAATAAAATATTGGGGGTGCCTGACAGCATAAAATCATTTCTGCTCATAAGATTTTTTTTTAACGTGTTTGAAAAAAATTTACGTTACAGAAATAGCCTACCATGTAAACTCCAAATTGATTGGAGCGCAACAAATGAAAGCCTAACCACGATTGGTCGGGCTATAAATACTATCTTGGTTGTTAGGGGAAACGGGGAAAGGTAACATTTTTTCAAACACTTGTCGAAACGGGGCTCATTGGTCAGACTCGCTGATATACACACTTGGGAGCGTTAGTTCGAAACCACTTGTTTAAAATAGCTTGATAAAGCATCAGTGCGTTGAAGCCAGCATATATTTTGCTAAATAAAAGCCTGGAAGATAAGCAGATGGGAATTTGTGCCAGTTTGTGCCAGAATTCATTGCTAATCAACGTATCTGTGTTTATTCGTATGAATTGTGGTAAGCTTGAACCATTCAATATCTTTTAATGAAAATTGAATGTGAATTGTTGATTTATGCCTGTATATATATGTGTAGTTCAGTGGCCAACGTGAGGTAAAGCCTGTAATGCTCCAGCCTGAACAGAGGGTGTCGGAGAGAAGTAAAACGGCATGGAATGGCCAAACAGTACACTGACACCTGGATGATTGACTAGAAAGAAATAATGCTGGAAGTGCAGAGGCGTAGTAACCATTAAGAAGGGTAATACTGGAATAAAGTATTTCAAATGAAGCTGACAGTTGGCCTAATGCTCTGAACTCAATGTTTGTGCTGTGTTGTGATCAATGTAACAAGAGAGTTTAAGTTAGTTATGAAGTAGAAGGTACATCCTTCTTGATTTCAGGGACAGTGGTCTTGATGGTACTGAGCAGCACCTGGTCAGAGCTTTGCTGAATCCAGTGTCGGACAGCATACTCCTTGGTCCTTTTAGCTATCAGTGAGGTGTCTCCAGAGCCCAGAGGAGAATTCGAGCAGAGGAGTCCTTTCCTGCCGCCATCACGCCAGATAAGCTAACTTGGCCAGCTGAGCTCAACATTATGTCCCCTCATCTTGAACTGATTTGTAAAATTAACATTAAGAGGGGAATTTACTTGTCTTAAAATCAGGAACTGTGAACATCTCCAATACTAGTCCCTAAAGACAAACTATTGAAGTCATGATGACAAATACCAACAGAGCTTGAACAAAACAAAACCAGTATTACCTCATTTTACTACTACACAACTGACACACATAGAACATTTGTAATAATATATGTCACTACAATATTCATATTAAATACATTCTGTACATAACTTGTAATTTAAATTGATTGTGATTCCTGGTTCCCTTGTAGTTGAATCAGGACACATATTCATTCATGCCAGTAATGAATACATATTGTTATTTGAAAGTTTATCAGTGACTCTTTTAAGATATCTTTGTAGAGTGTTATATGTATGTGAGTGTCACAGTGTTGTCAAGAGTAGTGGATTAAATTAAATTGTTTATCTGTCTGTTGTTGTGACTTACACTTCACCATACTCATACCCTAGACACATAACGTAGCATCACACTATTCCAGAATAATTCTGACTGAGATATATAGATATGTGGTAGCAAGTAAGGTTATCTATAATACACTACTCTTAATAGATATAGATACCTTCACAGCTGATCTCAGTCAGTACACTAAGTTCCCTATAAGTATTTATAACATCCCACTTCACCACATATATTGGGGTCTCGCTCTTGGGATTTTGAATCTTTAACTATTAAAAATATTGGGGTAATTCACTTCAGGGAATATAAGAATTAAAAGGTATCCTTGGGTGGAATTAAATAAGGTTGAGCTCACGGTGCCTGTGTTGTCCATTAGATATATAGTTAGAAATTGAATTGTTGGGTAGACATTATAAAAATTTACCTGATAGACAATGGCGGACCTGGCCAAATTTCGATCTGCTGCGGTTCAGACTGCAAAAGAGTTAGGATTAGATGGGCAAGTTATGGTTGCCTATGTCACGACGGAATGTGACAAATTTATTGAACGTGAAGAAAGAAGGTTTGAAGCCGAAAGAAGTTAGAGGCTGACAAGGAAATTAAGAAGTTACAGTTTGAAGCTGAGGCTGAGACTAAGAGGTTGCAGATTGAGGCTGAGGCTAAGAAATTGGAGGCAGAAAGAGAAGACAAAAGATTAGCTGCAGAAGAGAAGAAATTAGCTGCAGAAAGGGAAGAGAGGAGATTAGCTGCAGAGAGGGAAGCAGAAAAGGAGGAGAAAAGATTACAAAGGGAACATGAATTACGACTAAGGGAGTTTGAGTTTCAAGGCCATGCTCCTGAAAATGGTGCCAGTCCCTTTGCCTCTGATGCTACGGTTACTCAGGGAGCCTCGACCTCAGCTATGAACTTTCATTTAGATCATTTTGTTGAGAAAGACGATGATATTGAGAGCTATATAAATAGGTACGAACTATTAGCTACCACGTATGGGTTAGAGAGAGAAAGGTGGAGCTTAAAGTTATCTCAGGGACTTCGTGGGGCAGCTTATGAAGTTTTTGCAAAAATGAGCAGAGGTGATCAGGAAAATTATGACATGCTAAAGCAGGCTCTTTTGTTAAGGTATGAAAAGAATGCAGAGTTTTACAGGAAAAAATTTAGGAATGCTAAACTACTGTCAGGTGAAACCTATCACCAGTTCTCTGCACGAATAGAGACATACTTGGAGAAATGGACTTCTCTGGGGAAAACCCATGATCTTAAGGAAATGGTCCTTATAGAGCAACTAAGAGAGTCCATGGCTCCAGACCTGAGAAAGTTTCTCATGGAACAAGGTGCAGAGAGGCTGGGTGAGTTGCTAAATGTTGCTGAAAGGTATCAAGCAGCTCAAGCAGAGGTAACAGGTAATAAAAAGAAAAAGGTGGATAACTTTAGGGCACCACAGAACTTTAATAAATTTGATCCTAGGGATCAAAATAAAGGTAAGCACCAATTTGATAGGCCACGGTATGACAATAAAAATAAATTCCCACAATTCGATGAAAGGAAATATGATGAAAGAAAATCTTTCAACCAAGGAAAAAGGTGGTGTAAGAATTGTCAGATGGACAATCATGACACTGACCGTTGCAGAAGGAAACCTGTGTATATGGCAACCCTTCAGGTCAGGTCGACCTCAAGACAGGAGGAGGATATTATGTTAGATACCACTCCAGAAGAGATGAGGAAGGCACAGGCTGGGGATAAAACACTCAAGCCTTGTTTCAGAAAATTGTCAACTTGTCATACAACTCCAGGCAAGGGAGATTTTTACATGAAAAACAAGTTGATGTATAGGAAGACTGGAGCTAGATCCAATGGTCACGGACAGCTGGTTCTTCCAAAAAGATACAGGACAGACTTAATAAGGAGCCTACATGTGAAACCAGATGGGGACCATGAGAAGATAGGTACCATCATTCAAAAGGTGGCTCACAATTATTATTGGCCCAAAGCAAGATGGGACATTGAGAATTTTGTAGAAAGGTGTAGCATAGCACATGAGGGAACACCCACAAGTGGGAACATGGATCAGGACCTGGACACGCCCCGGAGCAAAATTAGGCCTGATAATAAAAAGAAAAATAGATTTGATAAAGTGGACCAAATGGAATGGGAAGCCCCTTTTCACGGACAAGCTTCACTTAACTGTTTTACAATGGCCACTATGCGGAGAGTGCAAAAAGATGTCTTACCCCAGGATAAGCCGACAATCCCTCAATCGGACTTAAACAAACTGGAGGAAGAAGATGTAGAGAGGAAATCTCTCATCAAGAATTTTAAGAGGGGAGACAGCCCCAAAAGAAAAATTGGTAGCGGTCGTTTTGTGAATGATAATTCTGGGAGGAAAAATCATCACTATAAAGCTTCGAGTGGAAGAGACCATACCGGTGCATGGACAAATAGGTCCACACAATTAAAGGTCCATATGTAGCTTTGTTAAGAACGTGGACTGATGAAAAGGCAGAGGAAAACATTACATCTTCATACCAATATGTGAATGAGCTGACCACTCGGTTGAAAACTGGCTGGAAACTTGCCAATGAAAATTTGAAACAAGCCAGGAAGAAACATGCTGCCTATTATAACAGGAAGGCGAAAGACAGAAATTTGGCTGTGGGAGAGAAAGTACTGCTTCTTTTGCCTGGGAGTCAGAATAAGTTACAAATTGGATGGCAGGGTCCATATACAGTTCTAGAGAAGGTGTCTAGAACAAATTATAAGATAGATAAGAAGGGGAAAGAAAAAATCTATCATGTGAATCTCCTGAAGAAATATTTGGAAAGAGAACATCAGGAAGAGACACACTTGTTGACCTTGTCCATCGCCATGGAGATGAAAAAGGAACCACTTTCATCATTTGAATATCCATTACACCCCTGTGAGACAGCAGCACAGGTGAAAATCAGTACACATTTAACGAAAACTCAGAAAGAGAGAGTGCAACAGGTTCTAAATAATCATGCAGAGGTGTTAACAGACCGACCAGGGCATACAAACCTATTGGAATATGATATGAAACTCATAGACTCCACACCTGTCTGTATGAAACCATATTCGATTCCGTTTGCTAAGGAAAAAGCTTTGAAGGAAGAGATAGACTATCTGTTGAAGGAAGGAATTATTTCGCACAGTGAGTCTTCGTATAGTTCCGGGGTGGTACTCTTAAGGAAGCCCTCTGGAGAACATAGACTCTGTATAGATTACAGGAGACTGAATGCTATTACAGAAGGACAGGTGGATCCATTGCCGGATACAAATCAGCTGTTTGCCAGACTAAATAAAGCTAAATATTTCTCAAAAGTGGATCTGAGTAAAGGATACTATCAGATTCCAGTAAAGCCTGAGGTTAGACCATACCTAGCTTTTAGTACCTCAGAAGGACACTATGAGTTTAATAGATTGCCATTTGGATTGAAGAATGCGCCTAGTGTCTTCTCTAGAATGATGAGAAAATTATTGGATCCTCTGAATAATCCCTGTATAACAAATTTTATGGATGATATCCTTATAGCAACAGAAACATTTGAGGAACACATTGACTCTCTGAACATGCTGTTTGATCGACTTAGGGAGGCAAATTTAACAGCCCGACCAACCAAATGTTGCGTTGGATGTAAAGAATTGGAATTTTTGGGACACACAGTTTATCAGGGAAACATGACCCCTGACCCAAAGAATTTAGAGAAACTACAGAAAGCCCCGAGACCACAAACCAAGAAGGACGTGAGATCCTTTGTCTCATTATGTGGCTTCTACCAGAAGTATATCAAGAACTTTAATTCCATATGTGCACCTTTAACGGAATTGACACGTAAAGGACATCCAGATCGCATTACATGGACACCACAATGTGAAATGACTTACCAAGAATTGAAGGAAAAGCTCACAAGTAAACCCATTTTGAAATTACCTGACTTAAGTCAAGAATTCATTGTAAGGACGGATGCAAGTAATATTGGGTTAGGTGCAACTCTACTACAGAAATCAGATGCATTGGATGGGGAATTAAGCCCAGTGGCATATGCTAGCAGAAAGTTGAATAAAGCTGAAATCAACTACTCAACTAGCGAAAAAGAATGTCTTGCAGTAATATGGGCGATAAAGAAATTCAATATTTATCTATATGGGAAGGCATTTAAGTTGCAAACAGATCACAAACCTTTATCGTTTTTAGCACAGGCTAAGCATGAGAACTCTAGGTTACTCCGATGGTCTTTGCTTCTGGCTCCATATAATTTTAGCATTGAGTATATATCTGGAAAAACCAATTTGGGAGCGGATTTTTTAAGCCGCCATCCGTGTGATGAGAATCACCGTAAACACCAGCAATAATAATAAATTTCTCTATGTGTATATAGAATAAAGGACTGACATATAATGTCTGTTTTAAGAGGGGAGGTGTCATGAAATATTCTAATCCACATATATAAATTATTAGGTAAATATGAAGCCTAACAAATAAAATTAATAAAGAGAAGAGCAATGGTAAAGAACAGTGCTGTCACAATGACTGTACTCGAAATCCCCCTTGTTTTCTGCTTCGTCTGCAAATTGTAACGCTTTCACGTTGATATAAAAGCTTACTGTATTATTACCCGCCTTCTTCAATGAAACGTGTGCTGCATTTCTAAGAAAAACATTGAGACGTACTGCGTAATGACCTAAATTAATCCTAACATTAATTATACTGCGTTACCAAAACGAACGAACAGATGGACAAAAGGATGAAGAGAGAGGGGAGGGCTGAAAATCAGGAACGCATGCATCACGCGTGTAAGTCTACATGCACTAATTTTTTTTCAGACGGACAGTGATAAAATACACTACCCTTTCCCAGAGTTAGGTTTATAAATCATAAAAAACTCTTATTAGAAAAGATAACATTAGATGGGTTTACGGTTGAGAACATAACAGTACCCAGACAGCACATCTTCGAAACAGGAGGTAGAAGAAATTGCATATTTTGAATGCAGCCACGTAGCTCCTTTAAATTTGTATTTTTGGGTTCCTTAGGGCTTGCTGACAAATAATATGTAAAACGTTACGCAAATAGTCCAGGAATTAATAAATTATACCCAAAATAAAATATTGGGGGTGCCTGACAGCATAAAATCATTTCTGCTCATAAGATTTTTTTTTAACGTGTTTGAAAAAAATTTACGTTACAGAAATAGCCTACCATGTAAACTCCAAATTGATTGGAGCGCAACAAATGAAAGCCTAACCACGATTGGTCGGGCTATAAATACTATCTTGGTTGTTAGGGGAAACGGGGAAAGGTAACATTTTTTCAAACACTTGTCGAAACGGGGCTCATTGGTCAGACTCGCTGATATACACACTTGGGAGCGTTAGTTCGAAACCACTTGTTTAAAATAGCTTGATAAAGCATCAGTGCGTTGAAGCCAGCATATATTTTGCTAAATAAAAGCCTGGAAGATAAGCAGATGGGAATTTGTGCCAGTTTGTGCCAGAATTCATTGCTAATCAACGTATCTGTGTTTATTCGTATGAATTGTGGTAAGCTTGAACCATTCAATATCTTTTAATGAAAATTGAATGTGAATTGTTGATTTATGCCTGTATATATATGTGTAGTTCAGTGGCCAACATGAGGTAAAGCCTGTAATGCTCCAGCCTGAACAGAGGGTGTCGGAGAGAAGTAAAACGGCATGGAATGGCCAAACAGTACACTGACACCTGGATGATTGACTAAAAAGAAATAATGCTGGAAGTGCAGAGGCGTAGTAACCATTAAGAAGGGTAATACTGGAATAAAGTATTTCAAATGAAGCTGACAGTTGGCCTAATGCTCTGAACTCAATGTTTGTGCTGTGTTTTGATCAATGTAACAAGAGAGTTTAAGTTAGTTATGAAGTAGAAGGTACATCCTTCTTGATTTCAGGGACAGTGGTCTTGATGGTACTGAGCAGCACCTGGTCAGAGCTTTGCTGAATCCAGTGTCGGACAGCATACTCCTTGGTCCTTTTAGCTATCAGTGAGGTGTCTCCAGAGCCCAGAGGAGAATTCGAGCAGAGGAGTCCTTTCCTGCCGCCATCACGCCAGATAAGCTAACTTGGCCAGCTGAGCTCAACATTATGTCCCCTCATCTTGAACTGAATTTGTAAAATTAACATTAAGAGGGGAATTTACTTGTCTTAAAATCAGGAACTGTGAACATCTCCAATACTAGTCCCTAAAGACAAACTATTGAAGTCATGATGACAAATACCAACAGAGCTTGAACAAAACAAAACCAGTATTACCTCATACTACTATTACACAACTGACACACATAGGATATTTGTAATAATATATGTCACTACCAGATTCATATTAATACATTCTGTACATAACTTGTAATTTAAATTGATTGTGATTCCTGGTTCCCTTGTAGTTGAATCAGGACACATATTCATTCATGCCAGTAATGAATACATATTGTTATTTGAAAGTTTATCAGTGACTCTTTTAAGATATCTTTGTAGAGTGTTATATGTATGTGAGTGTCACAGTGTTGTCAAGAGTAGTGGATTAAATTAAATTGTTTATCTGTCTGTTGTTGTGACTTACACTTCACCATACTCATACCCTAGACACATAACGTAGCATCACACTATTCCAGAATAATTCTGACTGAGATATATAGATATGTGGTAGCAAGTAAGGTTATCTATAATACACTACTCTTAATAGATATAGATACCTTCACAGCTGATCTCAGTCAGTACACTAAGTTCCCTATAAGTATTTATAACATCCCACTTCACCACAATGACAAACACGGGGAAAATCCATTCCCACACTTTTTTTCCAGCTTCTCGGCATCAGTATATATAATAGTGGTGCGTTTTTAATGTGTTTCAGTATATATATATATATATATATATATATATATATATATATATATATATATATATATATATATATATATATATATATATATATATATGTTATCACAACTTACGCCAATCCTGGCTCACAGACTTTTTGCTCAGATGAATAAAAGAGACTTGAATAGGCCTCTTACACGCGTCTGGGGTGTCATTAAAGTTCCCTCTCTGACTTCGTGTGTGGTCCTTCGGTTTCCTCAGTCCCGGTTTCCTTATTTAATATGAAAGAGATTTCCTGGGCTATGAAAGTCCGTCCAAAATTCTCCAATAAAAGGTGTCCGGTATGTTTAAGAAGGAATTCTGAATTCTAATTCTTCAGTCTAGCAAGGTCTAGTATCTTAGCGAGCGATTTCTCAAGTGAAATAGCTTGAGAAAATGGTCAGATTATATTCACTGCCTTCCAACGCGTTCGTTATGCGCGCCTCAAAGGATCAGCCAATCTGATTTGAATCTTTTGCATGACTCATCCAGTGCAAAATTTTAAACATTACTTTTCTGAAAATGGGCGGTAAACATCCGGTTGCCCTGTGTACCAATTTACAAACACGTCATATGAAAACGTGTTCCCAATGTAACAATCATTACTTTTATCAGAGAGTAATCTCTTATCTGTGTCTGTCCATCAGTTGTCTTCTCGTATTCCAAGCTGTGGTGATGAGCGTACCCGTGTCTTATCAGTGATTAAGCTCTGCGCTGAGGCGATTTACGTGTTAATCTGTATACTGATCTCGCTGCGCCCACGAAAGCCAACATGGTTAGGTCGCTGCCACTCCTTGCAACGCAGGGAGAAATGAGTAACAACCAGACATGTCTACTTATCTCTGAGAAGGGTGTAAGAAGGAAAATGCATAATATCTGCTACATATAGCAGAAAAGGAAAGAAAGAAAGTGCGACAAATGAAAGCACACAATAAAATCAGTACCACAAATGTACCGATTTTGCCGGAGTGAAACAAAGATCGAGGATGATCGCCCCATTTTGTGACATCCATCTCTGTCCCTTTTCGGTTACATTATTCACATACTGAGTGCAATACTAATGAGAAGTCAAGAATAACTAGCTGAACCCATTCATCATTAAAAAGGAAATGAAAGGGACTATGTGAACTCAATCTTAAAGAATTCAAGAACGATTATTTGAACTGAGTCCCAACAAAAAGTCAATTACGACTATCTGAACTTAGTCGCTGCAAAAAGTCAAGAATGAGTATGTGAACTCAATCCTAACAATAACTAAAAAATTATTTACATTTTTTTTTGTTTTTGTTTCTTTTTTCCTCCTTAGAACCGATATCCAAATTTATTTCGCCTTCATTATATGTCAACATAATGGGCTTTGTTTCTAAAATACTCTAAACTACGCGGCCAAATTTATTCCCCATCTTCATCACTTTTTGTTTACGTCTTAGTGCCGATATTCTCTACTTCGTTACGCAAACTGCCCTTGACGCTAATTATTCTCTCTCGCAGCATATGACTCAAGATTCGCACTGTCTACAGCACATGAATTTAGCAATGACTCAAGATTCTTACTGTCTACAGCACATTAATTCAGCAATGACTCAGGATTCTTACTGTTCTCAAATTCCTACTGTCGCTTGTGAAATAAATGTTCATTACTTAAGCTATATCGAGTTGCACTTCTGACACTTCATATTACTCACGTCCGTTCAAGGACCAAGTCTGACCTACTGGGAGAGCGCTAAGATCTCAAGTGGGTTTTATTTTAGAAGGCGACCCAGGTCCAGTATTTATGATCACTGAGACTGCCGTGTCGCTGACTATAAAACCCGTGATCGTATCACACAGTCCAGGCCCAAGCTGGCTTATTATGAATGGCTATCATGTTCCAATTTAAGACAGGAACACAGTCATCGGTTGAACAGAGCGTCCCTCGCCAAAAAAGACAGAAAATATAGTTAAAAACCCAGGACATCACTAGCAATTTTCTACAATTCCGTGGTAGCGTGGCCTATCAGTCAGTATACGTGGGAAAAATTGTGTGGTCCCCGTGCAACTCATCATCATTATAATTTTCCTTTGCACTCCTTATGAGCCACCACCACTGCGGCTGGTCCCTTTGTTAGGACATCTGCAACAAGCATTCACATGCTACTGTAGTGGTGGTTTCTGTAGCAATTCATTTTACATGACGAAGTATCCTGACCAATGCACAACCTCATATTAGTCGCCTTGTACGGGAATGCCTGAGGGTGCAGTAACTCTATTCTTTCTTTGTCTCTTCAGAGACCCCCGGGAACTAAACGGGGCTCGTGCGCCTAGCCGGACGTGAAAGCGTTAAGCCGCGAGGTTAATGTCAAAGGTCATTTCGCTAGAAAACTTCCAATGAAAATTGTACAAAATAACTATTAAGGACTATGTTCACTGATGTGTAATGCTAGCAACAGGTTCATCGGTGTGACTTATTTATAGATAAAATGTAATACCTGTAAGCTACATTTATTCTGCTTTAAAGGAAAGGGAAAACGTGCAAACACCTTCACATAATGATAACGATACGAAGACACAACCGAATATCATAACTGAAACAGTAATAAACAGTTTCAATGAACAGTGATGGAATAATGCTGGAGAATCTGGACAAATAAACATTGTACACTTTATCAAGAAGACACCGCGTGATTATGTTAAGACTAAAAACCGGTGTAACCAGTGATGCCACAGCTGGGTATTTCTTACTAGATCTGGGTTTTTGGGCTTCCGTCTGGGTATCTGGGTAATTGTTTTTCAAAATCTGCAATAATCTGGGTATATTTGACAATTGTCATTTACAATGTATGTATATTCTGTGCACTGAGCATTATACATTATATGTATATTATAATTAAATGTCAAACATTATGTGCTATATATTTTTTATTCCACTTAAATTTAATTCTTGTTTTTAACCACATCAATGACGTTGTTTTTTTTTACTCGTTTACATCAGCTATCTATTTCCTGTTATTCTGTTAATGGCTATCATCTGCAATACTCGGTCATTTTTGCGATGTGTTATAAAGTCTTCTTTTTACATTATTAGACTTAAGCAGATAAACAGCATATTGGTTTTTATTTTGTTATTATAAGATTATGAAATGAGCGATGATGAAGGTACGCTTGGTAGTTGTAGCAGCATGACGACACACACGCCACCGCGTAAAAAAGTGAAGCCATGGTATCAGCAGGCTTTTTGTGCGGAATGGCTAACAGACAGCGAACTGAAGGATTGGATAAAGCCGGACTCTGGTACGATTTGTACGGTCTGTTCCTGTACATTAACTAATGCCAACAAAACAGCTTTATTGACACATAAAAGCACACTGAAGCACATGAAAAACTTCGAAGCCAAAAGCAAAACTCTAACCCCAAAGGCGATCTTTGTCCTCTCAAGACTGTGTGTGGTCCCGGTTTCCGGGTCTTCCCAGTAAAGTAGAGGCAGTGCAATGTGACTGTGTCCGTCTAGATAACGTAGAGGCTCGGTCGCTGCTACGCCATTGATGAGCAGAGCAGTGTCCTATCGAGACTGTGCGTTTTCCCGGGCCCGGGTCTTCCCGATTCGGGTGTGCAAGAGCTGTCCGTCTTCTTGGTAATACAGCTCAAGAGTGGTAGAGGCTTGGCGCCGGCTGCGCCTACGCCTCGTTACGTCTAGTCACGGAGATATAACCCCCTTTGCAGGGTAGAGAACCTCTTTTCTCGTGGCATTGCACCCTCGCTACCCGATAAGAGGTTCCCTGGGGTTGCAACAAAGCCCACCTTTGACTGATTGCTCGTGTCAGTCTTGTCTCGGAGCTATACCCCCTTTGCAGGGTAGAGAGCTATCAAACCTCGGGTCAGTACACACACGCCATAGTGGGCCTGGTGTAGCCTGGTCTGAGTCTAGGATGCTCCCTGGGGTGAAAAAAAGCACAAACCACTCCCCAAACAGTGCGTAGATGCACGGCGGGTTGCTCACTCATCGCTTGGGGGCACGATGGGTGGCTTTCTGGCCGTGTGGCAACACGGACCGTATGCAGAGGCGTGGCGGTGGCTGCGCCACCGCCATACCAAGCTGCCTGTGTGCCAAGGGTATAAGAGTCTAGCTACTCGCACCCTCATCGGGGATAAAAGCAAGCAAGCAAGCAAGCAAAACTCTAAACATTAACACGTTTTTCATCAAACCAAAAGAGCCCTGTCTCCAAGACAAAATTGCTAAAGCGGAGATAGTGTTGTCGGCTTTCATGGCAGAACATAATACTCTGTTTTCGCAAGCTGATCATTTGATTGAATGTTGCAAGCAGATATTTCCAGACAGCACAATTGCTCAAAATATGTCACTGAAGCGCACCAAGGCTGCCTATGTGATGCAGTACAGCACTGCTCATTTTGAGCGGCTTGAAGTTATAAACATTTGCAGAAATCAGAAATTTTCTATAATAGTTGATGAGAGTACTGATATTTCTACGAACCAGATGTTGGCAGTCGTTGTGCGATTCTGTGACACAAAAACAAAAAAATAGTTGATTCACTGTTAGACCTCATTGAGGTGGAGGATGGGACTGGTCTTGGCATGTTTACAGCTGTTAAGAAATTGTTGAGCATGCATGAAATCCCGCTTAATAACGTCATTGGTTTTGCTGCAGACAACTGTGCCAGTATGATGGGGACTGCAAGTGGTTTACATGCACATCTGAAGAAAGAGATTCCACATGTCTTTGTTCTCGGCTGTGTTTGTCATTCATTTGCACTTTGTGCAAATGCTGCAGCAACCACCAACCATCTTGGCTTGAAATTTTCATAAAGAATGTCTGCTTCTATTTTTCGCGTAGTAGTAAAAGAAATCTCCAGTTCCAGTAAATACAAGATGTAGTTCAGGCCCAGAAACATAAACTGTTGAAGCTGTGTGAAACACACTGGCTGTCCCGTGAAGCAGTCATTGAGAGGATCCTTGAGCAATGGGATGCTCTGCACTTGTATTTCCAATCCGAAGCTTCAGTGGACAACTTCGACGGTGCGGTGCACATCCTGCAGACGATGAACACTGCTGGCACGAAGCACATGCTTCTATTTGTCGGCTACTTACTGGGTTAAGTTAACGTCATGAACATGGAATTCCAGTCCGAGAACTTCCGTCTTCACAAAGTGTACACGAGTGTAACAAGAGAGTATCGTTTTCTTCTCAGTATGTTTATTAGGCAGGAAGTATTGCAGCATGAGCATCGCACTCTTGCCGACATTGATCCTTCGGATCCTGAATACATACCTTTATGTTTGTCTAATATTAATTTACCAACGGGCTGATCACCCGTTTGCCAGTCACTTCGATTACGGAAACAACAGCAGATGGATTGATTTGCCGTTGCCCTAAAGACGCCAATAGGCGTGATGGGAAACAATGGCAAAGAAAACCTATCTGCTGTTGCCCTAAGGCGCTACTAGGCGTAATGGCCACTGACTGCTTTGACGGTCGGTGGCTAAGGACGGAAGAAGAAGAAGAATATTAATTTACTGTTTACAGGCCTCGGGTTTCCCTTCCTTATGTGTTATTAATGTTAACAGCGTGCGCGTTCAGACTTTTTGTTTAAACCTCGGATGTAAAAGAAATATTTTGGCTTTTTTAATACTCTCCCGAAAATAGTAACGCTCAACAAAGTACATGGACCAAAATGGGAGTTCGAATTACTAAACTCTGTCACCAGGTTATACAAGCACGAATATTCAAGAATTTTGATAGCTCCAAGTTTCTACCTGATCTCTTAGCGACACCTTTTGATAATGTCTATGGAGTATCTGACCCGACTGAAGCCCTAGAAATATGGCTGACAGCATTTACTTCAGTTCTTAACAAACATGCTCCTGTGCGTATAAAACGTTTCAAGTCAAAGATTATGCCTCCATGGATAACTTTGGAATACCTGAAAACTAGGCAACAGCGAGACTATTTCAAGAAGATTGTAGACCATGCAAGCTATAGAAAATATAGAAACTTAGCACAGTACATTTTAAGGAAGTCTAAAAGTCAGCACGTCAGATCCATTATTGACAACGGCCGGAGCTCATCTAAAATCTGGGGCGCTATTAACCTTCTCACAAATGTACGCCGGCATAACCTCCGACAGCAAGCTACAAACATTAATGCTGATGAATTTTGCCAGTTCTTCTCGTCGATCGCACGAACATCAGGAATAAATCATCAGCAACTGACTTGTACTGCTCTTTCTGATTTCGTTCAATCGAGGTTAAACGAAGCCCACCTTCCTGAATTACCTTTACTGTCAATCTCGCAGGTTTCAATTTTAATAAAATCATTACCTAAGAAGAAATCGTGCGGTGAAGATGGAATATCTTCGAGGATACTTAAGCTTGCAGAGCTTGTTGTATGCGACTCACTCACTTACATTTACAATCTGTGCCTCACAAAGAAAGTGTTTCCTCAACGACTGCAGTGGTACCAGTATCTAAAAAGGTGATATTAATGTCGTCACAAATGCGATTTCCCTACTATCACTCACTTGAACGATGTTAAACATATTCTTTCTTCACTGAACAGCTACAATCTTATACATGAAAACCAACCTGGATTTCGACCCAAACACTCTCTTGTCAATCCTTGTTGACTAAGATTACAGTAATCTGGCATTCTAATATCAACTGCGAAAAAATAAATGGAGTATTATTAATCGACCTTTACAAAGCATTTGACACAATTGATCACTCGTTGCCGATACCTTAGCTTGCGGTGTACAAATTTCATCCAAAAGTGATCACATTCATAAAATCATTACTTGAAAACAGAACACAACGAGTCTTATACAATAATGTGCTCTCTTAATCATACATCATTTCTGTGGTATGTGAGAGGTTATTGATGTTACTACACTAAGGGTAAACAAAGTGAGGTCCAGCTGTGTAAGTTCCCTGAGTCTAATTGATGATGATGATGTTCTCAGGGTCCCTATCCGCTACCTCTCTAAGATCTCACTCTGTGTAAAATAATCTCTGTGATGTTGTGTGGCAAGTGTCTAGGGTAATGTATCTATTGTGATGTATGAACAATGTCAAACATAACTTTAACTCAATAAAAGTGAAGTAAGTAAGACTGTTGGTAAAGTTATATTAATATATTACAATTTTTTATTTTCCTGTACCTAAATTCTTTTGGGACAGGAATGTTTTCAAATCAAGAAAATGTTATTTACAACATATAAATAAATAAAGAGGACCCTTTGTCCATAACTGGTATATTAAAGTGTCACTGTATGTGTATCCCACAGTCTGATTTAATACTTTCTATAACCAAGAGTCAATTATGTGAGGGTCTGTTGGTATCATCACGCTCACGGGAATTTCTGTTCTGGTTGTGGAAATTGTTAAGATGAGATCTCATATACCCATTTAAATGGACTTGACCTGACAGCCTGTCTGAGGTGGATGAATGTAGACTATGCAAGGTCAACACAAGAGTTGTCTTCTGACCACTGATGCAGCATGCAGCTTTACTGAGGCTTCAATGTACACAAGGTCTGCCTGCACCAGGTTTCCTGCCACCACTAAGTAATAGGCAATATAACCCTGAAAAAGAAGGATATTCCCTCCCTTTTATATGCTGGCTACAACAATTCCACAACTAATCAATACTAAGATTTTCTGGGATCAGTCACGTGTGCGAACCATTTGCACCAAACCCTATTTTCTTTGACTTCACTCCGTCCTGTGTTTACATTCTTCTTCCCATATGGCTGCAACGCCCCTGTCACCTTAAGCATTGATTGTCCTCCCTAAAATCAGCTGGGGAATACAATTTTCTTCTTGTGACCTGTTAAATCTTTTGTTCAAACATCCTAGGTATGTTTTCATGTGACATTAGAACACTGTGGCACTGCAGAAGATTGCTAGTGGCCTCTGGACTGACAGACGTAAGATTTTATGGCAATATTCAAACACAAATTAGTTTCACTTCCCTCTAAGTCTGCTTAGGCCTTCCTACTTAGGCTGTCGTAACCTCTTCCAACTGGCAATGTCGAACAACGAAAAATGGCGCACAATCTGTGGCCCGTTACATGCTAATGAAATACTAATACTTATTTATCTTACCGCAAGTAAAGAATAATCACACAATCACAGGATTGACTAGCAGTCAATGGCTCAATTCCAGACTGCTGTGTCGTCCAGACGGCAAAGGCATTTGTCACCAACGCTTTGCATCTGCTCTCAACCTTTCTGTGCTTAAGTTTTTCTCAAATGGCGGACTTATCCAAGCAGGGTTAAAAGTTATCAATTCCAACCAGCCAATCAAAAGACGCGTCAAAAAAATTAACTAATTTTGGACCATAAACATTGAGCGTTGTTCAGTGTGTTCGCTCGTCTGATTTTATTTATATATTATATATCTCAGTTATTAATAGACCGATTTTTAATATCAAAATTGATTATTAAACGGCCAGCTGTCCTCTATCTACCCCTATAGGTTTCCTTCATTTATTTCTCCCCGTTTTCATCTGTGTAATTTGGGAGCCGCGCTAGCGTAGTGGTTACAACACCGCTCTGGCGACCGGGTGATACAGGATCAAACCCGGGGGACGGCATTTGAGGATTTTTCGTCGACCGGGATTTGGACTGGATTAACTCGAGACCTGGCGAGGACATTTGAAGGAGTGTCGTCGACCAGGGACTGGCGGCCCCTGAGCCGACCCAGCTGCAATGGGTACCTCCGAAATCGGCGAGCATTTGCCTGAATGGCGAGGGACACCTGTCTCTGTACAAGAAATAAAGGGATACTCACGTAAAATCAATGTCAGGTTAGACATTAAAAAAAAATAATAACTTGAGATTTCGCCTCGAGTATTAGCGGGCGTACGAAAAAAAAAAAAAAAAAAAAAAAAATCTGTGTAATTTTAAAGTAATTAATTGTGCTTTTTCCCGAACTGAAAATATTAATAAAATAAATGTTTCTACGTCAAGATAGTTTTATTAATGGAAAATCTTTATGGTATTATGTTAATAAATATCAGCGCTACAATTCCAGATATCTCTTTCCTTTTAATTCTCTTTAGTTTTTGAGGAATAAATTATTTAATTTTTGGTAAAAACACATATTAGACATTTTTCTCACTCCAACCAAAATTTTTATCGTCACTATAAAACGAGGTAACAATCCGATTGGTTGTTAATTTTTACGCCGTTCATTAATAAATATTGGGGGGGGGGGTGTTTGGGTGTAGTAACCTTTTTAACTTGGTGTATTAGAAACAAAAGGATGAACCCTTTCCCCTTACCTGTTTAACATTTATGCCGAGAATATCATGAGAAATGTAAGAGATGACCAAGAACATACAGAGTTTGACTCATTTAACATCGGCGGGTACCAGATCCCGGAAATCAGATATGCTGACGATACAGTCCTCCTATCGACCAACCCAGAAGGACTTGAACAATTAATTCTGTCCACCAAAAAACAAAGCGAGGCCCAGAATCTATACCTAAACACCAAGAAGACCAAAGTATTGACAACAGACAAAGTCAAGACCAAACCAGAAATTGAAATTGATAACGAAGAACTGGAAAGTGTTAATGAATTCGAATACTTAGGATCAATCATCAACAGCTCTGGCGACTGTGCAGTAGAAATTAAAAGAAGACTTGCAATTGCTTCACATAAATTAATACAGATGAAAAACCTATGGCAAGGCACAAGCAAAGAAACAAAGTTACAACTGATCAGAGCATGTATATTCCCAGTAGCAACATACGGCTGCGAGACTTGGACACTCAATAAAACAGTTGCAAAAAAGATTACATCATTCGAAATGAAATGCTACAGAAGGATGTTGAGAATACCCTGGACAGAAAAAAAGACCAACAGAGAAGTACTGCACTCACTAAACGTACAGGAACATTGGCTCCTAAATACCATCGCAATAAGGAAGCTGAAATTTTTCGGTCATATAAAAAGACATAATAGTCTGGAAAAAACAGTGATGGAAGGCATGGTCCCTGGAAAAGGGGGAAGGGGTCGACCTAGACGACGGTGGACCCAGGACATCACAGAGAGTCTGAACTTGTCTTTGGCTGATGCAGGTCGACTTGCCCAGAATCGTGATGCGTTCAGAGCAGCTGTAATGGAGACAACGTTCTGGAAAGAATACGTCACATGATGATGATGATTAGAAACATTCAAATTCTTTAGTCAAATTGTTGGCGGTTGATTTTACGGTGGCCTTGAGACAAATTTCAAATGCGGTAGTTATTAATAGATTTTAGAAGTACGTTAGTTAATTTTCAAGCGGGGAAATTTGAGCGGGGTGTCACACAGATGTACTTTACTACATATCTCCCCTGTTAAAAGATTGCACCACTAGTGCAGCTTTATGATCTGTGTTATAATCTCGATCAAATTGACGCCTCTATGCCTCTGTGTGATCCTGGTTTCCTGCAGGTGGGTGCCTACTCAAGAAATCTGCCCCAACGTTCTGCGATCCAGGAATATACTCAATGGTAAACGAGTAAGGTTGAATGAGAAGTGACCACCTTAACAATCGTGCATTACCATGTTTTGCCTGAGCAAGAAAAACCAGGGGATGATGATCGCTTTGGACCACGAAATGCCTACCATACAGATAGATCTGGAATTTCTTTATCGCCCAGACTAAAGCCAAACATTCTTTTTCTACGGTTGAGTAGTTTTTTCCGCTCTGTTTAATTTGCGGCTGGCATAAGCAACTGGGTTCAATTCCCCATCCGGTGAAGATGCTCTTTGCAACAACGTGGCTCCCAATCCCACATTACTAGCGTCCGTTCTCACCACGAATTCCTGACTCAAATCAGGTAATTTCAATATGGGCTTACTGGTGAGTTTTTTCTTTAACTCATTATATGTCAACTCACATTCTGCTGACCATTCTATTTTATCTGGTTTCCCTTTACGAGTTAAATCCGTCAGAGGAGCACACACAGAGTTAAAATTTTTAATATACTTTTGGTAAAAACCACAAAGTGAGACAAAGGATCTCACATCCTTCTTAGTCTGTGGTCTGAGCGCCCTCTGCAATTTCTCCAGGTTCTTAGGATCAGGGGTTATGCTACCCTGATGTACAGTATGTCCCAAGAATTCCAATTCCTTGCATCCAATACAACATTTTGTTGGTCTAGCAGTTACGTTTGCCTCTCTGAGTCTGTCAAATAACATATTCAGAAAGTCAACGTGTTCCTCAAAGGTTTCCGTAGCGATGAGGATATCATCCATGAAATTCGTAATACATGGGTTTTTCAGGGGATCCAATAGTTTTCGCATCATTCTGGAAAACACACTCGGAGCATTCTTCAATCCAAACGGCAACATGTTGAACTCATAGTGCCCTTCCGAGGTGCTAAAGGCCAGATAAGGTCGAATCTCAGGCTTCACTGGAATCTGATAATATCCCTTACTGAGATCTACCTTGGAAAAATATTTTGCCTTATTCAGTCTGGCAAACAGTTGGTTAGTATCAGGTAATGGATCCACCTGACCTTCTGTGACAGCATTCAGTTTCCTGTAATCTATGCACAGTCTATGTTCCCCAGAGGGTTTCCTCAACAATACCACACTGGAGCTATAAGGAGATTCACTGTGAGAAATAATCCCTTCTTGTAACAAATAATCTATCTCCTCTTTTAAAGCTTTCTCTTTTGCGAATGGGATAGTATAGGCTCTCATACAGATGGGTGTTGGGTCTAGTAATTTCATATCATATTCCAACAAGTTAGTGTGCCCCGGTCTGTCCGTTAACACGTCTGTATGATTCTCCAGAACCTTTTGAATCTTCTCCCTCTGCCCTTTTGTCAGATGATTACTGATTTTTACCTGTGCAGGAGTTTCGCATGGTTTTAGGGGGTATTCGTAAGAGGTGAGAGGTTCATTTTTCATCTCAGTGGCTATGGCCAAGGTCATTAAATGTGCCCCTTCCAGGTTTCTTCTATCATGATATTTCTTAAGAAGGTTCACATGATAGACTTTTTCCTTTCCTTTCTTGTCTATCTTGTAGTTAGTTCTACATACCTTTTCTAGAACTGTTTATGGACCTTGCCATCCAATCTGAAGTTTGTTGCTGCTGCCGGGTAACAGAAGAAGCACCTTCTCCCCCACAGCAAGCTCCCTATCCTTCGCTTTCCTATTATAATATGCAGCATGTTTCTTCCTGGCTTGTCTTAGGTTATCATTTGCTAATTTCCAGCCAGTTTTTAAGCGAGTGGTCAGCTCGTTCACATACTGGTATGATGAGGTTACAGTCTCTTCTGCCTTCTCATCTGTCCATGTCCTCAATAAGGCTTCCAATGGACCTTTGATTGGCCTGCCAAATAACAATGTTGCCGGTGCCATTCCTGTTGAATTATGTGGGACTTCCCGATAAGCAAACAAGGCCGCGGGTAAGTACTGATCCCGTGTGTCAGGTTTTTCATGGGCCAGCTTTCGCTGGATGGAAATAAGTGTCCCGTTGAACCTTTCCACCTGCCCGTTCCCTTGGGGGTGATACGGACTACAGTGAAAGTGCCTGGCTTGAAAGATCATGAAAACTTCCTCAGTTAGCCTCCCCTTGAACTGTGATCCATTATCAGTCAAGATCTGGTGGGGAAAACCTAACCTTGTGAATATTGTAAGTAACGCCTCTGCCACATGTTTTGAGTCGATTGATGACATGGCTACTGCCTTTCCCCACATAGAACAAGTGTCCACCAGAGTAAGAATGTAACTGTTTCTCCTCTTGGTACGTGTGAGAGGTCCAACAATATCTACTGCAACTCTCTCAAAAGGGGTTCCCATGATTGGCATCTCCCCTAAAGTTGCAGGTGCAGTCCAATGTTTTGGAGCTACCCTTTGGCATTCTGGGCAGGATTTGACATACCTTTTTATATCTTCCGTTATCCCTGGCCAGAAGTAATGACAAGCTATACGCTGTCCTGTGGCGCTGATCCCCATATGACCACTGAAGGGGATAGCATGTCCTAACTCCATCATCTTTTCCCTATATGAAGTTGGAAGTACTAGCTGTCCATGACCATTTGATTCAGTTCCAGCCTTCCTATACATTAACTTGTTCTTCATATAAAAGTCTCCTTTGTTTGGAGGGGTATGGCTTTTTGGTAGTTTCCTGAAACACGGCTTTAGTGACCTATCCTCAGCCTGTGCCTTCCTCATCTCCTCTGGATGAGTATTTATTGGGTTATCTTCCTCCTTCCGTGACTGTGACCTGGTCTGTACTGCTGCCATAATCACTGGTCTTTTGGGATTTCCCAAAAATACATATCTACACCCCAATATCAGAGGGTAGATTGGTTCGTTTATCACTGCTGCTCTAATCACTCCTTCCACATTGCGAGTTTTACATTTATCCTTGCAATGGGAAGTGTCATGGTTGCTACTTCCTTAGTTGCCCCTTGTATCTCCACTGTTTCTGTGGTATATTGATCTGGGTGCACCAGGTGAGAACTCACGACTGAGTCAAAATCCAATCCAGTATCATAAAGGCACTTAATAGTGGCCCCATTGCATACTACTTCTTCACATACAGGGGGATGATGAGGTTCCTGCTGTCCAGTAGGTTGTTCCTTCTTTCCCTTGTTTCCTGTTTTAAGGCATGCAGCGAAATATGGAGGGGTTTTCTTCCTACAGTCTTTTGTATTATGGTTATTTAACACACAAAATTTACACCATTTCCCTTCTGGTCTGTAGGGTTTCCTTTCATTTACTTGCGGGTTTCTGTCTCTAGGGTCAAATCTTGGCCTATCATAGTTGGGTTTAAATCTATTACCTTGATCTCTATTTTCAAATTTATTTTGGTTTTGTGGGGCTTTATTACTTTCTGCTTGTTTCCTTTTTGCTCCAGCTACTTCTGACTGGGCTGCCTGATATCTCTCAGCAACATTGAGAATCTCCCCCAACCTCTCTGCACCTTGTTCCGTGAGAAATTTTCTCAGATCTGGAGCCATGGACTCTCTTAATTGCTCTGTCATAATCATTTCCTTTAGATCTTGGGTTTTCCCCAGAGCAGTCCATTTCTCCAAATAAGTCTTTAACCTGGCAGAGAAATGGTGGTAGGTCTCCCCAGAAAGCAGTTTAGCATTCCTAAATTTCTTCCTATAAAATTCGCTATTTTTTCGTATCTAACTAATAAAGCTTGTCTGAGAAGATCATAATCTTCTTGGTCTTCCCTGCTTAGTGTAGTGATTTCTAAATACAATATCTAAATTAATATATAACAGTAAAGGGCATAAAGGCAAAGATAAGAAATTACAAAAGAATTTTCTGCTAGAACGGTTGGTGTCGCCTACGCCTTCAGATTATTAATTGCTAACGAATAGCCGAACAAAACGGTACCCAAAATCTTCAAATTCGTCCTTGACATAAACACCCACTTTTCCTAGTTCTAAGAAAATATTTGCCTAAAATGCATTGTGGAACGAGGAGGGGCAAGGATAGATGAAATGCTAATTCGTTTCGCATTGATTTTAAACTAAAAGCAACCATAGCACAGGGGCAAGCCTTGCCTTAGGGGATTCCCCAAATACAATGAAAAAGTTAGAATTGTGGACACTACGGTCATGTAAACATGTTACGCTCTTATTGTGAATGACCTAAACTCTCGTATTCAGCTTGATATTACATGGAAAAAGATTGAACGAGAGGTAGTTTAAAAGTACACGACTAACATAGAAAAAAAAGATAGAATGTTGAACAAACCCACATAGCCCCTTGAAAATCGTAGATTCGTGTACCTGAAGATTTGCTGACCAAGAATATGTTATTAGTTCTATAAATAGTCCCTTAACTAATCAACTATTGATAAAACCATACATAGAGATCAGAGATACTGTCAGGTCAAGTCATATCTGCTTAGATTGGATCGCATATTTTTTGGGAAAAAAGTAGGTGACGGATAGGCTCAGATAGTACAGTGAATCCGATTGGGTGGCATTTGAAGTGAGACGAAATATTATTGGCTGACCTTTGAATAAACATAAATAGCCTAGTAACGTAGGAAAAGTTTGAATGATATTTTTTGAAAGACCGTTTACCCTTGTAAAATTAAAAGTGATTGGCCAACTGAATCGATATTGTCAGAATAAGCGTTAGGGGGGGACGCCATGTCTAGAAAAGTTTCAACAGTGATAGATGAGATCAGGCTGTGCTTTTAAATACATTTCTGGACAGCCTGGACAACAAAACAGATCGAAACTGTGTCAGCCATCGTCTCTGTGTATTTCATTGAACATTGTGGTAAGATTGACATTTATTAATCTGTATTTTATATAAAAATTGAATGTGAAATAATAATATATGTCTGGACATGAGTGGGTCTATAGCGAACATGAGGCAAAGCCTAAAGATTGATCCACCATGTGATAGACTGTCAGAGAGGTGTAAAATACACGAATATGTATGATTGTCATAAAGGAGCATAACACCTATCCTATTATATGGAAGAGATTACATCTGGAATTGCAGTGGCGTTGTAACTATTAGGGGAGAGGAATACTGGTGTACATTGTCACATCAAAAGAAAATGGTGGCATAGGTTTGTATAAGGATATGATCCTTTTTGTTTGTTTGTAATGTACGTGTCCTTAACTGTGGACTATTGGTAATCGGTACTTGGCCTTCTTCAGAAAACAACCCGTTTCAACCGGCACTTGACCTTCACAAAAACGACAGCACTGGAACCTTGACAGCAGCAACTTGCTTGACTTGCGTAAAAGATAACAGCAGTCCGAGTTATCCGGCAACATGTAACAACGCCGGGTACTGTCAAATTCTTGTTTCCGTCAAAAAGTTGAAATTTTGACTTTTACCGGGCAACGCCGAGTACTTTGAAAATTTTGAAGATGTTGACTGTATTGAAGAATGTTAATTTCTTGAAGGATGATGATGAATTCTTGTTGAAAATGAAGTGGGTAAGGGACCCCGTGTTTGCTAGTACCAGAATCAAACCAGCTTATGGCCACCAAATGATGCGTGATGCCATATGATGATGGATGGTATCCGCATGTCTGGTTTTGTGTGGTGTGCAGATGTGTTCAGTCAAAACAATGTTCATACAAAAATAACAGGGCAATCCACATAGGACGTCAGTAAACTCACGACGTATAAAGTCAATGATTCTTGTAACAGCCGTTGACGTTTTTCTTCATTATTTATTGTGGACGCCACAGTGACAAAATGGTTACGCGAATATGTAGGCACATCAAACAGTCATTATCACAGCAACATTCAATACAGCAATAGACGGTAGACAGCATTACAATGATGAGTCAGATGCATGTTATATTTCAAAGTGCTGTAAATGTAGTCAGGTGAAAAACTCCATCCTTTTCTATAACAGCCAGGAGATAACCAGATGTATGAGATCAGTTCACTCTCCTTAGTTTGACTTCAGCAAGACAGACACGTCTGCCGAAGTATAAATAATGTCCTCAAAAATATCCTCTAGATAATAAAGGTTTTTCAAACCTAGTTCATTTAACAAAGTAGCAAGTAATGGTCCTTGGAACCTGCATCAACCGATGCAGCACAATACAGCGACATGTGAGCTGGGAAAAAAACATCTCGTGACGACGACTTTCGAAGACAGGCTATGAACCAGAAATCGTTCACGACCAAAAATCGATAGAGTTAATGAAAATGTTAATTTACCTTGCCTTCCGGAAATACACAGAAATATTATGCCTCCCGGCATGTGCAAATACACTAGAGGTATTATCTCGAATAAACGAAATATCCATAAGAGGACTCTCACATTCCTGACAGAACAAAAAAAATAGCGGAGATCCCCTCTTCAACGAGGCATCTCTTTCGCCATTCCAAATCGCTCACTCCACTAGTGGTGGGCGGAAACCGATCGACCAAGAAGCAAGACAAGTCATGCGCAGTCCAGCGCAAAATGACCACAGCTCAAACTTAACTGCATTCGATACCAACGCGAGAAGACAAATGCTTACCGAGAAAAGTGACTATAAATTTCAAGCAGTTGTTGCCCTTGCGTTATAAAATAGATATTGAAATAAAACGATGTTGCGAGAATTTATCACGCAACATATCACCACCTCCTCCCGATAAAAAAAAAAATGTGGAACATATTTTTTTTTTTTAAATATCAAAGAGCATGCGATAAGCGGCTCAAAACGCACGAATTATGCGCTGATAATTAACTAAATTGCCAAACAATAGGCTAATTATAGAGTGTCTGGTGAGGATATACCTCAACAGAAAAATAAATATGTCTCAAAAAATATTCACATCGGGGAGGTGTCACCAACACACATCACGTTAGCATGTAAACACAATATACGTATGCAAGTTACTATAATCATCATTAAACAGCATACTCTAATATTGTCTTTAAAAATGGATGTACAAATCTGATAGGAAAATTTAAATAGTACATTCTTTGACATGTAATGACAAAAGTACATAGTAAAGTTAAACTACATGACGATCCAGGACATATGCTCTGGTATTCCGAGGGTAAGTACACAATCTAGAACTCGTCATGCTTGATACTAGTAAGGTAAGTCCTCAGCTCAACAATGACATTCTGAGAAAGTACAAGCAATATAATGCTAATTAATAACTAATATGCTTCATAAGGTACAATACATTATTAATAATTGTGGCTGTTTAGTAAACTAACGGCCCTTATATTAACTACTCAGTCCTCCTCTATCATCTTAAAAAAACGAACAGAAGAAGATGACAACAAAGCACGATAGTGTGTACATATAAAGTAAGTACAGATGTGCTAATCTAT
Organism: Oreohelix idahoensis; assembly: GCA_024509875.1. Lineage (NCBI taxonomy): Eukaryota > Metazoa > Mollusca > Gastropoda > Stylommatophora > Oreohelicidae > Oreohelix > Oreohelix idahoensis. Next base: position 220,582 of record JAMPIV010007115.1, read on the forward strand.
TGTAGAAATATAGGTGTGTTATGACTCTGTAATATATGGAAATATAGGACAGAAGTATTAGTTGGAGTCATGTGGGCATCTAGACAAAATGTCAGCCATCACATTATCCGCACCACGGATAGCTCGTACCGTGAAGTGAAAAGGTTGAAGAGCTATAGCATATCGAGTGGATCTCGAACTCTTCAAATTCTTAGTCTGAATAGCTGTAAGAGCTTTCTGATCAGTCTCTAGAATGAAATGTGCGCCCAGGAGGAATCTTTGTAGTTTTAGAATTGACCAAACCATCGCTAACAACTCACGGTCTAAAACCGAGTAGTTCCTCTCTGCCGCATTTAGTTTTCTAGAAATGTACATAACAGGATGCAGAGTATTTGCATATTCTTGCATCAGTGCTGCTCCAATCCCAGTGGATGAAGCATCACTCCGAAGAACAAAAGTCCTATCAAGAGTAGGTAATCTTAAGATGGGAGGAGAAGAAAATATATTCTTGATTTGGTCTAGTAAAGATTGGCATTCTTCAGACCAACGGACCAGATTAGGCGAACCTTCCTTCAACAATGTTGATAGAGGTGCCATGATCGAAGATAAATTTGGAATAAATCTCCCATAAAATTGAATTAAACCTAAGAGACTCCTAACTTGTTTCTTCGTTTTAGGAACAGAGATGTTCAGTATTTTGGACGTATTGTGGTCTTCTGTCTTCAAGAGACCATGACCAACACGATGACCCAGGAAAGAGATTTCACCAAAACCAACAAAAGCTTTAGAAGGTTTTGCTGTCAAATTATTCTCACGTAGAGTGGACAGTAAGTCATATAACCCTAAATAGTGATCTTCCCAGGTATCACTGAAGAGACAGATGTCATCTAAGTATGCGATGACATCCGAACGATGTGACAGAATTCGACGCATCATGCGAACGAAAGTGGCAGGGGCGTTCATGAGACCAAAAGGCATAACATTCCATTGAAATAGCCCCTAGGTGTAGAAAAAAGCAGTAAGAGGTTTGGCATGCTCTGCTAAAGGCACTTGCCAATAACCTTTAGACAAGTCAAGTTTAGTGAAGAATCTAGAATTAGAAAGTCTAATCAGTAGATCTTCTAACAAAGGCATCGGTTCAGCGTCGAACTTTGTGACCTGATTCAATTTGCGATAATCAACGCAAATTCGTATGTTCTTATCCTTCTTCCGGACAATAACCATGGAAGAAGAATATGGTGAAGTCGATGGTTCAATTATATTTAATTGAATCATTTCATCCAATTCCTTTTCCACTTGCGACTGAAAGTGTATAGGAATAGGATACGGCCTAACCCTAATTGGATTATTGTCGGTAAGAATTATGTCATGTTCTATGACATCTGTGTGTCCAGGAATGTCAGTGAGAACATCCTGAAATGTTTGTAACATCGACGAGACTTGTCGATGTTCGTCACCAGAAAGATTAGGAGAAACAGAAACGTTTTTCCAAGATTCCGTGGAATGTAATGGAACCACTGGAAGGGGAAGGTTGACATCTGAGAAGGTAGCTTCCTCATCCTGAATGACAGACAGGGATGAATAATGACCGTGAGGTGCAGGAGCATCATCCGTTGCCTGGAAAATAGGCAGCAAATAGTCCGGACGTTCGTGAAATTCCGAAAGCATGTTTATGTGGAAAGTTTTATGCTTTCCATCAATATCGACCACATAGTCAACATCGGAAATCCGAGAGACTATTGCATACGGACCTTTCCATGCAATAAGAAGTCTATTTTCCCTACTGGGGAGTAGGACGAATGCTTTGTCACCTGGACAAAGTTGTCGTAGACATCTATTCTTGTTAGCAAACTGCCTTGCCTTCTCTTTAGCAATTTCTGATGAAGCAGTTGCTAGCTTACATGCCTCAATGATCTTTTGTCTAAGAGCAATGACATACTCATATGAGGATTGAGTTTCATCGCTAATATCATCGGCAGTGATGAGATCGTGTAATAAAGACATAGGGCCGCGTGGACGCGCGCCAAAGACAAGTTCGAAGGGAGAAAATCCTGTGTGTTTATTAGGGACTTCTCTATAGGCAAAGAGAGCCGCGGGTAAAACCCTGTCCCAATCTTGAGGATGATCTTCAGTTATCTTACCAAGCAAAGTCTTGAGCGTTCTATTCAGACGCTCAACTAACCCATTAGACATAGGATGGTAGATACTACTGAGAGATCGTTCAATATGTAAGGTAGACATTACCTGTGACATAGTGTCAGATATGAGTTGAGTGCCATGGTCTGACAATATTTCTCTGGGGAACCCCAAGCGAGAAAATATCAACCAAAGAGCATCTGCGATATCTGTAGTAGATATGCTCTTAAGAGGAATAGCCTCTGGCCAACGTGTGCACATATCGACACATGTAAGGATAAACTGATGTCCTCTGGCCGACTTGACCTTAAAAGGGCCAATAATATCTATGGCCATTTTCTGAAACGGCCGAATAGGAATGTCAGCAGCCTGGATAGGCGCAGCATGTCGTGGTCCTCTAGATTTGACCTCCTGACATACCTTGCATGATCGGCAGTAAATACGAATGTCCTTATTGACAAAAGGCCAAAAGAAAGCCGCAAGGACTCTCGACTTCGTACGGGCAAAACCCATATGTCCAGCACATTGCGAGTCATGAGCATGTTGTAATATTTGCACTCTCATGCTCTTGGGAACAAGAATTTGCGAATGTGCCGACTTAGTCGAATCTTGTACCATACGTACAAGTACGCCGTTTCTCATTGCAATCCAAGATTTTCTATTTGTATCCTGATTCGGATCACCTTTCTTCGCAAGAACGAAGAATTTTTTTAAAGAAGGATCTTCTTCTTGCAATTTTATGAAAGAGTCACGAGTGATTACTAAGTGACTATCTTGGCTATCAACTTCATTATCACTATTCAGTGAAGTTTCGGGTGTTTGTAGAGCTTGTGCTCTTGTAACTACTGCATTTGTAGCTTGCATGTTATTATCTTCCCAAGCAGCAATCTGCTGTGGGGTACACTCCCTAACTCCGTGAATACGACCAATAATAAGGTCCGCAATAGGATTAGGTAAGAGACAAGCATGCACATCTCCAGTAAAGAAAGGAGTGGCAATGCGAATTACAGCAGTAGGATATTTTTCTATAGTGCCGCCAAATGTGACACATTTAATAACCCTTCCTGTAGCACAAGATGGATCTACAAGCGATTGTCTAACACCAATAGTGGTGCATCCGGAATCGAAAAGTAGTGAGACCGGAGTATCATTAACAAGACCCTTATGTAGGATTAAAGAACCCCTCCCGTCATGCGCAACAGCAGCAGGAAGAGCGGGAAGTGGGTGACCACAACTCAAAGTAGTTATGGTACCCGGTTCGAATAAAGTACTGCATTGGGGGCATTTGTTTGCTCTCTCAAAGTCAAAAGCAGAACCAGTGACAGCGTCAAAGTTTTTACTATCAACAACATGATTACAGGCTCCCTCAGTTTCCTGTTGTACAGCATTAGCCTGCTGATATCTCTTTTTTTGTGTTGAGATCTACCCCGACTATTATTACCTCTGAAGTTATCAAAGTTATTATTATCTCTGCAGTTATTATTGTCTCTATTGTAATTGTTATCCTGGTTCGAATTCCAGTTTCCACGATTACTATCATGTTCACATTGATGCGAACATCTATTTGTTTGGTTCTGAGGTCTTCGGCAGGAATAACCTCTATTACCATATCCTCTTTTGAAATGCTTATAATTATTAGGGTGATAGTAACGAGTACTATCAGGTTGTCTCCAATTCTTCGAAGAAGAATCACCATGAAATTGATTTCCATGATTTTGACAGAAATTACCGCTACTCTTTCTATCAAAATTTTGTTTGGAATCTACGAGCAAAGTTTTGGCCATACGGAGCTGCCGAAGCAACTGGTAAACCTTCTTTCACCTTAGAGTTACCCATGGTTATGTGTGGGTGCGCAGTTACGTATTGGCAACAGAAATCTTCCATTTCTTTTATTGTTTTAGGTTTACGTTCATGAAGGAAAGCAAGGAAAGACTCATTGACAGACGACATGACTTTGTCTCTAAGTATTAAGTCCATAAGTCCTTCATAAGTTTTTTCCGTCTTAGATAGTTCAACCCATCGTGAGAAAGTAATGCGTATTCTTGCAAAAAACTCGGAGAATTCAACTCCATTTTCAGGTAACATGTTTTTAAATTGTAGACGATAGCCGTCTTCGTTAAGCTGATATTTCTTTAACAAAGCGGCCCTGACAACCTCATAATTGTTCTTGTCAGGTTCATCCACCATATTTAATATACTTAGAGCTTTACCTGTCAGTATCCCTGATAACTGATAAACATATTTTGCTTTGTCTATGTTATGAGCTGTACATGCTTGTTCAAATCTGTCCAGATAGAACATTATGTCATCGCTGGAAGGACTAAATGTTGGTAACTTAATCTTAAAAGTATCATTATTAGCCTTACCAGAAGATGAACCCTTGTTTGAATCATTACCATTACTCATGCTTGTCAATTTCAATTTTTTCCAACTCTAAAGCTAAGACCTTTTCTTCATGTTCCATTTTTGCTTTCTCTTTCCTCTCATCAGACTCTCTCTGTAATCTTCTTTCCTCAGCCTGAGCCTCTTTTTGAAGTCTTTCATTTTCAGCTTCTTTTTCAAGTCTTTTATTTTCAGCCTCTTTTTCAAGTCTTTTATTCTCAGCTTCTAGCTGGAGTTTTCTTTCCTCAGCTTCTGATTCCCTTTTTTGTTTTTCCATTTCCATTTGGAATCTCTTTTCATCCACCTGCATCTGCAGTTTCTTTTGTTCAGCTTCCATCTGCAGTTTCTTTTGTTCAGCTTCCATTGCTTTATCATATCGAGCAGTTGCAAATTCTTCTAACTTATCACCAGTCTTCCCAAGCAATTTACCCTGCTCAATAAAGTGCTCAAATGTAGACATGATGAGTAATATATATAAGTCCAAAACCTGAAATAATTAACTAATTTATTTCAAACCTAAGTGTAACAAGTCTTAATTAAGCACTTGTATATTCACATCACCTTATATTATCCCAGTCTCTGTGGGAAACAAGTCTCCAATCAAAGAACTTGTATATGAAATATCAACAATCAATTCTTGATCATAAGTGCACTTCTCATTCAATAGTGCACGACACTATTCATCATTCATTTATCATCAGTGTAGTAGTAACAGTGCATTAGCATAGCCCATTAACTAATTACTATAACTGTAAACAATGACTATGTAAACACATGCAGAATGTAAACATTGAAAATGTAAACAATACAAACAATGTAAACAATAACAATGTAAACAATAACAAAGATCAGCAACAATACAAAAACTTTCGCAGAAATCAACTAAAAATAAAGCAGAAATTAATGAAATATCACAAAAAATGTGACGATATCTGCGATAGAATTAAACAAAATACATGACACCACAGTGTATAAACAAAAATGTTGTATGAAACTAAATTATAGACAAGAGTAGGCTAACAAATACAAACAAATCAAAACAAAACTAAAGAATGCGAAATAATAACGAAAACAATATTAAAACATGTCATCACAGCTAACATAAATAGCAACAGAAGTCGCTTAGCAAATTCCAGTATTGGAAATTTGCAAACCCTACAGAAAACGCTCACAATAGACGACCTCTATGACGTGGCATAATCTAACGGAGACACCACCCAACCGAGAACCCGCTGAAATATAAACATATAAATATACAAATAACATATAACATATAGAATGAGATGATACACAGAAGACTCAGCAGAAGTATAAGGGCACAGTTTACATACAAACAGGCCACTTAACTTATAGGCTTCCAATCGTAGAACAGCAGAAAAAACGGATGTCAATCAACGTCCTAAAGAGCGAAGCTCCAACGATGATGGCACATCTGAACTGCTTCCACTGCTAACACGATGGTACAAGAGCTTCTGATTGCCCTGTTATTTTTGTATGAACATTGTTTTGACTGAACACATCTGCACACCACACAAAACCAGACATGCGGATACCATCCATCATCATATGGCATCACGCATCATTTGGTGGCCATAAGCTGGTTTGATTCTGGTACTAGCAAACACGGGGTCCCTTACCCACTTCATTTTCAACAAGAATTCATCAGCATCCTTCAAGAAATTAACATTCTTCAATACAGTCAACATCTTCAAAATTTTCAAAGTACTCGGCGTTGCCCGGTAAAAGTCAAAATTTCAACTTTTTGACGGAAACAAGAATTTGACAGTACCCGGCGTTGTTACATGTTGCCGGATAACTCGGACTGCTGTTATCTTTTACGCAAGTCAAGCAAGTTGCACATATTCGCGTAACCATTTTGTCACTGTGGCGTCCACAATAAATAATGAAGAAAAACGTCAACGGCTGTTACAAGAATCATTGACTTTATACGTCGTGAGTTTACTGACGTCCTATGTGGATTGCCCTGTTATTTTTGTATGAACATTGTTTTGACTGAACACATCTGCACACCACACAAAACCAGACATGCGGATACCATCCATCATCATATGGCATCACGCATCATTTGGTGGCCATAAGCTGGTTTGATTCTGGTACTAGCAAACACGGGGTCCCTTACCCACTTCATTTTCAACAAGAATTCATCAGCATCCTTCAAGAAATTAACATTCTTCCGCCCACCACGAGTGGAGTGAGCGATTTGGAATGGCGAAAGAGATGCCTCGTTGAAGAGGGGATCTCCGCTATTTTTTTGTTCTGTCAGGAATGTGAGAGTCCTCTTATGGATATTTCGTTTATTCGAGATAATACCTCTAGTGTATTCGCACATGCCGGGAGGCATAATATTTCTGTGTATTTCCGGAAGGCAAGGTAAATTAACATTTTCATTAACTCTATCGATTTTTGGTCGTGAACGATTTCGATTCACGGCCTGTCTTCGAAAGTCGTCGTCACGAGATGTTTTTTTCCCAGCTCACATGTCGCTGCATTGTGCTGCATCGGTTGATGCAGGTTCCAAGGACCATTACTTGCTACTTTGTTAAATGAACTAGGTTTGAAAAACCTTTATTATCTAGAGGATATTTTTGAGGACATTATTTATACTTCGGCAGACGTGTCTGTCTTGCTGAAGTCAAACTAAGGAGAGTGAACTGATCTCATACATCTGGTTATCTCCTGGCTGTTATAGAAAAGGATGGAGTTTTTCACCTGACTACATTTACAGCACTTTGAAATATAACATGCATCTGACTCATCATTGTAATGCTGTCTACCGTCTATTGCTGTATTGAATGTTGCTGTGATAATGACTGTTTGATGTGCCTACATATTTGCGTAACCATTTTGTCACTGTGGCGTCCACAATAAATAATGAAGAAAAACGTCAACGGCTGTTACAAGAATCATTGACTTTATACGTCGTGAGTTTACTGACGTCCTATGTGGATTGCCCTGTTATTTTTGTATGAACATTGTTTTGACTGAACACATCTGCACACCACACAAAACCAGACATGCGGATACCATCCATCATCATATGGCATCACGCATCAATTACACTCTACATTCATAACCCTAGACACAACACGAAGTCATTTAATATAATAATATAAATACATTTTTAATGAGATAAAAGAGGTGGTAGCGGAAAGGTACCCTGAAAAGTTCACAATACTATTGGGTAAATTCAGGGACCTTCATAGCTAATCTCATTTAATACAAATATAATAATACCTACAACAATTCATAACATCAAATCCATCACACTTAGCTTGGAGAAGACTTCATAAGATGTTCCCCTAAGTCCTTGGGATAGTTTTAAACTCCACTTCTCCTTTTCTAACCCATAATTTGTAGCTAGTCTCTTATACCTATTTAAAAATGACTCAATGTCATTCTCTTTCTCTACAAAAGGATCTAAGTGGAAATTCATGGCTGAATTGGAGGCCCCCTGACTTGTAGTAGTATCAGAGGAAGATGGGCTGCTTCCATTTTCTGAAACATGTCCTTGAAGTTCCAGTTCTTTTAATCTTAATTCATGTTCTCTTTGTAATCTCTTTTCTTCTTTTTCAGCCTCCATCTGCAATCTTTTAGCCTCTTCCTCTCTCTGAAATCTCTTTTCCTCCTTTTCAGCCTCCATATGCAATCTTTTTTCCTCTAACTGTAACCTTTTAATCTCAGCCTCCCTATCAGCCTCTAATTTCCTAGCCTCTTATCTGCTTCTAATTTTAATCTTTTCTCTTCTTTATCTGCTTCTAATTGTAACCTTTTCTCCTCAGTCTGCCTTCTTTTCTCTCATACAAAATTTATTAATCTTACAGTATAAATAAACAAATATGACTACAGTACTGAACTACAGGCAATGAAAACTCATTAAATTTCCACAAATGATTAACTTTAATTATATTATAACAATGGGGATACCATGGGTCTATGGTGGTAAAATAATCCCGGACAGGACCCCAATATGTGGTATGTGAGAGGTTATTGATGTTACTACACTAAGGGTAAACAAAGTGAGGTCCAGCTGTGTAACTTCCCTGAGTCTAATTGATGATGATGATGTTCTCAGGGTTCCTATCCGCTACCTCTCTAAGATCTCACTCTGTGTAAAATAATCTCTGTGATGTTGTGTGGCAAGTGTCTAGGGTAATGTATCTATTGTGATGTATGAACAATGTCAAACATAACTTTAACTCAATAAGTGAAGTAAGTAAGACTGTTGGTAAAGTTATATTAATATATTACAATTTTTTATTTTCCTGTACCTCAATTCTTTTGGGACAGGAATGTTTTCAAATCAAGAAAATTTTATTTACATATCAAAAAATAAAGAGGACCCTTTGTCCATAACTGGTATATTAAAGTGTCACTGTATGTGTATCCCACAGTCTGATTTAATATTTTCTATAACCAAGAGTCAATTATGTGAGGGTCTGTTGGTATCATCACGCCCACAGGAATTTCTGTTCTGGTTGTGGAAATTGTTAAGATGAGATCTCATATACCCATTTAAAGGGACTTGACCTGACAGCCTGTCTGAGGTGGATGACTGTAGACTATGCAAAGTCAACACAAGAGTTGTCTTCTGACCACTGATGCAGCATGCAGCTTTACTGAGGCTTCAATGTGCACAAGGTCTGCCTGCACCAGGTTTCCTGCCACCACTAAGTAATAGGCAATATAACCCTGAAAAGGATATTCCCTCCCTTTTATATGCTGGCTATAACAATTCCGCAACTAATCAATACTAAGATTTTCTGGGATCAGTCACGTGTGCGAACCATTTGCACCAAACCCTATTTTCTTTGACTTCACTCCGTCCTGTGTTTACATTCTTCTTCCCATATGGCTGCAACGCCCCTGTCACCTTAAGCATTGATTGTGCTCCCTAAAATCAGCTGGGGTATACAATTTTCTTCTTGTGACCTGTTAAATCTTTTGTTCAAACATCCTAGGTATGGTTTCATGTGTCATTAGAACACTGTGGCACTGCAGAAGATTGCTAGTGGCCTCTGGACTTACAGTCGTAAGATTTTATGGCAATATTCAAACACAAATTAGTTTCACTTCCCTCTAAGTCTTCTTAGGCCTTCCTACTTAGGCTGTCGTAACCTCTTCCTACTGGCAATGTCGAACAACGAAAAATGGCGCACAATCTGTGGCCCGTTACATGCTAATGAAATACTAATACTTATTTATCTTACCGCAAGTAAAGAATAATCACACAATCACAGGATTGACTAGCAGTCAATGGCTCAATTCCAGACTGCTGTGTCGTCCAGACGGCAAAGGCATTTGTCACCAACGCTTTGCATCTGCTCTCAACCTTTCTGTGCTTAAGTTTTTCTCAAATGGCGGACTTATCCAAGCAGGGTTAAAAGTTATCAATTCCAACCAGCCAATCAAAAGACACGTCAAAAAAATTAACTAATTTTGGACCATAAACATTGAGCGTTGTTCAGTGTGTTCGCTCGTCTGATTTTATTTATATATTATATATCTCAGTTATTTAAAGACCGATTTTTAATATCAAAATTGATTATTAAACGGCCAGCTGTCCTCTATCTACCCATATAGGTTTCCTTCATTTATTTCTCCTCGTTTTCATCTGTGTAATTTGAAAGTAATTAATTGTGCTTTTTCCCGAACTGAAAATATTAATAAAATAAATGTTTCTACGTCAAGATAGTTTTATTAATGGAAAATCTTTATGGTATTATGTTAATCAATATCAGCGCTACAATTCCAGATATCTCTTTCCTTTTAATTCTCTTTAGTTTTTGAGGAATAAATTATTTAATTTTTGGTAAAAACACATATTAGACATTTTTCTCACTCCAACCAAAATTTTTATCGTCACTATAAAACGAGGTAACAATCCGATTGGTTGTTAATTTTTACGCCGTTCGTTAATAAATATTGGGGGGGGGGTGTTTGGGGGCAGTAACCTTTTTAACTTGGTGTATTAGAAAAATTCAAATTCTTTAGTCAAATTGTTGGCGGTTGATTTTACGGTGGCCTTGAGACAAATTTCAAATGCGGTAGTTATTAATAGATTTTAGGAGTACGTTAGTTAATTTTCAAGCGGGGAAATTTGAACGGGGTGTCACACAGATGTACTTTACTACAATTTCAATGGATGTCCCGCAGGGCTCGATACTTGGACCCTTACTATTCAGCATTTTCATCAATGACCTGCCCTTGTCATTGCCACATGACGAGTGTCTTATGTTTGCTGATGATACCACAGTAACAGTAGCTGGAACAGACATTAACACTGTTCAGTCTCTTTTACAACATCACCTGGACATTGTACAAGCTTGGTGCACTATTAATCGTATGTCCATTAATAAAAACAAAACTCAATCTTTAGTTATCTCAACCCGCCAAAAGATTCTGCACTGTCAACCAAATACGTTATTATTATCTCTAGACGGAGAACGTATTAAGCAAGTTACGGACCACGCCTGTTGGGTGTGGTCATCGACCAGTCTCTAAGCTGGAAGTCACATGGCTATTTCATCGCAAACAAGATCTCACAAAAATTGTTTAAACTCTCAAAAATCAAACATTTTTTATGTCCGCACTCTAGACTTATATTCTATTATGCACATATTCAAAGTCACCTTACTTATTGCTCAAATATCTGGAGTCGCTGTAGCTTGTCGTTTTTGAAACGCCTAGAATCCCTACATATAAGGGCGCTATGACTTGTTTGATTGAATGATAACATTCCCAGTGCTCAGCTATTTTCACAGCTGAATGTTCTTCCTCTTAAAAAATTCTTCTTCTTCCAAGATCTCCTGTTTGTGCATCAAATTTTACACGGCAGTACACCATCATACTTGCAAACGTGAGGACCTACTTTTGGACCTTGCAAAACCTCGAACTGACCTCTTCCGAAGTTATTTTAGTTATTGTCGCATTGGGTGATGTATTTTATGGATGAGATTGTAATTAAGTAAAGGAAGATGTGTAGGAGGACACATAGACCTTTAGACACTAGTTTTCACAGAGATGAGCTAGTGTTGAGGGAAAGAGTTAACAGAAGGGCACAGGTTGGTGTCAGTGATTCTCTCACCTTTTAGACTACCAACTCTTGTATTTTTCTGGCGACGACTAACTCTTTCTTACTTAAATCTTTTTAAAGAAGAACTAGTAGTAACAAGTAATACAATGAGGGTTGAGTATGTTTTTCTGAACAGAACATACAATCTACTAAGTCAAACTCAGAATGATGGTGAGTTACAGAATGTACATAATTACTTTAATTACAGTAGAAAATAAAATCAATGTAGCCATGTACTTTGAAAAAAAGAAGTACTAGGAAATTTAACAAAAGACAGTTATGATATTACTTATTCAAGGATTCAGAATACTGTCAGTGTCTTTGGTTCAGATAAGAATAAGAGGATATTGTCCTCACTGACGAAAGTTTATTCCTATGGTTATATCTTGGGAAAAGTGAATTCTGATTTTGGCCTGGGTTTTAAGTAGACTTATCTGCTTGGACTTCTCCTGGGCGTCACAGTAGGTAGGATTACCAACTGGATAATGTGCTTCAGTGGAGCTACAGTCCAAGAGATGCTTAGGCTTTTCGTTAACCTGGTTGTGAAGTTGAGTTATGATGTTCAGGTGCTGACGAGGTGTTGAAAGCTTATAAGCTGTAGACTGCTCAGAGTTGCTGACTTGTGATCACCGCTAGGTTTGAGACGTAAGCACTAGTTCTCTCTGTAGCATAGAGCAACTAGGCAGTTTACTCGCAACAATGTACAGCAATCAAACTCCAGAAACTGGCTAGGATTCTGCAACTGCGCTGTGGAAGATAATACAGGTAATCAATCTTCTGTTTTATACAGATATATTACCTACAGCCACTCTGGACATTTCGTCTCAGAATGGTGCCTAATAATATATTTACCTGAACCGTAACGTCAGTCTTTTTTTTCCTTAAAGGCGACTGTCCATTTGTTTACAAATTCCTGTCTAGCAGTAGTCAACCTTTGTTCACACCTGGCCGGTCAGGTCAGTCATTCAACCATTGTTCCCTTTGTTCACGAGCTTTCTTCATCACAATATTAAGTATTTCAAACTTTACATCAATTAACCAATCCCTTAATATTAGAGTTAGCTAATTAAGCGAATACTGAGAGTTTGCTTACCGCTCAGGACTTATCCACAGCTTAAGAAATAGAATTTTAGTAGCGTTACACTCAAATCACATATACTGTTGATATGTGGTAGCTTGAGGCTTCTATTCCATAAGCGTGCGTTATCTTCCAACGGTTATCAGAAAGTGATTTTAAAACTCAGCATTTGTTCGCATGAAGTTAAGACATTTCTGATTCCCACGCCAAGTTAATTATTTCCCGTCTCTCGTTCAGCCATGCCGGAAGATTTATCGTGTCATCTTCAGTTGACTACTGAACACGGAAATATAATCCTCTGGGAACCACTGTGGTTTCGCCCAAGCGAATAAATTGTACTGACGTCCTTAAAGACATACCTTAAGTGAATTGTAGGAGAAGGTAGCATTAGGATCGTATGACAAGACTATTAGTGAAGACTTGAAAAACAGCGAAAAAACAGACCGCAGGTGCAAGTATTTCGTAGAGAAAACAGACAAAATGTGAAGGAATAGAAAAGAAAGGAATTATAAAATATTCTAGACGAAACCTTCGAACACTCCGTGACAGTTATGCAGGTGCTTTAGCATGGAATTCCCTACCCAAGTCTGTCAAAGCTGATAATTACTTACTTACTTAATCGTTCCCCTTCTACCGTGAGGTTTAGAGGTTTGGAAGAGAGAGCGCTAGACTATCCTATCGGCTGTCTTCCTCCTGGCCTGGTTCCATTCTAGTCCTCGGTCCTTCAAAGGTTGTCTAATGTTGTCCTCCCAGCGAACTCTGGGTCGTCCTGGGGGTCTGGATCCCTGGCTCTTTGTTTCCCATGCGTGTCGTGGTAGCCGATCTTCTCCCATTCTGCAGACATGGCCAAACCATCTTAGTTGGGACTGTTCTACCTGGGTCTGAAGGGGATGGGATTTTAGGCCTTGACGTATCGTCTGGTTGCGGACCATGTCTCTTCTTGTTACTTCAACCACCTTTCTCAGATACCTCATTTCTGAGGTTTGGATCTGGCTTTTGTGGATCCAAAAGTGGGTTTAGTTATTGCCCATGACTCGCATCCATATGTCAAGACTGGGACATAGGTGGAGCGGTATACAGCCATCTTCGTTTTCTTACCAACCTCTCTCTTGCTGAGGAATCCTCGATTTATGGCCTGAAAAAGTCTCCTAGCTGCTGCTTTTCGAGTGGCCAACTCTTTTTTGATGCCTCCCTTTCGGTCTATAATAGCTCCGAGGTATTTAAAGTGGTCGACCTGCTCTCCCAGCTTAATCTGATGTCTTTTTTCTTCTCGTGATATCACCATGGATTTTGTTTTAGAGCTGCGTATGACCATCCCTCTCTTCTCCAGCTCCTCCTACCAGACATGCAGGTTGGATTGGAGATGTCCCTCTGATTTAACAATCAGGGCAACATCATCAGCAAATGCCAGCTCTGAAATACAGACCTGTCTCATCTTCCAGTACCCCACTGAATACTTTCTTGTTCTCTCCTTACATGCCTTGATGACATCGTCCATGAGGAGTATGAAAAGATAAGGTGACAGGATATCACCTTGTATTACACCAGTGGTGGTCCTGAACTCTTCTGCCTTATGGTTTGCTGTCCTCGCATAATTTCTGCGAGACTTGTAGAAGCTCTGTATAGCACGAATCAGAGGTGCTGGAATGTTCTTCCTTGCCAAACAGTCCCAAAGTTTGCTCCAGGGGACCCTGTCAAACACCTTTTCCAGATCTATGAAACAAAGATGGATACTCAAGGGCCTTTTCACTCAGCTGTCTGAAAGTGAAGATTAGGTATTGAGTACTTTGGTTTGCTCTGGATCCGCACTGGACCTCGTCCAATTGTGGCTCAGCTAGGCGTCGGAGTCTCTGCTCTAGGATTCTAGGGTAGATTTTACCAGGGACACCGAGAAGGGATAAGCCTCTATGGTTTCCACATTGTCGATTGTCACCCTTTTTCAAAATTGGTGTTATGATGGCAATCTCCCAATCCTTTGGTATAGTCTTGTTGCACCACGCTGCATGTAGGACCCTTAAGAGTAATAGGTCGCTTGATGCTCCCATGTACTAAACCATTTCTGGTGTTATACCATCATGCTCTGCTGCTTTGCCCATCTTGATTTTCTCCAGTGCTGCCTTCAGTTCTTCCATCTTTATGTCATCTTCACCATCATTGGTTTTCTCTTCTGTGCTAGTGGTTATCATTTCTAATGCTTCACCATGCTCACCGTCAGGGAGTTCTGAGAAATATTCTTTCCATCGTTCCATTACTTAATTCGGGGCAGTAAGCAATATGCCTTGCTTGTCCTTTATAAATTTGAGAGGGCATTGTTTTTCCTTCCTCATGTTCTTTAGGGTCTTATAGAACATATTCTGGTTTTCTTGTGCATCTTTTTTTTAACTTTTCTCCAAATTCTTCCCAGGACTTCTGTTTTGCTGCTAGTATCTTGTTCTTTGCTTCTATTCTGAGTGTCACATATTCTCTATATTTCTCCATTTGTCCGGTTGTGTTTTTAGCTACGAAGTATTGTTTCCATGCCATTTTCTTCTCTCTTATTATCTCTTTGACTTCCTCTGTCCACCAAGGTGTCCTCTTTCTCTTGTTCCCAAGTCGGACTTCACCACATGCTTCTGCAGCAGCTGTCTTTATGATGTCCTTGAATTTGAGCCAGAGGGTTTCCAAGTCATCAGGTTGTTCTTCTGTGTTGCTCACCGCTGCAGCAATAGGCCCCTGATATCTGGTCTTAATTTCTGGCTCTCAGCTTGTAGGTCTTAATGCTCATTTCTCCCGTTCGTTTACTTAGTTTCTTGCGTGATGTTGGGCAGTTACTAGGCTGAGCAACTCTTTCAGTTGTTCATTTGTAAGCAGGTAGTGATCACTTCCAATCTCTGGCCCCCTCTAGACTCTAGCATCCAGGACATATTTGAATGAGCTTCTCCTAACTATGGCATAGTCGATTACTGACTTCTCATTCTTTGTTGGTTCACATCTAGTGTATGCATGTATGTGCTTATGGGGGAACTTTGTGTTTGTAATGATCAGATTCTGCTCACGGCAGAATCTAAGGAGTCGCTTTCCATTGTCACTGAGAGTATCTTCTCCATATCTTCCGATAACTCCACCCCATCTAGCATGGTCATTTCCAACTATGGCATTGAA
The DNA here is from genome assembly GCA_024509875.1 of Oreohelix idahoensis. NCBI lineage: Eukaryota > Metazoa > Mollusca > Gastropoda > Stylommatophora > Oreohelicidae > Oreohelix > Oreohelix idahoensis. The sequence goes on from JAMPIV010007115.1 coordinate 236,391, forward strand.
ATCGCCGAGCATGATAATTTCATCTAGGGCTGATAATTACATCTCATTCAAAAGACATCTGCATTCACATGTCATGAAATCTTGTACACACATTTAACGACAATTATGTTAAAGTTATTTCAACGTTTCCATGAGCATTTCACTGTCATTGTAATAGTTTAATCTCTCTCTCTCTCTCTATGTGCGTGAGTGACTATGAGTAAATGTACTTGTGTTTGCTCAGTTACTGATTGTGATGATACTATTAATTGATCCTGTCTGAAGTTATTAATATTTTCATATTTAATTTGTAAAACGCTGAAAATTGTATTGCGGGACAGAAATGTAAAAAGACAATTATGCCTATTTCTTTACCTGGTTCAAGTATAATACACCTATCTTTTTGTAACCAGCTCATATACTAAAATAGCAATGAAATAAATATCAGATTGACATACAGTAGAATAATAATGTCTTTTTTTAATCCGGATTGAAATTTAAACAAGAATCGTAACAATAAGAATTTGCTATAGTGCGTTTCAAAAAGATCGGTCAACGATTGACTTCAAATATCTCCACATTCCTTAATAAACATGATTTTTTGCATGTGGTCTTATATTTTCAATGTCCCAAAGTTTTTATAAAATTCAATGTTGCAGGTAGTGTTCTTTTCTTGCAACGACTAATTCCTTTGATCTTTTTTAACGAAGTAATAATTTTGTCGTGGAAGAAAATAATTTACCGTAAATGAAGGAAGTTGCACATTTTCGGCATAGGCGTCTATACAATTCGAATGTTAGAGGGGTTTGTTAACTGATTACTTAAACCCAAAGCGTGAATAGTTCTCTTTTCAGGATTTGAGAGACTCCGATACAGTTTACCACGCTTAGCTTCTCTGCAGAAATATTTATACATCTTCACTGCCATTGTATGCAGTGTAAGGAACTTGACTTTCATACCCATTGTATTACAGACCTAGAATACCGCAAGATACGCCTATGAACGGTAATTAAACACACCGGAAGGATCTTTGTAATGTTCAAAACAGTGCGGTAGTGAGCTGAAACACGGGGAAAATCACGTGAAATACGTTCAAGATGTGAAATCGAAATAGCTCACAAATATGAAGGGGTAAGCCCTGTCAATACACGGTTGGACTAGGACAGGGGTCGGCAAACTACGGCACGCGTGCCAAGCGTGGCACGTGGAACGATTTTCAATGGCACGCGGAGTGAATTAAAAGACTGTACAGTATATGATCTCATTTTTTAAAAAAATTGAATTTTTAATTAAATAGAAGCATATAATTCTTTTAAAGCTATACCTGTTTTTACAACCCTTCAAAACGAAAGTTTTTAGACATTGGATGTAAGAATGTGCGATCTGATGAAAACTAAAGGCCTGATCATACTATACTGCACGTAAGTCTTCGTTTTTACGGACCGTTTCCGAGAACAAACATTCTTCAACGAATTTCATGGGGAGTGGTTATACTTTGCGGCGCCCGCTAGTCTGGCGTCTACCTGCTACCGTCGTTTGCAGGATGAGATTCTTGAAAAGAATCCCAAGCAAATTATTGTCGGGCAAGCGGAGACGTAATATCATAATTACGCAATAGTGTCTGGCTAGCGCCTGGACGAGCGTATTTATTTCGTTTTCGCTCGCAGTTTTTGACTCCCAGTGTGAGTTTGGAGCAACAATGACTGACCTCGACGAAGTTATATTTCCGTCCTATCCTGCCCCTCTCTCCCGACCACCACCACCTCTACAGTTCTCTCGGCTGTCGCATACTCATGCCCGTACAGTCCGTTGACCGCAGCACAAAAGTTGGTGTTATTATTAAGTAATACGGTGCCGTTAAAATGAATTTAAAAAAAGACAAAAACTTGATACACGCTCGTTTCAAGACTTTTGGACAAACGAATATGGATTCATACAACAAAAGGATCGTGTTGTTTGTGCTTTATGTTATGAAATTGTCTTGTGCCGTACGTCAAGTGTACAAAGACACTATCAAACCAAACATCAGTCCATGTTTAAAAACTCTGAGGAGAAAAGTGGAGCCATAAAAATGGCTGTTTCTGGCTACAAAAAAAAAAAAAAAAAAACAAAGTAGTATTTTTAATCAAGTAATTGGAACTAAAAATAAAGCTACCGAATGTAGTTACAAAATTGCACAGTGTGTGGCTTCGAAAGGCAAACCTGTCACAGATGGAGAATACATCAAGGAAACTTTTTTGAGCAGTGCTGAAATTTTGTTTAGTGATTTACCAACTGCGGACCTCCCGCTGTACAGCAATGTTCGTTGGCTTAGTCGAGGTAATGTTTTGAACAGATTTGTATCATGTCTAGAAGCAATCAAGGTGTTTCTTGATGAAAAGGAACAACATTTCCCGGAATTGAATGACGAGGACTGGCTGTGCAAGCTGATGTTTCTGGCTGACATAACTACAAATCTTAATGAATTAAACGTGCGTTTACAAGGGCAGGGTCAAACAATACTTGATCTTTTTGAGCACTGGAAAGGATTTGCGTCAAAATTAGACATATTTTGCAGAGATATTACCACTAACACATACAAGTACATCGAATTCAAAGCATCAGAGTTATGGACGATAAAATTTGTAGAATTGCGAAAAACTCTTGAAGGAAGCTGCTTGGAAAAGTCAGCTGCCATCCTCAACTGCTGGACATCCCTGCCTCAAGCGGTCACCTGTTTGAAGAAAGTTGCATTTGCTCTACTTTCGGCTTTTGGGTCAACTTATACATGAGAACAAATTTTCTCACACATGAAAGCTGTTTTAAGTCCACAGAGAAGTCGCCTAACACTTGTGCATTCAGAAGCCTGTGTGAAGCTGAAATTGACAAAAAAAAAAAAACAGCTGATATTGAACAATTAACCAAGGAGAAGCAAGGACACGGGTCCCATTAATTGATTAATGACTCAGATCAATAATAATCAATGATTACTCATATTAACATTTTAATAACGTGTTTTATGTTTGGTTTATTTAATTGTTTTGTTCTTCAAACTATTGGACTTTCTGTCTTAACAAAATATACACATGGCAATTTTATTATAAAATTTCAAACTAATGTGTTCAGAACTTAAATTTTGCAAAACATAATATTTGTATTGATATTTGTTCCTATTTATATTAAAATATTGAATAATCTACAAAGAATAGAATAGTTATTTAATTTATCGGAAACATGTTAATACAAGATCATTTTTAAATTGTTTCAATAATTATTGTATATAAAAATATGATGGACTTAGGTTGGCACGCTGAGTGACTTTGCAACATTACTTCGGCACGACACTACTAAAAGTTTGCCGACCCCTGGACTAGGAGGTGGTCGATTTTGTATACTTTACATAAAAAAAATTTAAAACCATAAGTTTTTTAACGAGGGAAAAAACGTCCCCTTCGGGACATAGCGATCATTAGGTCATATGCAAAGTTGCAACATTTACGATCAAGTGGTTGCAGAGATATTGAATATTAAACTGCGGCAAACATTGTGAAACGCAGTACTCTTTTCGGGAAAATATGGAAACGGTGCGCACTGCGCTGTGCTCTGAGTGAAAGTTATCTTAGACACCCAACAGAATCATCCCAGGTACTGATGCACAGTCAGTAATTGCAACGTTGAAAAGCCAAAATAATACAGACCTGGTTGATCTCAGAATAGTGCTCCACAAACTTTGTCAACGATTCAAAAGTGTTGTGATCCAATGGATCCCATCTCATTGTAACATCACCGGCAATGAAGAGGCTGACAGAATGGCAAAAGAAGGTTCACATCTACCTCAGCCTGATGCAAGCATAACTTTTGAGGAGGCAAAGAGTTTTATCAGAATCAGATACAGAAACAAATGGAATGTAGAACATCCAGGGCACACACAGCATGACGCTTACTACTAGCTCCACAGAAGAGAACAAGTGGTAATCTTCAGACTCCGCACTGGCCACAACAGATTGAGATACCATCTATTCAACAAGCTAAAGATAGGAACTACCGATCAGTGTAACTGTGGCACTGATAAAATGACTGCTGAACATCTGCTTCAAAGTTACCCCTTATATGTGGTACAGAGAAAGTGCATATGGCCGACGCCAGCTCCTTTCGTGGAAAAGCTTTACGGGGATTCAAATAGCCTCAAACTGACTACTGCTTTCTTTGAGAACATTCAAGTGGACGTCTGAGAGTGTACGAAGAAGAAGAAGATCCCAGGTAGAGGCCAACAATATGCTTTATTCGATTTCACATATCTCTTTGAAAGTAACCTGCTAAGAAATGAAGATGAAATCTAATAATTTAGCTTTATTATAAAAGAGACACCCAATATCTTTTAACTTTTTTTCTTCTTTTTAACTTTAATAGTCTGTTCAAACTAAAGAAAGAGGACGTAATTTTTAGGAAATAAATTTTTTTTTAAATCATCACAGGATTAATTAACGTCGACGAGCTTTCATTCCACACATCACTTTAGAGCCAAGCGATACCGGACTTCCTGTCATCTTAAAACATCGCCATTTTCCTATTATTTAGCTTTTGCCATGACAGTAAACAAAGCACGGGGACAATCGTTTGATCACTTAGGCGTTTACCTTCCAGAAGCAGTCTTTGCTCATGGCCAACCTGATGTAGCGCTCGCGCGAGGAAGGTACTCAGACAATTTCAAAGTATATATTCAGGACGCAGGCTACCAAGGCAAAAAAAATTATAGATAACCGTACAATTACAAAATGTTTGTGCTTAAAGAGATGTTACCCAGTTAGTAAAATTACGTATTCCTATTTGAAAGTCTTCTAAATGTGCTGCAGATGCTGAAAGTTGAAGCTGTTGGCTTTGACTATTCTCTAGCTAGTGTTCTTACGGGTATACTTGAGAGAGACACCATCATCGTCATTGTTTTCGTCTGCACTTCTTACAGAGCGTGAATCCACCATTGAAGATGGTCCCCTTGCAGGAAGCCTGCACCAAGAAAACACATACTTTTGCAGCAGCGGTTTCAATGGCAATTTGTTTCACATAACGTTGCCAGCCTAGAGACAAGCATGGTGCACCATAATTCTCTGCCACCATTACTTGACGGGGATCTTTGCTAGTAAATTAATAACTAGGTGTAATTTTCCTTCCTACCGTGGCTGCTTAATACAACAGCCACATTTGGCCGCGATCGGAAAAAGGATGTGAGCATATCTGACGGTCAAACATCCTAATCATTATCTCTCAGCTCCCCAACGAGCAGAGGCCAACAAATTTCTGCCAGGTCTTCTTGCATGTTCCTGCCGTTCAAGATCTGTCCATATCTTTTTTTTTTATCCCTCCAATTTCTGACTCCAGCTCTCTTCTCTATGTGACTGATATTCAAACGTCGCCCGTGTGTTACCGGGAGCAAATAACACTGTAACCTACCAAGCATGTCGTAAAAGGCGACTAAGGAGGGCTCAGCATGCGGCCAGCTACTCCATCCTGAAGAAACTTTAACCCATAAAAACGTCAGCAAGTACTGACAAAACATCCTATATATAAAATCCAAGCTTTTTCTGTCAGTAACGCTAAGGGATTCAACTTTGGTTGAAAGTTAGACATTAACTGTATTGTTTCCCTTATATGTACTCTCCCGAAAATAGTAACACTTACCAAAGTAGTTCGTGTACTGTGGTGATGCACAGTGGTTTTTAAAAAATACTTTTGAATAAGTAAAATTGCCGTTAGGTATTGGTGCTTTTGAATTTAATTCCCGTCTATGACGGGCTTTTACACTAGTGGTAATTATAATTTGTCAAGCACAAATTTGTTTATATATCTACATACACATATAGATAGATCTATATCATCATCTACCTCTGCGCTCCTTGCGGAGCATTGAACGACCACTGCAGCTAGTCCCCTTGTAGAAGACTGCACCAAGCATTCACGCGCTCCTGCAGCAATGGTTTCTGTTGCAATTTGTTTCACACGATGAGATTACTAGCCCCATGTACACGTCATGTTAGTCATCTTGTACGCCATTAATACGTGTATGTAGGTATATATGGCATTAAATATGTGCACGCAATATTGGTCGGTATCAGTTGTCTGCGATTCGCTTTGATATCTGATACTACCATATAAAAAACTCGTTCTAATTAATGCGATACTAGATTCTTCAGATATGACATTTAAGTTTCACTTCTCCCTTCCATTTCGATCAAATATTCCTCTATTTCTACAGATCGACAAAATTTCTGTTAACCTTCTCTGTCCTTTATGGAACGTTTGGAAAAAGAAATATAAAATCAACAGGCATGCCCCAGACAATTAGCGTTGTTACAAGCGCGTGCTTAGTAAGAACGTGATGACGAGTCCGGGTTCCCCGTTAGATAAAGATGACAAGGAAATTCTCCCTTTCACAATTTATCTTTCTTATGATTTCAGTTTTAAATGTGTAGGAACATGCTTTAATTAAACTCCAGTGTGGTCAAAGGCATCTATGGAACTTAACCCTCGTCCTGTCCAACTTGTCAATCTCTTCATTGGTGCTGATTGAAAAATCCAATTAAAGACGAGGCAAATCTCTCCATGTTCTCAAATTTTATGTTTCATTTCCACGCCGCCTTTGTCACGATCGCTAATTCTCACATGCATAGAAATTCTCTTTCTCTCCTTCTCTCTAACCTTCCTCTTTTATACCTATTATAAAAGTTCCTTCTGAGGAATAATAAGCAAATAAAGCGAGGCACTCGATTTAGATTCGATATTACACAAGTACTTTTTAATCATTCATTCATTCATCTCTCCCTCCTCTCTGTCTCTCTCCCTCCTCTGCCTCTCTCCCTCCCCTCTCTCTCCCTCCCCTCTCTCTCCCTCTCTCTCCGTGTGTGTGCGTGTGCGTGCGTGCGTGTGTGTGTGTAATCTTGCAGTTGGCCACATTGCAGGAAGCCTACACCAAAGTTGTCATGTACTCATGCAGTTGTGGTGTCTGTAGCAAGTTGTCTGACATGATCCAGGACACCACACAACACTGGTGGAGTAGCTGATCATGTTTCTCCACAACATCCCGTTCCATTACTTTTTTAATCAATTCAGTTGTTGCCATGATATGATGTCTAATTGTCCGTGCCTCCTCTCTTTTTTTCGTTCTTTTTCTCTTTTTCCTTTAATCTTTCCTGTTGTCACGATATATTCACGCTTTCTTCTTCTACTTACATCCCCAAAGAAAGTTGATTGCTTCCTCGCAATTATTTCTCTCTCCTACTCACTGCCTATACGTGTCTTGTATAACTAAAATGAGTAAACGAACAAAAGTCCCTCCATTTTCTATATATATATATATTTCCCAAAGACTACTATATTCAACTACGTTCGTTATCTTTAGCCATGAACTCTCTGGGGGAGCACACAAAAAATAGGCAGACTGCCCCCAGGCATTTCGTAAGAGTCGAACAATATGAGGTTCTGCATGGGGCTGGCAACCTCATCATCCTATATATAAAATCCCAGCTTTTTCTGTCAGTGCGTAACGCTAAGGGATGCAACTTTAGTTGAAAGTTAGACATTAATTGTATTGTTTCCCTTATTTAGGTACTCTCCCGAAAATAGTAACTTACCAAAGAAGAATGCGCAAATGACGGTGTGCACAAAAATATATTTATAGAATGTGTGATCCCGTATACACACATTGGGATCCTCGCTGCTGCTACGTAGTTCGTGTACTGTGGTGATGCACAGTGGTTTTCTAAAATACTTTTGAATAAGTAAAATTGCCGTTAGGTATTGGTGCTTTTGAATTTAATTCCTGTCTTATGACGGGCTTTTACATTAGTTTAAAATAAATTACTACAGAAATCAGCGCTAAAAGGTCACATAAATACTTTGGTACAGACTTCCTAGCTGCAAGAGGACCAGCTGTGGTGGTGGCCCCGTGCTCCATAAGGATTGAAACAAAAATGATATTTTCTCTAGAAATCACGTGATGTCTATTCTTATTCTATTACACATGGCGAAATGATTTCCGAGTTTTCTTACAGTGGATAACGAGATGACCTAAACATAACCACTGGGGGTAATGAGACTGGCCTTAAAAATGACGGACAGATGTTTTTTCACCTAACAAATAAGACATTTCTATCAAGCGCTAATTCAGTAACTTCATCTGTCTATCTTTTTTTGTTTCTCGGGCATATGACTTTGTATGCACTGAATACAGTGAACGTGTATGCACTGTAACTGGACCACGAAGGTTGAAACACAATTAGCGCCCCTGAAAATTAAATGAACTTCCCTTGTTGTATTGTTCTATTTCCATCGCTCGCTTTCAATTAACTCGCTGACAGTTTAATGAACTCCTTGCACCCCTTCTTTCATCTTCTCCTCCTTTATTCGACCTTCCCTTTAGTATTTTTCATTCTAAAAATTATTTATGTAGTTTAGTTGTATCATTTCTGTGACTAATTTGTGCGCTCCCTTCTCCTCTCTGGCAGTACTGAACTACATTTGTTGTGCGTACTGAATTAGGTGCATTATTCTTTTGTTAGCACTCTCTTTTTCCCTACTGTCATTGCTCACGTTTCACGTTTCGATGCATGACAGGGCCAGAAAAGCGTATCGCCCATCCCTGAGAGATTAATTGAGTCCTCAAAACGTGATAATACCACATTGACTCCAGGTAAATGTGAGCACGAAGTGTTTGCTTAAGATTGCATAATTACTTCCGACTCGATAGGAAAAATGTAAGAAGTTGTATCGTAAACATTACCAAGAATTGTCGGATGTAGCAACTCCATATACGGAGGCTGACTGTATGAAATTTTCAAACGCATAAGTCATACAGAATATTAAACGAGGAAAAGTTTTCATAATATGAACTTTGAATGTATTGGCTGGCATGTGAGGTGCCAATAAACAACCACGCGACTGGAAGATTTATCAGAACGCCATGCAGGAAGCGTAGGCCGAGAGCTACGAGATAACGTAGAACATCTAGCATACGACACTGCATTCCAGAAATCGTCGCAAGTAGACATCTAGCACCTTGCCACTGGAAAGAATAGAGTCAGGATTCTGAATTTTTTGGAACAGAAAAACGTATTAAAGCATCTTTAATCCACTGGAAAAGAAAACACGCCAATATTAAGACAGAACCGGACTCATACAGAAACTACTCACAAGTCACAGTGGAATTATAGAATAAGAAATAATATCCTAGACGTGTGTTCTAGGCATTTGTGTTAAGTTGCCAAGACTATTTACCTGAGCAAGACGTCTAAGATTTTCCTAATTACTAGGGTGAGTTGTACATATTTTTATACTTTCAATGTTACTGGTTATACTAGCTAGGAGTGTTAAAGATTCATACGAGGCTGGCAACCCCAGCATGTGAAAAGGATACATTCATGAACCACCACAGCAAGCGCTGGTGATTGCTTCATACTAGTTCTCACGGAAGAACCAAAAGCAGAGGTAATCCCAGACTCCAAGTGGAGAAAGGATGTGGATGATGACGACATCAAATGTATATTATCATTTGTAATGAGTTGTATGTTTGTTTAAAGTTGTTCCTTCAGGCACAAGCCACTTGCCGCTGTCCAGTTGAAAGTTTTTCATTACATTAACTAAAAGAATGGTGATTTGTTATCACATCCCCTGAGTTATATGATATACACTCTGGGAGAGTACAAATTCTGATAAAACATTGGTGACAGACAGCGAGGAAAGGCGCCCGATCTAAATCAGGAAAACAAATACTTAGCAGCGGGATGTGTTATTTTATTCCCTCTAAAGTTGATGGTACGGACTGACGAGACCATTTGAGGTTCTACTCACCTTACCAGCTGCACTAGTCTGTGGTTGGAAGCTTGAGGTTGACACGTGAAACCTTCATCCCACGGGTGGTGTAAATCTCTGCCTTGACCGGAAGCAGTTACCTCCAGAATCCTTTGGAGACGTGCCCTTGCCACAGAGACGAAGTGACGGAACCAGCAGCATCCACATTTCATCAATTTAGAAGCTAAGTTATAAGTTTAGCAGGCCACCTCAAAAGACTATATTTTCATTTCCCAAACCGAGATCTATGAAGAACCATAATTTCTCATAATTACCATTTCATATTTATTTACATTTGTTTCAAAGTAATTGAGCATTAAATTTGTTAATGGTGATTTTGACAAATTCATAGTTGAATTAACAATTACAGAGAAAACGGCATATGTATGATCCACAACCTCTAGTATATATTCATTAATATATATACATCTCTATATCGAGCTAATAAAAGGCGACATGCCTGAAGGAACAATAGTCCAATTATTACTTTATCTCTCCGTCCAGAGACCTCTTGGAACCACACGGGACCAAACTGGGAACGGTCCTATCAAATTGATTAAATCTAGCTTATTAACTACATTTGGGATGAAAATGGTGCCTAATTATTAGTTAGCAAAACCGTACGGATGTGTCGCTGTCGTAAATACGAGTATGTACCCAGACAAGACTAGATATCGATTCTTCCGACGAAACGGCTGACACAATGTGCAAATTTGAATGCAGCTGATTTGTAGGATTGATTTATAACACAATCAATTTTTTTCCTCACGATTAATATTATTATAATGCTTTATATTAAAAGCATGCTCTCAGAAGACTCTATTCAACATCTGTATTTTATTATGCTGTTTATATTTAGCAGTGGTGGATAAACAAGGTATTAAATATTTTTGCTTTTCAAAATGGCCAGAAGTCACAGAAGAGCCAATGCATTTCCGAATATACAATAAATTAAGTTTTGAAGCACTCTGGAAAATGTGTTGCCAAGGTTGTTGAAACAAAATCTCAAAAACGTGAGAGATACCATGACCGACAGACATATATTTGGAGCAACCTTGTGCTAGACATGCACCTTCAAATGACAATAGAAGGGCTACCACAAGGCCATATATTTTTATGCCTGCAGGAAACCGGAATTAAAAAGAATCAGGCAAAAATAGCCAACGAATGAGACATTCCCCAGCTTTAAATTGATCTCATTTGGTTTAATGCAACATTCCAGAAATGATTTCTGGTTATTGCTATAATGTTGAGAGAAAATCTCGATCAATGAGGATAGAAACGTATAACACATTCTCAAGCAATCTTTTTGATGAAACCAAAACAAATAATGGAGCTTCACAGTATAGAAAAAGAGGAGCAGAATATGTATCATGACCAAAATTAGAATTACAGCTGGCAACATTTATTACTTCATTGTCAGCATGAAATACTCTTATCTGTAGCGAAACGGACAGAAAAATTATGGAAATCGCCTCGAATTTACTATCTTTACAATAACTCGTAAATATTACTATATGTGAGATTTGTGACGGATAGGATGAAATTCAGCTGTCCCTGAATTGACGGATGATAATAATAGTACCCTTGAATAGCATCGGGGCCCCTGAATTTGTGTGTAACTAAATCGTCAACGTGGAATTCTACCACGCGTGCTAATTAGTATGCACTATCACACGTGGATTTTCCCCCACGCGGGCTGATTAATATGTAAACAGTCATCATGCGAGGAGCCAGGAGATTCGCTTTGTCTTAGGTTTAGTTAGCCACGCCTACTGCCTTATCTCTCGAGCCATGAAAATCAAGCATTTCCCTACCTTTTTCTGTCATCCCGTCTAGAAAGGCGTTGCCAGAGGAAAACGGAAAGCGGCGACCATCAAAGACGTGTAGTCCCAGAAGAACGAAGCAGAGTTTTTCACACCTACGGTTGACATGTTTAATCGAACCGGTCAAGAGGGCTAGAATCGCTGGCGGACGAACAGAAACGGGGAAATCGAGAAGCTTTGACCAGCGGCACGAAACGTAGAATGTTCCCTGAATCAAATAAGGCGAGAAACTTCGCGGGTCGCTATTATCTTCCATCTATTAACTATATATTGGTATCGCGGAAAAATGCAGTTATCATTCGTGCCCAGATAGTGGAAGAAGTAACTAGCTTATAGTAGAATCTAACAAGATTTCTTTTGGATTTTCTGCTATATTGGAGTCTAATTCATTCTGTGCTACGGTAAAATATATTAGTCTTGAGTGATCTAGTCGTTTAGTTCCTTCATTTATTTCACTGGATTTTCGTGTTAATTTAAACCTATTAAATCAACCCATCACAAAGTTTTCCAGATGTAAATTTAATAATGTAACTATCCGTTATTTCCCGAAATAATAGATGTGTAACCTAATTTTAAACGCTAGGCGAGCGTAATTGTTTATTAACATTTTATTTCTATTTCACCGCGGGTAAATTTTGAGTAATTAACTGTTCACAGCTAGTGTTAAAAAACGATGCAATCCAACGGTTTTTATTGTATATAGAGAGTCATGTTCAGATGGCTTACGGCATCCCCTTTTATATGTTCCTAAACTTACAAGAACATTGACCGTAACAAATCTGATGTTAAGAGACCCTTATAGGTCCACCGTCTAAACCCATGAGAGCGGTTAAATAACTAGAACGGTCAATTGTTCACTTGTGTAAAATGTTAACTGGAACGGACAATGCCAGAAGATTTTCTATATTAATTCTATAAAGTTCCCTGGTCTGATGAGGCAGAACTGACAGCACGAATTTATTTAATTAAACCCAGATGACAGTAACCATTATTCCTACCACCAACTTCTACAGACAACCTTTACGGCTATTTCTTTCCAAGAACAGCCTGGGAGTAACATTCTGCTGTTTGAGATATTTCCCAGTCATTACGACAGAATCCTAGAAAACAAACTTATTCCCAATTAAATACCTGCAAATCCGACGAAGAAGACCCGCCAGGAAAATTATAAATCAACGCACCCATCCAGCGAAAACTCCGAGAGAAAATAGCAGTGCCTATACGGAGATTTCTGGGGCTGAACGGGACAAAATTCACAGGACATATAATAGTCTTTAATACATTTGTGTTTGATAAATTCTTTGGACGTATGCAGTGTCGGCAGACGGTAAGTTTAACTGTTGTGAGCGCTCATGGTATGAATGTAGAGTGGGAAAACGGAACGAAAGAATTTATTTTCTTAAGTTACTACTAATATAACACCTTCTCTGTTATCTATCTCTCACTAAGTCTGAACGCTCACGGGATAGTAAAATTACGGACATACCTTGTACCCATCTGACTACCCCACTCCCCATTGTTAAATCACTAGTTTGATCTTTTGGGTAAATAACCCCCGGGCTTGATCATTCCTAGGTTTTCCATATTCCAGAGGGAGGGTCGATGAGAGTATATTTTGTTCTTTTCTCTTATGTAACTATTATTCAAATGATGTAATGATAACGATGTAATTTATGTTGTGATCTATATTTTTCTAAAGTTAAAATAAACTTAATCAACCTTAAGCTATTAGTTTTTGGTCAAAACCTCCCCTGCCCCATTATATGTGCCCATAGTTTACCTGTTCGTTTCTACGTATGTACGTATTGATGTCACAAAAATTGTTTGTGTGTGCGTACGAGAGGATAGTGTATTTGAACCAGCATCAAATGTGGGGAAAAATACGTCTCCATTTAAGTGTGTCGTACTAGATAGGTTGGATTGAGCAATTACTCAATCCAAGACTGTACTTTTTTTTACACTCTGTAATCCTCGTAAACAGGACTATTTCTCACACCTTTCTCTCACATAGATCTCACCATCTCACCTCTGCTCAATTGGGACTATAAAAATATAAGGCTGTGATGATGTCACCATGATACAACGTTAAAATATCTCCAAAATTAACGATGAAATGTAGGGTTAAAAATAATGCGTAAGATACTAGGAGACATGCTCGCCCATGCCAGCCCTTCCCACCGCCATTTAAAACTAACGAGTTAGAAGTGCAGACGAAACGTTTACCCTTTGTAGACGGGAGAGAACGGAGGACACAAAAAAGGAAAAATATGACTGAACACGTGTTTGAAGTTCGAACGGCAAAAAGACGCAAGTGGGGGTGAAAGAAAAAAAATTTACGTCCCCGAGTTGACATAAAGTAAGGAAATGGACAAGAAACGGACATTAGCTCTTGATCGAGACAGTCATTTCTTGGGCGTGTTTCAATACTTGGTCTTTATTTGAATGCCGCGGCAAAACACATGAGGGAAGGTTCTCGAACAAATTTCAAAATTTAAACTTGAGAAAAAATATGTTTTTTTCTTAATAATAAAGTTATGAAAATAAAACCTAGCTAGTTTGATAGCCCATCTTGAGCAGAGAAATAATATGCTTTCATTTATACAGACGGATAGATAATAAAGAAGATATTGATAAAAGACTGTATTGTTCATATCATACAAGCGAATGCACTGTTAACCCAATGTCACTAAAAGTTACCAAAATCTTGGCCTTGAGTCTGCAAACGTAAAAATCGAGCTGTAATTAAAGAGAGGGAATGTGGTGGAGCATTGTAGCGAAAAATAACTTAGGCAGCAGATTCGTGTAGGAAATGCATGTAAAACCAAGTGTGTTTTTATGAAAAAACAAGTAGAGACAGACGGACTAACAGACCGTAATACATACTTGACTGAGATTTGACTGAAGTGACTTTTGGTTGAAGATTTGAAAGCAAGGGGGGAAGTCGGCGATTGGTCAACGCATTTTATAGTAGCGGGATAGAGAGGTGAAAGTTTGCCATTCGACATAAGTCTGTTCAGAGACGCAGTTTGAATCCCTGATGGTGTTGATTCCCTAAGAATATAACTATATAGTGTGACGCCATCATACGGCCAGCAGCTCAGCTGAGTTTTGCTAGCAAAATTTAACTGTGTTCTCAATTCTGAATTCTGGTAAGAATGAACAATATTTATTCTGTATATTTTAATAATTCGAGTGATTGATACTGCCATATCATAAAAAATGATTACGACAAGTAAGTTTTCGCTCTAGATCCCCAGCCCTAGATCAGGGTCTAGAGACATACATACAAAGAAAATATATAGGCACGCCTAACTGAAACTATGAAAAAGGATCTAGTGTTGAGATCAGTGGAACATATCACCTATCTTATTTAATAGCAGGAAGCTATTGAACATATCTCAGATGCAATGTAGTCTTGGGGAACTAATACTACGTGAAACCAACTTGGTAAGATGTGCTGTGTGGTCAGAGAGATCTGACCCAGTCTATGTGGTGTTGTTGTTGTGTAGTGTTGTGTGCAGAAGTGGTTCAGGAAGTAGAGTTCTGACACATAACCAATACTTTTGTTTCAGAACTGTGAGTTTCTATTTGGCACCAAAGCGGTGTCAAATGCTGTAGTAATATATACAAGTGTGGACCAGAGCAGTCTATCATTGTGTCAGAGCAGCCGTATATTGCCCCCAGCACGGAGAGGTGGGGCCACAAGACTTTTGTACAGGATCGACGCAGGCGCGATAAGTTATATCTGGCCTGCTGGACTTTCACCAACGACATTTTCAACTAAATTATCCCTAATTCAACATTAATAAAGCCATGACATTGGGGAAATTAAACTATATATATTTATCCCTTAAGTCAACGAACAATGTTTGGCAGTCATAGACTGGGAGTGATTACACCATCTCAACAACATATCTAGTAATAAGTTCTCCTGTGACTATCTTAATATAATTGTTATTAACCAGTCATTTGAATAATTAAGTACACATTTTCCATTTTATTATGTCATATGATTTTGCATTCCATTTATGACTCCATAATATTTCTTATGTTCTGACCAACTAAACATTTGGTTCAGAACAAAATAAATTTATCAAAAGATTTAACTGTAAAAAACTAAAATAGCCTGAGTTAGTTCAGTGTGTTATAAATTCTATTAATATTACACTGACAAACAACATTTTTCTTTCTTATATAAGAATAAGTGTTCTTAGGTCAGTTTCTTGCGCTGATTTCAAATCTGAAATCCGTTTATCTCTATCACGTCGGGTTCTTAAGATATTTGTGAATAAATATATTTTTGGGAAACCGTTATTTGCTCCGTTTCATTTTTACTATATAACTTATTAAAAATTAATAAAATGCAAAATAATTCTACTTTTTTTATACCGCTAAAAGATGCATGACATATGTTACAATATTTTTCAAATAGTTACTGTATTTTGAAATAATTCTGAGCGAAATATGGCTTCTAGAAGTTGTAGAAATTCGGCTGATCTGTTCTGTTACGTGTGTGGATATTTTACCGATCGTGTTCACCAGAAAAAACTTTACACCATTACTAAAGAAAGCATATGAACTTTATTTCGATTCGAAAGTTGATGATGCAAATAAATCTTAGAAGCCAAATGCTGTTTGTTTGACTTGTGCAAATACATTGGCAGGTTGGTTACGAAAATCGCCAAAGCATAAGTCGATGCCTTTTAGAGTGCCAGTAATATGGCGTAAACCGACAAATCACGCTACTGATTGTTACTTCTGCTTGACAAATATCCATGATTTCACTTTTAAAACTAGAAAGTCTGTGGTTTATCCAAATATTGAATCGGTTTCGAAACCAGTGCCTCATGATCCAATCACGTGTCCGATCCCAGTTCCACCAGAACAATATCCTTTGGACGTGAATGAACCATCAGAAAGTGATAGTTTACCTGCTTTAGAAACTAATTCTGACTCGGATTATATACCGGTGAATGATGGTGTTCACTTAATTAACCATTCAGAATTTTCAGATCTAATACGTGATATCGCTCTTACCAAAGGACAAGCGGAATTACTCGGTTCGCGACTCAAAGAATGGAATCTTTTAGCGCCCAATACTCCGATATCTAAATTTCGTCATAGACACAGAGAACTTGTTCAATACTTTGAGATGGATGATGACATTGCTATTGCAAAAATGTAAACGGTCTAATGGTGCACCTCGGTCATGAGCACATAGTCAACGAATGGCGACTTTTCATCGACTCTTCCAAGACTAGTCTAAAAGCCGTGTTATTGCATAACGGACATTTATTTTCATCAATTCCAGTCACCTACTCTGTTCATATGAAAGAAACTTATGACAATATGGCTATACTTTTGGCAAAAATAAAGTACAATGACTACCAATGGCGGATTTGTGGAGACCTAAAGGTCATTGCAATTCTCACGGGCATGCAGACTGGGTATACTAAATTTTGTTGCTTCCTATGTGAATGGGACAGCCGCAACAGACAGGAACATTATGCAAGAAAGGTGTGGCCTATCAGGGATCGTATGCAGCTCGGGCATAAAAATGTAATACACGAGCCATTAGTTAACAAAGACAGCATCATTTTACCACCGTTACATATAAAGTTGGGGCTCATGAAGAATTTCGTAAAAGCGTTATATAGAACGAGCAAAGCTTTCACTTATCTTCGAGAAAAGTTTCCGCAAGTTAGCGGTGCAAAGATAAAGGAAGGTATCTTTGTAGGACCTCAGATTAGGAACGTTATTGCAGACAAACAATTCGAGAACTTGTTACATGGTAGTGAACTTCGTGCATGGATGGCATTCAAATCGATTGTCGATAACTTTCTGGGAAATCACAAATCTGTCGATTATGTGCATATTGTTAAGCAGTGCATAGATGCATACAGAATTATGGGCTGTAACATGTCCCTCAAAATCCATTTGCTCGATTCGCATCTTGACTTTTTCCCTGACAACCTTGGCGAAGTCAGCGATGAACATGGAGAACGATTCCATCAAGATATCGCCGTAATGGAGTCACGTTATCAAGGACGGTGGAGTGTGACCATGCTTGCCGATTATTGGTGGATGCTTCATCGCGATGTACCACATGCCATTCACCGACGAAAGTCGACTGCAAAGAAATTCAAGCCTACATAACTGTTATACTTCTTGTACAAATGATGTTGTAATACTGTATGCGTTGTTAAAAAACTTCAATTGCGTATTTCTAGAGATCCCGACCTGATAGAGAAAAACGGTTTGCAGATTTAAAAACAGCGCATTAAAATTGACCAGAAAAACATAGAAATGTTAGAGAAAGAAAAAAAAAAATTTTTTTTGTCAGCCAGTGTTATTAGACTTCTTAAATATCTGTGTGTGTGTGTGTGTGTGTGTGTGTGTGTGTGTGTGTGTGTGTGTGTGTGTTGAGTGTGTGTGTGTGTGTGTGTGTGTGTGTGTGTGTGTGTGTGTGTGTGTGTGTGTGTGTGTGTGTGTGTGTGTGTGTGTGTGTGTGTGTGTGTGTGTGTGTGTGTGTGTGTGTGTGTGTGTGTGTGTAATTTACCACAACACATTACATATCAGTACCCTAGATTTTTAACGTAGCCACATTCATTAGTAAGAAAGATATGTGTGAGGTCGTTAGTGGTAGTAAGAAGGGCCTTCTGTAATTCACATCTACATTTATCTCAGGAGCCTTCACAGCTGACCTCATACATCACACTAAGTGACATCAACCATACAATACCATCAAAATCCACTACAAAGGCCTATCTATAAAACGTACGACAATAATGTGTAGGTCGCCGGGATTCTGAGCCTTCGACAATAAAGTGTTGCTCGCTGGAATTTTGAGCCAGGTCTAGTAATTGACTAGTATCTGTTACGGTATCTTATCTGATTTTTCAGTTAGATAGAGTGTGTTGTGTGACTGTCTTGTGAGATAAGGAAATAAAAAAATTCACCCCCTAGACAAACGATCTTAGACAGGGTGTCTTGACCAAACAAAATTTTAGGTTGTTTTTTTTCCACAGCATTATAAAATCATTTACAACTTGGTTATAATAACATCTCTGTCAAATATATGGTGGTATATGGAAATATTTTGTGCAAAACCGTTGGATCGCGTGATTGTAGAAACAGTCACAAAAAGGTTTTGAAGTTAGCAGAGTTGAGCTAAGCAAAGGACGGCTATTCTGATTTTTTAAAGTCTAGTTAATAACGTTCCTTCTCTAACTGACTTCGGCGGGCGAGCTTTGTGGTGATTTATTTTTTTTAAGGAAATTTTTTTTCTCCTTAAAATTTTAAAAAATAAATGTAATAATATATATTTTTTTAATTTTTTTCTCTACCGATAGTAATAGCATATTTTTTCTAGTTGTTTGACCCACCATTTAATGTGGCATAGTCGCCTACATTAAGAGTCTTAAGGGGGCATATACACCCAGAAATAGACAAAAAAGGTTATTTTTGATTTGCATATAATAATTGTGTTTTAAATATTTATAAGCCTTTTTACTTCGATAGTCTTTTTGAATTATGTGTTTATCTGTAATAGTTTATGAGTTATCAATGTTCAAAGAGAATTAGTGTGTTCCAAATATCGCCGACTTTTAGTCCCAAAATATGCTTTTTTGCTAACCTTCATATTGGAAGGTATACCAAATAATAAACTTTCCCTAGAAAAAAATATACTCAATACAACGAATACAATGAATACTCCTTTTTCATCCATCATGGCGGTAAAAAAATAAAAACATAAATGTGATTGAAACTTTGAGTTAATTTGTGGAAATACGTGAATATATTTGTGATAATTATGCCTTCAGACAAAAAGTTCGGTAAAGGTATATCAAAGAAGCGTAAATTTCATGGCAATCAACATACGGCTGAACGAAATGAAAGGAAAACAATCTTACAGAATGCATCGACATTCGGTACTGAGCCATGCGTTCATAGTTCAACACCATCGATGCAGACTGAATGTTTTGATATTGGAATGAAACGAAATGCCACGCCCCTTTCACGATCAGAGCAGAAAATTTTGGACATTAGCAACCTAACACATGACTCTGATGAGGATATGTTTGAGCGAAGCTGTGACACAGATTCTGCAGGAACTGACGAGGAAGGTAATTATAATATTAATGATACTGATTTGCTTGAGGGGCACAGAATTGTTGACATGGGTCTTCTTGGTCAGAACATTGCTGAAAAATTGTTGTGTACCTTTTGCCAAAGTTCTGTACAATTAGTTGAAGTCAAAAGGCAAGGACTTGGGAGTGAATTTGTATTTCATTGTAACAGTGCAAACTGTCATGAACAAAAACATTTCCCTTCAAGTAGTCAGCTCTCAGTAGGGAATGCAAAGATAAATCTTATCAATCGGCGTGCAGCTTTTGCCATGCGCTGTATTGGCTGCAGTCACACCGACTTAAACACTTTCTGTGGTATAATGAATTTACCACCCCCAGTTAGACACAGCAGCAATGCTATTATATAGAAAGGAATGGAGGATGCTGCTACTAGGGTGCAAATTATTAGCATGAAAAATGCTGCTGTTCAAGAGTATGGGAGTGCAGAAGGTGACAACAAGTTCCGAGACATTGATGTATCCTGTGATGGTACCTGGATGACCAGAGGCCATTCATCTATTGTTGGTGCCACAACTGTGATTGGCTTGCAAACTGGAAAGGTAATAGATACTCAGACAAAGAGTAAAAAGTGCAAATCTTGTCAGTACTGGGAGAAACAAGACCACAACACAGACAAATTTCAACAATGGAAACAAAGTCATGCTGAGGTTTGTACGATGACCCATCACGGATCCTCAGGGTCAATGGAAGCAGCAGCAGCTTGTAACATTTTTTTCTTGCTCAGCAGACAAGTATAATCTCAGGTATACAAAGTTCATTGGGGATGGAGACACTAACAGTTTCAAAAAGGTGTTTGAATCCAAGCCTTATGGAGAGGATTGTCTGATAGAAAAAATTGAATGTGTGGGTCATGTTCAGAAAAGAATATGTACTCGGCTGAGAAATCTTAAGAAACTTTCAAAAGGGAAGTCTTTGCCTGATGGTAAATCCATAGGTGGTAAGGGTAGACTAACAGATAGTGTCATTGATAAGCTACAGGTATACTATGGAAATGCCATACGAGCTAACAAAAACAACCTTTGCAAAATGCGAGAAGAGGTTTGGGCGGTGTATTTCCATAAGACATCAACAGATGATAATCCTGTTCATAACTTTTGCAACATTGACTGGTGTCCCTACAAACAGGCTGTCAGAGATGGCATAGTGAATGACTTTAAGCACAAGGGAAACCTTCCAATTCCTGTCATGGAGGCTATTAAGCCCATATTCAAAGACCTCTCCAAGACAGAATTACTCAGAAAGTGCCTGCAAGGTTACGCTCAAAATTCTAATGAATCATTGAACAGTTTAATATGGAAATATTGCCCTAAAATAAAAAATCAAGGACTTTCAACTGTAAATACAGCTGTTGCAATTGCTGTGTGCATCTTTAATGATGGAGCTAACATCCTGAAAACAATCCTTCAGGAATGGGACATTCAGCCGGGAAAATTTATGCATACATTCTGTGTAGAAAAAGACAGTGTTCGCATAAAACATTCACAAAGGAAAGTTAAAGCTGCTTCTCTTGAAGCAAGAAGAGCCAAGAGATGTAGGAGGCTTGTCCTGGATGAAGAGCAGACACAAAGAGAGGATCAGCCATATCTTCCTGGGGGATACTGAGCTCTTATCAGATAAGTGTTTTAACATTTTAAAAACTAAACTTTAACGAAAACAGGGCCTGCGATTCACAGTTCTGGTGATATTGTCTACAATTTTAAAGCTATAGCCTTCAAATTTTGCACACTTATAGCGCATGTTATCCTTTATGGCATGAACCTCCACTTTTTTCTTACATGGTATAGAAACAGAGATATTGCTATACAAAGTTCTAAATTTGTGCTATTTAAAAGGGTCATATTGCAAGAGCCATATCTACAAAGCTCATTGGGGTAGACATTTTTGGGTGGTTCACGCCATAGGTAGGGATGTTATGCACATTGATACGGGTATTTGGGTGATGGTAACCCACTTTGAATTTAGTATGCGTGAACATATTGAGATGCCACCAATGTAAGGTGCTTTGCACTTTAAGCCATTATATTGACCGCGATGTTATAGGGTTGACTAGGGATAGACATGACGTAGTTAGTTGGTAGGCTGGGGCATGGCAACGCGATTCTTTACCCTTCTATAGACTGACGTTGAAGAAGTCAGACGCGTTATGTATTGTGCAGCGTTGTTCTTATGGATTATAAGGCATGGGTCAGCCTTTATTGTATATGGATGCTATGATAAGCTATCCTGGATGAATAAGTAATTTACGGATGAATTCCTAAAGTTAATGTATCTTCAGACGTCAATGATCACTACCGAATGTTCGCCAGTCGACATTGCATGTAAAAACGTTGACTCTTGATGATTGATGAACGGATAAGGAGACAGTAGTCAGACTGTACTTTCGTATGTATTCTTAATCATGAGATGACTTGTCTATGAACTGTTTTTATATTGTCATTAAATATTGAATGTGTGATGGACTCTCACACAGACTGCGTTGTCACCTTTATGAATTATGGTTGATATTATTCTACACTCATCATTCGCGTGATACATTAGCACAGATGCTCAAGAGGCAGAATTTACAACATTAATGCATAAACACGAAGTTTCAAGAATGGATCTGTGACACCAGATCACGACTTATTATTTGAATAATTGGACCAGCTAACCAGCGCCTTAATATACGTTACGCCTCTACATGAACACTCTGTAACACACATCATCTGCTGGTTTGGCATTCTTTGCACTGTTTATGTGAGTGAAATTCATTCCCAGGTGCACTGGGGGTTTTCCTTTAATTTTTTTTCATCACTTCATGTTAATTAATTATTTTCACATAAAACATTAAAATTTATAAAGTAAACTTTGTTCATCATAAAATATAATATCTCTTGTAACATGTGGCCAAATTTTATGTCAACAGGTTTGTTAGTTATTTTTCTGTTAATTTTTTAAAAAGATAACCCATTTTTGGCTGGGTGTGCCCCCTTAATTGACAGATAATAGCAGCGATAGGTTAGCAAATTAATAACGGTAGGAGGTATCTCAGGTAAATTTTATTTTGTGTTTTTCTCGGAACCGGCTTAGAGTTTTTTTTCCCTTTTCTTCTTATTATTCTCTCGTCGTTGTAGCATCCAGTTCTTTGACATGGCAGAGCGAGTTCAGCTTAGGTCCATGCTGAGAAATGAGGCAAAGGTGACAGGATTGCAAGGAGATGCAGCGACCGAGTTTGTCAACAAGGAACTTGACAGATATGACGCGAAGGAGAAGGAAGCGAAAGAGAGAGCAGAGAGGAAGGAAGCACAAGATAAAGCGGAGAAGAAAGAAGCGGAAGATCGTCAATTAGAACAGAAGAAAATTGAGGCAGAGATGGAATCTCGCCGGGAAAGAGAAAAGGAGAGACAACGCGAGGAGAGAGAGAAGGAGAGACATCATGAATTGGCACTTAAGACTCTAGAAGTCCATAGTTGGGGTGCTTCTACTTCCAATAATGGAGAGCCGTCTTCACCCCAGTCTCAGTTAACGGATCTCTCCAGCACTCAATCTGCCCAATTAACAGCAATGTCTTTTGTCTTAGAGTCTTTCCCGAGCCCCAATGAGAAAATTGACACTTTCCTAGAGAAATTCGAGAAAATGGCGAATCTGTATGGGTTAGAGAGTTCCCGGTGGTGCCTAAAACTTTCTCAGGCACTAAAAGGTAACGCTTACGACGTTTACACGAAGCTGGGAAGCAGCCAAGATGACTACGACATGTTAAAGAAGGCCTTGCTAGAGCGTTTTGAGATGACCGCTCGCAAATTTCTGCAAATGTTCAGAAACAGCCAAAAGGAGAGCACGGAGACATTCCCACAGTTCTCTTCACGTTTGACGTGCTATTTGACAGAGTGCCTGGAATTATCAGAATTACCTCTTACATATATGGGAATTCTTGAACTTGTTCTTGTGGAACAGATTTCAACTTTGTCGATAGAAACCCGTAGATTTCGGGCTGAGCAGGGCGCAGTCAAGCTTGAGGACATCCTCAATAAGGCGGAACGCTATGCAAATGCAATGGCCGAACTTCCCAGCACAAAACGCAAACCAACAGATGAGCCATCTCGAAAACAAAATCTAGAACAGTCATCCCATTCTTTCAATTCCTCCCAGCACTATAAATCACGAGAAACGAATACCCAGAGACCTCCCCAAGAAAAATCGAAATTCTACAAAACCCGTTTTCCCACCAACAACAACAATCCTGATCAACCTGCAAAGCCTGTGTGGCAGCGCGGCCACCAAGGTCAAGGCAAAGGAAAGACCCCTACAGCAGGGACGTCTGATCAGGGCAAGCACACCGGCCCAAATCGCATCTGATGCTTGCATACAGCCTCGCAAGGAAGAGTCAATGTCAGTGATTCTCAACCTGAAGGGGAGAGACCCTCAACGCGAGGAACTGTAATTTTGAACGGTACCTATACAACTTGTCTTTTTGACACTGGATTATCTTTTGACTGTATTGTCGCCAGGCACCTAGTCAAACCCGGTCAGGAGACAGAGGACACCGTCAAACTATGTGAAGTTTTTAAGAGCGATGCACCCAGGACGCTTCCTATCACACTGGTAGAAATACACTCTGATTTTGTCAGAGGGGTTATTAAAGCGGCCATTATGGATGATCCTATCTACCCAGTTATCCTGGGATGTAGATATGTGTTTGTTGGGAGACCGAAAGAGCCGATTGTGGCAGCGGTAACCACAAGAAGGCAAACCAAGAAGGAACGGGAGCCTGCGCCAAATTTGTTACCAAATTAACAAAAAGAGGGGCAACAAAAGGATCCTACTCTGGAGCCCTGCTTTAGGAAACTGCCCATGGCTAAGGACCCCAGACACCACGGAGACATCTTTTCGAAGGATGGCGTATTGTATCGTAGAACGGGCGACCCTGATACAGGGAATAACCAGCTCCTAGTACCGACGCAGTACAGAAGCCAGATCTTAGAAATGGGGCACTCTCTTCTCATTAGCGGACATATGGGACAAAACGACACTATTCAGCAAATTAAAAACTCACTATTGGTGGCCAGGAATGAACTCCTTATCAGTGTGGTGAAAAATTCTAATCCACATATATAAATGAGAAAATAAATGTAAGAAGAATGGTAAAAGACCAGTGCTTTTCCCTATAGCGTACACCTGCGTTGTAGAACGCCATAATGACTGAACCCGAGATCCCCTTTTTCTACTTCGTCTGCATAAACTACACGCGTTTCTAAAAAATAAAACTGGTACTGTATTTCTTATACGACCTTGATAGGCACACTGCTTAATGACCTAGATATAATATTACATTAATGTCATTATATACACTACGTTAACCTAGAAGACAGACGGGCTTAGAAGAGAGAAAGAGAGAGAGAGAGATGCACGGAGGAATGCATGCAATGCTACCACGTCGCCTCGCGATTTAAAAATTAATGAAAGCTAAAGACAGAGAATTGGCTGTGGGAGAGAAGGTACTGCTTCTTCTACCCGGTAGTCAGAATAAGTTGCAAATTGGATGGCAAGGTCCATATACAGTTCTAGAGAAGGTGTCTAGAACAAATTATAAGATAGATAAGAAGGGGACAGAAAAAATCTATCATGTGAATCTCCTGAAGAAATATTTGGAAAGAGAAAATCAGGAAGAGACACATTTGTTGACCTTGACTATTGCCATGGAGATGAAAAAGGAACCACTTTCATCATATGAATATCCATTACACCCCTGTGAGACAGCTGCACAGGTGAAAATCAGTACACACTTAACGAAAGATCAGAAGAAGAGAGTGCAACAGGTTCTAGATGATCATACAGAGGTGCTAACGGACCGTCCGGGGCATACAAACTTATTGGAATATGATATGAAACTTATAGACCCAACACCTGTATGTATGAAAGCATATTCGATTCCTTTCGCTAAGGAGAAAGCCTTGAAGGAAGAGATAGACTATTTGTTGAAGGAAGGAATCATTTCACACAGTGAATCTTCGTATAGTTCCAGTGTGGTGCTCTTAAGAAAACCCTCTGGAGAACATAGACTCTGTATAGATTACAGGAGACTGAATGCTATCACAGAAGGTCAGGTGGATCCATTGCCGGATACAAATCAGTTGTTTGCCAGGCTAAATAAAGCTAAATATTTCTCAAAAGTGGATCTGAGCAAAGGATACTATCAGACTCCAGTAAAGCCTGAGGTTAGACCTTATCTAGCTTTTAGTACCTCAGAGGGACACTATGAATTTAACAGATTGCCATTTGGATTGAAGAATGCGCCTAGTGTCTTCTCTAGAATGATGAGAAAATTGTTGGATCCTCTGAGTAATCCATGCATCACAAACTTCATGGATGATATCCTTATAGCGACAGAAACATTTGAGGAACACATTGACTCTCTGAACATGTTGTTTAATCGACTTAGAGAAGCGAATTTGAAAGCCCGACCAACCAAATGTTGCGTTAGATGTAAAGAATTAGAATTCTTGGGACACACAGTCCATCAGGGAAACATGACTCCTGACCCCAAGAACTTGGAGAAACTAAGAAAAGCCCCGAGGCCACAAACAAAGAAAGACGTGAGATCTTTTGTCTCATTATGTGGTTTCTACCAAAAGTATATCAAAAGCTTTAATTCCATATGTGCACCGTTAACTGATTTGACACGCAAGGGAAATCCAGATCGAATTACCTGGACAGCACAGTGTGAATTAGCATACCAAGAATTGAAGGAAAAGCTCACCAGCAAACCTATTTTGAAATTACCTGACTTAAGTCAAGAATTCATTGTGAGAACGGATGCAAGTAATATCGGTTTGGGAGCTACCCTGTTACAGAAGTCAGATTCACTGGATGGGGAATTAACCCCAGTGGCATATGCTAGCAGAAAGTTGAATAAAGCTGAAAAAAATTATTCAACTAGCGAAAAAGAATGTCTTGCTGTAATATGGGCGATTAAGAAATTCAATATTTATCTGTATGGGAAGGCATTCAAGTTACAAACGGACCACAAACCCCTGGCGTTTCTAGCACAGGCTAGGCATGAAAATACGAGGTTACTCCGATGGTCATTGCTTTTGCAACCATTTCAATTCAGCATAGAATATATTTCTGGAAAAACTAACCTGGGTGCAGATTTTCTAAGTCGCCATCCGTGTGATGAGAATCACAATGATCACCAGGAATAGCAATACATTTATCTAGGTGTATATAGAATTATGGACTGACATATGATGTCTGTTTTAAGTGGGGAGAATTTGTGGTGAAAAATTCTAATCCACATATATAAATGAGAAAATAAATGTAAAGCCTAACGAAGTAATTTAATAGAAGGAAAGAAGAATGGTAAAAGACCAGTGCTTTTCCCAATAGCGTACACCTGCGTTGTAGAACGCCATAATGACTGAACCCGAGATCCCCTTTTTCTACTTCGTCTGCATAAACTACACGCGTTTCTAAAAAATAAAACTGGTACTTGGGACACACAGTCCATCAGGGAAACATGACTCCTGACCCCAAGAACTTGGAGAAACTAAGAAATACTTCTTATACGACCTTGATAGGCACACTGCTTAATGACCTAGATATAATATTACATTAATGTCATTATATACACTACGTTAACCTAGAAGACAGACGGGCTTAGAAGAGAGAGAGAGAGAGAGAGAGAGAGAGAGAGAGAGAGAGAGATGCACGGAGGAACGCATGCAATGCTACCACGTCGCCTCGCGATTTAAAAA
Organism: Oreohelix idahoensis; assembly: GCA_024509875.1. Classification (NCBI taxonomy): domain Eukaryota; kingdom Metazoa; phylum Mollusca; class Gastropoda; order Stylommatophora; family Oreohelicidae; genus Oreohelix; species Oreohelix idahoensis. The sequence continues at coordinate 263,898 of JAMPIV010007115.1, forward strand.
TTAATGCCACCCCACGCGAAAGGCATGCAGGCCTGATTTTTTTTCAAATAGACAGTGATAAAAAACACTAACGATACGAGGTAAGGTTTTAAAAAACATGTTGAATGCTTATTAGGAAACATGACACAATACTGTTTTACGTCTGAAATCCTGACTTTATACTGACAGAACAGTCGAAAAGGCAGGACAGGTGGCGGTTTGAAAAAAAAAATACACGACTATCCTAGAATAATACATATTTTGAACGAAGCCACTTAACCCCATTAAACTTATATATTCTTGTACCTTAAGACTTGCTGACAAAGAATATGTTATGTGTTACGCAAATGGTCTAGTACTTAATAAATTATAGCCAAAATACTATAGTGAGGTTGTCTGACAGCACAAGATCATATTTGCTCATAATGGCTGTTTGAACAACACTGCTTTAGGGGAATGAGGCCAACAAGTTAGATACGATTTGATTGGCTGTAGAAATATGTAAGACGAAACCTGATTAGTCGGACTGCAAATACTAGTTGGTTGTTAATGGTTACGGTAGGATGGGTAAAGTTTTTTCAAAGGCTCTTGTAAACATGGTCTCATTGGTTAGAGCGTTCGATATAGTCAAATATAAGCGTCAGTTCAGGGCCAGTTTTGAAAATAAACTTTATGAGAAGCCAGTGCGTTGAGAGCAAGCTAATATTTTTCTAAATAAAAGCCTGGGATAAGGCAGATCAAAATTGTGCCAGAATTCATCGCCAGTCAACGTACTTGTGTATATTCCTTGAATTGTGGTAAGACTAGACATATTTCCTAAATATCTATATTATATGAAAATTGAATATGAATTGATAAATTGTGTCTGTATGTGTGTGGTTCAGTAGCAAATAGAAGGCAAAGCCTAGATATTGCTCCACCATGTAAAAGCTTGTCAGAGAGGAGTATAACTGCAGTGGTATATATGGGATTGCCATTTAGTAACATGACACCTATCTTATTGTATAGAAGGAAGTATAGCTGGAATTGCAGAGGCGTTGTAACCATTAGGGAGAGGAATACTGGTATATTGTCACATGAGAAGCTAGTAGTTGGCATACAGCGCTGAACTCTGTGTTTGTAATGTCCTGTACTTCAGTGTGGAAATAGATATTATATATTAGTTCTGAAGAAGGAGGTACAACCTTCTTATTTCAGGGACCGTGGTACTGAAGTATTAGAGCAGCACCTGGTCTGAGTTTGCTGGATCCATCGGGCTGACAGCAGACTCCTTGTCCAAGATATCGACCAGTGGTGTATTTCAAGATAACTGAGAAGCAAGCGAGCAGAGGAGACAGTTTTCCTGCCGCAGACACCTAAGCTAAGACTTTGTCAGCCAGAGCAGCTCACCCTTGTATAACCCTCCTTAAAATTGACTGTAATAATAAAGCAAGAGGGACAGTTAGTGTTTTACAAATAAAAAAACTGTGATCCCTTCAAGATTATTTCCACCACTAACAAACACATGAAGTCGTGATGACAAACAACAACATAGCTTCAAAAGCCAGTATTACCTCTTAATACCAGAGCATAACACTACACACATATTGTAATAATATTCTATGTCAGGACAAAGATCCTTTGTATAATATTTGTACATAGACATTGTGTTTACATTTGATTGTGATTCCTGATTCACTCTGTAGTTGGATCAGGAAATCTATTCTTGAAAGAAATTAATACATAATTTGAAAGTTAACACTTGACTTACTTAAGCTAGTCTTCTAGAGTGTTATAGGTATGTGCTTGTCATAGTGGTGTAAAGTGTTGTGAATCTTAAATAAAGTGTTTATTTGTCTGTTGTTGTTGTTGTGAACTTACACTTCATCAATATCATAACCCTAGACATTCAACGTAGTCATCACAATATTCCAGAATAAGTCTGATTGAGGTCTAAATGTGGTAGCAAAGTAAGGTCATCTGTAACACACCACACATATTAGATACAGATACCTTCACAGCTGATCTCAGTCAGTACACTGTCCCCTATAAATATTTATATAATCCCAACTTACCACATAAATTTGGGGCTCGTCCGGAATATTTAACCTTCCTCTAGCATATATATTGGGAGTAATTCACTTCTGGAAATAATAAAAATTAAAAAGGTATTCTTGGGTGGATAAATAAGGTTCAGCTCTCAGTGCTTGTGGTTGTCCTTAGTATAATTAGTCATAGATTGAATTGTTTAGTTAGACATTGTATAAATTTGCCTGTTAGAAAATGGCAGACCTGGCAAAATTTCGATCTGCTGCTATGCAGGCTGCTAAAGAGTTGGGAATGGACGGGCAAGATATGATTGCTTATGTCACTACTGAATGTGACAAATTTATTGAACGTGAAGAAAAAAGATTAGAAAAAGAGGCTGAAAGAAAGTTAGAGGCTGAAAAGGAAATTAAGAGGTTGCAGATTGAGGCTGACAAAGAGGCTAAGGCATTGGAGGCAGATAGGGAGATTAAAATGCTCCAATTAGAAGAAAAAAGGCTGAAAGGGAAGCAGAGGACAGAAGGCAAGCTACAGAAAGAGAAGAAAAGAGGCAAGCTACAGAAAGAGAAGAAAAGAGACAAGCTACAGAAAGAGAAGAAAAGAGACTAGCTACAGAAAGAGAAGAAATGAGACAGGCTGCAGAAAGGGAAGCAGAAAAGGAGGAGAGGAGATTACAAAGGGAACATGGGTTACGACTAAGTGTCATAAAATTAACAGTGATACAACGTAAAAATATCTCCAAAGGATAAAATGTAGGGATAAAAAGAATGCGTAAGTTACTAGAAGGCATGATCGCCCACGCCGCGGGTCACTACCCTCCATAAAAATTGACTTGCTAGACGGGAAGTCAAAACGGTTACCATTTGAACGGGATGAGAACGGCGGATCAAAAGGAAAAAAAATATGACTGAAAAATTGCGTGAGACTAGCAAGGCTTAGGAGACGCAATTTGGGGGGGGGGGGAAGGAAAAATTCACGTCCCCAATTTGACACGAGGTGCGGAAACCGTCATTTCTTGGACGCTTATGCGATACCAAGCCTTTTATTTGAATTCAGCGGCAAAAGCATTACAACGCAGATGCTTGAAATATTACAAAATTAAAAAAGTAACTTTTCTTAATACTAATGTTAGGAATATAAAAATTAGCTGGCCGGATGGCCCATTTTGAGCAGTGAAATAATATGCTTTTATTTATACAGACGGATAGATAATAATGAAGACATTGACAAAAGACTGTGTTGTTCACATCAGCGAAAGACTGCATTGAATCAAACATGTCACTAATTTGCACAAAAACCGCGACCTTGAGACTCAAGTGTTCAAATCTAGTTAGAATGAAAGAGAGGGGAAATTGGTGGGAGCTGTGGCTAAAAATAACTTTAAAGACAAAATTTGTAGAGGGGACGGATAGGTTGGTTCAAAAACCAAGTACGTTTTTTGTGAAAACGCAAGTAGAGACGGACGGACTAACAGATAAAAATCCATACTTGACTGAAGCCTGACTGAAATGACTTTAGTGTAGGAAATTTGAATTTGAAAAAACACAAGGCATTGATTGGCCACAGACAATCATATTATCAGCGCTCAGACGCGCTTTTTTGCCATTCCTCAATAGTTGTCCAGTGATAGACACAGTAAATTTTAAGTGTGGTGATTTCCAATGAAGTAAATTGAAATAAGTTCAGGGACGCCATACTATAGCCAGCAGCTCAGCTGAGTTTTGCTAGCATTTCTGTGTTCTTTATTCATAATCTGGTAAGATTGAAATTATTTCTTTGTATATTTTAAATATTGTTTAATGTTTCGAGTGATTTGATACTGCCATATCGAAATCTAGCCTTACAACAAGTAAGGATTTGCTCTAGACCCCCCGCCCTAGTTCAGGGTCTAGGGACAACCAGCAAGGATTAGGAAGGACAGATCAAGTGTTGAGATCAGTGGAACATATCACCTATCCTATTCTATGGCAGGAAGCTAATAAACATATTTCGGAATATGTAGTCTGGGAGAACTTATCCTATGTGAAACCAACTTGGTAAGATGTGTTGTATGGTCAGAGAGATCTGACCCTGTCTAAGTGGTGTTATTGTAAATTGTTACGTGTAGAAGTGGCTCCTTAGGTAAGGTTCTGAACCTAAACCAATACTTTATTTCAGAGCTGTGAGTTTTTTTATGTTGACACCAAAAGGTGGTGTCAAATGCTGGGTAAATAATTGACAGTGAGGACCCGTGCAGTGTCGCATCTCGGCAGAACAGCCTTGTATTGCCCCCAAGCACGGAGAGGTGGGGCCACCCGATATATTGCCCCCAAGCACGGAGAGGTGGGGCCACCAGATTCCAGCACCAGAACTACTCTTTCAAAGTTACGTAAGCAGGCTGGTCTGCTGGATTTACACCAACTTCATAGACATAGCACCCAAAGTGAATTACTACTAAAACATCCCATTTCCTTCCATCATTAATGGACAATGTTTGGTAGGCATAGACAGGGAGGGATGAAGCCACCCCAACAGCACATCTATTCATCGTTCTCCCAGGGAAAATAAAATTATGAACTGTAGAAATATTAACTAATCGTGAAAATTGTATACGTACACACCTTTTATTTATCATGCCATTTATTCATGCCATTCACTCATAAATTCCAAAATCTTTCATATGTTCTGGCCAAAATAAAACCTTGGTTCAGAACAAATAAATTTAAAAAAGATTTACTTTCTAAAATTTCACCAGCTGAATTTAGTTCATTGTGTTCTAAATTTTATTGATAATATTATATTATTTAATATATGTGTGTGTGTGTGTTTGTATATGTCAATACAACACATTACATTCAGTACCCTAGATTTTAACGTAGCCACATTCATTAGAAAAAAATGATAGGTGTGAGGTCGTAGTGGTAGCAAGAAAGGCCTTCTGAAAATTCACAGCTACATTTTATCTCAGGAGCCTTCACAGCTGACCTCATACATCACATTTAGTAATATCACCATCATACAATACCATCAAAACCACTACATATATTGGGGTCTTGTCCAGGGATAATTAGCATAAACAGTAATATAAGGATCTCCTGGTGGGAGAAATAAAATTAGGGGAACAAAATTGTAAAATTCCCTTAAAATTAAAAGTGTCCCTTTAAATTAAAAGGGCAATTAGAAGTTGGTGAATCTTCACAGCCAGTGTAAGTTAATTAATTAATTAGAATTATTTTAGTCTAGAGTAATTATAAGTACTTTAGTGGTTGGAAATTTTACTTTGCTTATTGCTAGATTTGTTTAAAAAGTATGGCGGAGCTGGCAAAATTTAGATCAGCTGCTGTGCTGACGGCAAAGGAGATGGGAATGGATGGTCAGATTTTAATTCAATACGTAACGGTTGAATGTGATACGTATATTGAACGGGAAGAAAGAAGATTAGAAAAAGAGGCTGAAAGAAAATTAGAGTCTGAAAGGTTGGCTGAAGAGAAGAGGTTAGAGGCTGATAGAGAAATTAAGAGGCTGCAGATTGAGGCAGAAGACAAACGACAGCAAAGGGAGGCAGAAGAAAAAAGACTGACTGCCGAAAGGGAGGCAGAAGAAAAAAGATTGACTGCCGAAAGGGAGGCAGAAGATAAAAAGGCCGAAAGGGAGGCAGAAGATAAAAGGTTGCAAAGGGAGCACGAATTACGACTAAGGGAGCTGGAATTACAAGGCCAGGCTCCTGAAAATGGTGCCAGCCCTTTTGCCTCAGATGCTACGCCTAGTCTGGGAGCCTCAACCTCAGCTATGGGGTTTCATTTAGACCATTTTGTTGAAAAAGACGATGACATAGAGGGGTACCTAGGACGTTTTGAGTTATTAGCTACTACATATGGGTTAGAGAGAGAGAGGTGAGTTTAAAGTTATCACAAGGACTGAGAGGTACTTCTTATGAAGTCTTTGCTAAAATGAACAGGGAAGACCAAGACAATTATGACATGTTAAAGCAGGCTCTGTTATTAAGGTACGAGAAGAATGGTGAATTTTATCGTAAGAAATTTAGAAATGCCAAACTGTTGTCTGGGGAGACATACCACCAATTCTCTGCTAGACTGGAAACCTATTTGGAGAAATGGACTGCTCTGGGGAAGACCCAAGATCTTAAAGAAATGATCATGATCGAACAATTGAGAGAGTCCATGGCTCCAGACATGAGAAAATTTCTCATGGAACAAGGTGCAGAGAAGTTGGGGGAGGTTTTAAATGTCGCTGAGAGGTATCAGGCAGCCCAGGCAGAGGTAAGTGGTGCTAAAAAGAAGCACATAGATAATTTTAAAGCTCCACAGCCATTTAATAAATTTGACAATAGAGAACAGGGTAATAGAGGTAGGACAAACTTTGAGCGGCCAAGAAATGACTATCGCGACAGAAACTCACAGTTCAATGACCAAAAAAATAATGAAAGGAAACCGTTTAACCAAGGAAAAAGATGGTGTAAATGGTGCAAGAAAGATAACCATAACACCGAATTTTGTAGAAGGAAACCTTCAAACATTGCTGCAATGAAGTCGGGGACGCAAAGATTAAAGGTTAATCCTAATGGACAACAGGAACCTTATCACCCCCCAGTTTGTGAGGATGTTATTTGTAATGGGGTCACCATAAGGTGCCTTTATGATACAGGTTTGGATTATGATTCAGTTGTGAAGTCTAGCCTAGTGGACCCAAGTCAGTATACCACAGAAACAGTGGAAATACAAGGGGCGACTAAGGACATACCACTCATGACACTTCCCATCGCAAGGATAACGGTGAAAACTCGCTATGTGGAAGGAGAAATCAGAGCAGCAGTGATAGATGAACCAATCTACCCTCTGATATTGGGGTGTAGATACGTCTTCTTGGGGAATCCCGAGAAACCTGTGATCATGGCGACAGTGCAGACCAGGTCACAGAAGAAGGAGGAAGAAGGTGAACCTATAAATGCTCATCCAGAGGAGATGAGAAAGGCGCAGGCTGAGGATAGGACACTCAAGCCATGTTTTAAAAAATTGCCCAAATGCCACACACCTCCGAGCAAGGGGGAATACTTTATGAAGAACAAACTATTATACAGGAAGGCCGGAACTGGAACAAATGGTCACAACCAGCTGGTTCTTCCCACTTCATATAGAGAAAAAGTGATGGAACTCGGGCATGCGATTCCCTTCAGTGGTCACATGGGGATCAGCGCCACAGGACAGCGTATAGCTTGTCATTACTTCTGGCCAGGGATAACGGAGGATATAAAAAGATATGTCAAATCCTGCCCTGAATGTCAAAGGGTAGCTCCAAAGCACTGGACTGCTCCTGCAACTCTAGGGGAAATGCCCATAGTGGGAACACCTTTCGAGAGGGTTGCAGTGGATATTGTGGGACCTCTCACTCGGACCAAGAGGAGGAACAGTTACATCCTTACTCTGGTGGACACTTGCTCTATGTGGGGAGAGGCGGTAGCCCTGCCATCAATTGATTCAAAACACGTAGCAGAGGCACTACTTACAATATTCACCCGATTAGGATTCCCGCATCAAATCTTGACGGATAATGGATCTCAGTTCAAGGGGAAACTAACGGAAGAAGTTTTTAAACTATTTCAAGCCAGACACTTTCATTGTAGTCCGTACCATCCACAAGGGAACGGCCAGGTAGAGAGGTTCAACGGGACTCTCATTTCTATCCTGAGAAAGCTGGCACACGAAAAACCGGATCTGTGGGATCAATTCCTGCCCGCCGCATTGTTTGCGTATCGGGAGGTACCACATAGTTCAACCGGGATGGCTCCCGCAACTCTGCTATTTGGGAGGCCAATAAAAGGTCCTTTAGAAGCTTTATTAAGGACCTGGACGGATGAGAAGGCGGAAGAACCTGTTACCTCATCTTATCAATACGTGAACGAACTGACCACTCGTCTGAAAGCTGGATGGAAACTGGCAAATGATAATTTGAAACAAGCCAGGAAGAAACATGCAGCATATTTTAATAGGAAGGCAAAGGACCGAGAACTAGCTGTGGGAGAGAAGGTGCTTCTTCTACTACCCGGCAGCCAGAATAAATTACAAATTGGTTGGGAAGGTCCATATACAGTTCTAGAGAAGGTGTCTAGAACAAACTATAAAATTGACAAAAAAGGGAAGGAGAAAGTTTATCATGTAAACTTATTAACTCTTTAAGCCCCAAGAGCCACTACAATGGCTCAGGGTTTAGACCTATTTGGGCCAGGAGCCATTTAAGGGGCTTCGGATTTTTTGCTCCTGTCTAGAGCTCTGTTCCAATGTTAACAAACCAAAACGTCATTTCCAACAGGAAGTATTTTCATTTTAAATAACTCGTATTTATGCATATGAACATTAAAAAAAAAATTTTTTTCAAACAACAAAAACAATAAAAAAGCATTGTGGTGGCCGTTTTTGTTTGGGCCTAATACTGCTTTTTGCTTGGGACTTAAAGAGTTAAAGAAGTATCTGGACAGACCACTCCAGGAAAGAACCCCCTTATTGACCTTGGCTATTGCAACTCAGATGCAAAAGGAACCACTCACCTCACATGAATACCCATTACATCCTTGTGAAACAGCAGCACAGGTAAAAGTCAGTAAGCACCTGACTAAAAATCAGAGGGAGAGAGTTCAACAGGTTCTGGAGGAACATACAGATGTATTAACAGATAAACCAGGCCATACAAATTTGCTACAGTATGACATGAAACTGGTAGACTCAAACCCAATCTGTATGAGAGCCTATTCTATTCCGTTCGCGAAGGAGAAGGCATTGAAGGAAGAAATAGATTATTTATTGAAGGAGGGGATCATTTCACACAGTGAATCACCCTTTAGTTCCAGTGTCGTCTTGTTGAGAAAACCGTCTGGGGAACACCGACTGTGCATAGATTATAGGAAACTGAATGCTGTCACAGAAGGACAAGTGGATCCATTACCAGACACAAAACAGTTATTTGCCAGATTAAACAAGGCAAAATACTTTTCAAAGGTGGATCTTAGTAAAGGCTATTACCAGATTCCAGTGAAGCCTGAAGTGAGACCTTATTTGGCTTTTAGCACATCAGAAGGACATTATGAATTCAACATGCTACCATTCGGACTGAAAAATGCTCCGAGTGTGTTTTCAAGGATGATGCGCAAATTGTTGGATCCCCTGAATAACCCATGTATCACGAATTTCATGGATGATATTCTCGTCGCCACAGAGACATTTGAAGAACACATTGAAGCTCTAGAAATGTTATTTAATAGGCTTCGGGAGGCGAACTTAACTGCTAGGCCAACAAAATGTTGTATTGGATGCAAAGAGTTGGAATTCTTGGGGCACACTGCACTGTATATCAGGGTAATATGATCCCTGATCCTAAGAATTTGGAAAAACTGCAGAGAGCACCTAGGCCACAAACAAAAAAGGACGTGCGATCATTCGTGTCGTTATGCGGATTTTATCAGAAATACATCAAAAATTTTAACGCTATTTGTGCTCCTCTGACTGATCTGACTCGCAAGGGACTTCCAGATAAAATTATTTGGACTGCACAATGTGAACTAGCGTTCCAAGAGTTAAAGGAAAAACTCACTAGCAAGCCTATTCTCAAACTGCCTGATTTGACACAGGACTTTGTCTTAAGAACCGATGCAAGTAATGTAGGACTCGGAGGGGCTTTGTTGCAAAGATCATCTTCACCTGATGGGGAACTGAAACCAGTCGCTTATGCAAGCCGCAAATTGAATAAGGCGGAACAAGGATACTCCACAAGCGAAAAAGAATGTTTAGCGTTAATCTGGGCAATAAAGAAGTTTCAAATCTATCTGTATGGTAGGACTTTTGTGGTCGAGACGGATCATCAGCCTCTCGTATTCTTATCTCAGGCTAAGCATGAAAACGCAAGATTGCTGAGGTGGTCTTTATTGCTTCAACCTTATCAGTTTAGTATCCAATATATCCCAGGCAAATTGAATGTCGGTGCAGATTTCCTCAGTCGGCACCCCTGTGATCAAAATTAGAGAAATGGCAGGCGTGAGGAGAGATTTTATCTATGTGTATCACTGGTTTTAGAACTTGCCGTAGGCATGTTTTCAAGTGGGGAGATGTGTCATAAAATTAACAGTGATACAACGTAAAAATATCTCCAAAGGATAAAATGTAGGGATAAAAAGAATGCGTAAGTTACTAGAAGGCATGATCGCCCACGCCGCGGGTCACTACCCTCCATAAAAATTGACTTGCTAGACGGGAAGTCAAAACGGTTACCATTTGAACGGGATGAGAACGGCGGATCAAAAGGAAAAAAAAAAATATGACTGAAAAATTGCGTGAGACTAGCAAGGCTTAGGAGACGCAATTTGGGGGGGGGAAGGAAAAATTCACGTCCCCAATTTGACACGAGGTACGGAAACCGTCATTTCTTGGACGCTTATGCGATACCAAGCCTTTTATTTGAATTCAGCGGCAAAAGCATTACAACGCAGATGCTTGAAATATTACAAAATTTAAAAAAGTAACTTTTTCTTAATACTAATGTTAGGAATATAAAAATTAGCTGGCCGGATGGCCCATTTTGAGCAGTGAAATAATATGCTTTTATTTATACAGACGGATAGATAATAATGAAGACATTGACAAAAGACTGTGTTGTTCACATCAGCGAAAGACTGCATTGAATCAAACATGTCACTAATTTGCACAAAAAAACCGCGACCTTGAGACTCAAGTGTCCAAATCTAGTTAGAATGAAAGAGAGGGACATTGGTGGGAGCTGTGGCTAAAAATAACTTTAAAGACAAAATTTGTAGAGGGGACGGATAGGTTGGTTCAAAAACCAAGTACGTTTTTTTGTGAAAACGCAAGTAGAGACGGACGGACTAACAGATAAAAATCCATACTTGACTGAAGCATGACTGAAATGACTTTAGTGTAGGAAATTTGAATTTGAAAAAACACAAGGCATTGATTGGCCACAGACAATCATATTATCAGCGCTCAGACGCGCTTTTTTGCCATTCCTCAATAGTTGTCCAGTGATAGACACAGTAAATTTTAAGTGTGGTGATTTCCAATGAAGTAAATTGAAATAAGTTCAGGGACGCCATACTATAGCCAGCAGCTCAGCTGAGTTTTGCTAGCATTTCTGTGTTCTTTATTCATAATCTGGTAAGATTGAAATTATTTCTTTGTATATTTTAAATATTGTTTAATGTTTCGAGTGATTTGATACTGCCATATCGAAATCTAGCCTTACAACAAGTAAGGATTTGCTCTAGACCCCCCGCCCTAGTTCAGGGTCTAGGGACAAACAATATATATAAACTCCAGCAAGGGTTAGGAAGGACAGATCAAGTGTTGAGATCAGTGGAACATATCACCTATCCTATTCTATGGCAGGAAGCTAATAAACATATTTCGGAATATGTAGTCTGGGAGAACTTATCCTATGTGAAACCAACTTGGTAAGATGTGTTGTATGGTCAGAGAGATCTGACCCTGTCTAAGTGGTGTTATTGTAAATTGTTACGTGTAGAAGTGGCTCCTTAGGTAAGGTTCTGAACCTAAACCAATACTTTATTTCAGAGCTGTGAGTTTTTTATGTTGACACCAAAAGGTGGTGTCAAATGCTGGGTAAATAATTGACAGTGAGGACCCGTGCAGTGTCGCATCTCGGCAGAACAGCCTTGTATTGCCCCCAAGCACGGAGAGGTGGGGCCACCCGATATATTGCCCCCAAGCACGGAGAGGTGGGGCCACCAGATTCCAGCACCAGAACTACTCTTTCAAAGTTACGTAAGCAGGCTGGTCTGCTGGATTTACACCAACTTCATAGACATAGCACCCAAAGTGAATTACTACTAAAACATCCCATTTCCTTCCATCATTAATGGACAATGTTTGGTAGGCATAGACAGGGAGGGATGAAGCCACCCCAACAGCACATCTATTCATCGTTCTCCCAGGGAAAATAAAATTATGAACTGTAGAAATATTAACTAATCGTGAAAATTGTATACGTACACACCTTTTATTTATCATGCCATTTATTCATGCCATTCACTCATAAATTCCAAAATCTTTCATATGTTCTGGCCAAAATAAAACCTTGGTTCAGAACAAATAAATTTAAAAAAGATTTACTTTCTAAAATTTCACCAGCTGAATTTAGTTCATTGTGTTCTAAATTTTATTGATAATATTATATTATTTAATATCTGTGTGTTTGTATATGTCAATACAACACATTACATTCAGTACCCTAGATTTTAACGTAGCCACATTCATTAGAAAAAAAGATAGGTGTGAGGTCGTAGTGGTAGCAAGAAAGGCCTTCTGAAAATTCACAGCTACATTTTATCTCTGGAGCCTTCACAGCTGACCTCATACATCACACTTAGTAATATCACCATCATACAATACCATCAAAACCACTACACTAAGGGAGTTGGAATTTCAAGGCCATGCTCCTGAAAATGGTGCTAGTCCCTTTACCTCTGATGCCACTGCTAGTCAGGGAGCCTCAACCTCAGCTATGAGTTTTCATTTAGATCATTTTGTTGAGAAAGACGATGATATTGAGAGCTATCTAAATAGATATGAACTGTTAGCTACCACGTATGGGTTAGAGAGAGAAAGGTGGAGCTTAAAGTTATCACAAGGGCTTCGGGGTACAGCTTATGAAGTTTTTGCCAAGATGAGCAGAGATGATCAAGACAATTATGACATGTTAAAGCAGGTTCTTTTGTTAAGATATGAAAAGAATGGAGAATTTTATAGGAAAAAATTTAGGAATGCTAAACTACTGTCAGGTGAAACATATCACCAGTTCTCTGCACGGTTAGAGACATACTTGGAGAAATGGACGGCTCTGGGGAAAACCCAAGATCTTAAGGAAATGATCCTTATAGAACAACTAAGAGAGTCCATGGCTCCAGACCTGAGAAAGTTTCTCATGGAACAAGGTGCAGAGAGGCTGGGTGAGTTACTAAATGTTGCTGAAAGATATCAAGCAGCTCAAGCAGAGGTAACAGGTAATAAAAAGAAACAGGTAGACAATTTTAAGGCACCACAAAACTTTAATAAATTTGATCATAGAGATCAGAACAAAGGTAAGCACCAGTTTGATAGGCCACGGTATGAAAATAAAAATAAAACCCCACAATTCGATGAAAGGAAATTTGATGAAAGAAGATCTTTCAACCAAGGAAGGAGGTGGTGTAAGAATTGTCGGATGGACAATCATATTACTGACCATTGCAGAAGGAAACCTGTGTATATGGCCACCCTTCAGGTCAGGTCGACCTCAAGAAAGGAGGAGGATATTATGATAAATACCACTCCAGATGAAATGAGGAAGGCCCAGGCTGGGGATAAGACCCTCAAGCCTTGTTTTAGAAAATTGTCCAATTGTCACACACCTCCAGGAAAAGGAGACTTCTGTTGTGAAATATTCTAATCCACATATATAAATTATCAGGTAAATATAAAGCCTAACAAATAAATTCTAATAAACAAAAGAGCAATGGTAAAATAACAGTGCTGTCACAAAGAATGTACCCGAAATCCCCCTTGTTTTCTGCTTCGTCTGCAAATTGTAACGCTTTCACGTTGATAGTAAAAGCCTACTATATTATTACCCGCTTTCTTCAATGAAACGTGTACTAAACTTGAGATACGCAAGCTGAAACAATGACCTAAATTTAATATTTCATTCATCCCATACACAGCGTAACTAAAAGACAGATAAAGCAGGATAGAGAGAAGGGAGAGGCAGAAAGCCGAACACGTGCAACACTAAACACGCGTCGCGCGATACACAATTACTACTATCACGCGTGTAAGGCCACATGCACTAACTTTTTTTTCAGACGGACAGTGATAAATTCACTACCCTTCCCAGAGTTAGGTTTTTAAATCCTGAAAAACTCTTATTAGGAAAGATGACAATAGATGGGTTTACGTTTGAAAACATTACAGTACCCAGACAGCACATCTTCGAAACAGGAGGTAGAAGAAATTGCATATTTTGAACGCAGCCACTTAGCTCTTTTAAATTTGTATATTTGGGTTCCTTAGGGCTTGCTGACAAAGAATATGTAAAACGTTACGCAAATAGTCTAGGAATTAACAAGTTATAGCCAAAATAAAATGATGGTGCTGTCAGACAACACCCAAAATCAGAATCGCTCAGTGGTAGATTTTTTAAACCACCATTGTACGGGAAATGGGCCACAAGTTACATTTGAACTGATTGGCTGGAATGATATGTAAGGCTAAACACGATTAGTCGGACTATAAATGCTATCCTTGGTTGTTAGGGGAGACGTAGGAAGGTAAAATTTTTTCAAACACTTGTCGAAACGTGGCTCCATTGGCCAGACTCGCTGATATAATCACTTAGGAGCGTTAGTTCGAGACCACTAGTTCAAATAAGCTTGATAAAGCAACAGTGCGTTGAAGCCAGCTCATATTTTTGCTAAATAAAAGCCTGGAACATAAGCAGATGGGAATTTGTGCCAGTATTTGTGCCAGAATTCATTGCTAGTCAACGTATCTGTGTTTATTTCCATGAATTGTGGGACCGTGGTCTTGACGTTATTGAGCAGCACCTGGTCAGAGCTTTGCTGAATCCAGAGTCGGACAGCATACTCCTTGGTCCATTTAGCTATCAGTGAGGTGTCTCCAGAGCACAGGGGAGAAATCGAGCAGAGGAGTCTTTTCCTGCCGCCATCACGCAAGATAAGCTGATGTGGCCAGCTGGGCTCAACATTATGTACCCCCATCTTAAAATGACATTGTAAAAATAACATTAAGAGGGGAATTAAACTGTTTTAATATCAGGAACTGAGAACATCTCCAATACTAGTTCCAATAAAGACAAACTATTGAAGTCATGATGACAAATACCAACAGAGCTTGAACAAAACAAAACCAGTATTACCTCATATTACTACTACACAACTGACACACATAGGATACTTTTAATAATATATGTCACTACAATATGCATATTGATAAATTCTGTACTTATAACTTGTAATTAAAATTGATTGTGATTCCTGGTTCCCTTTGTATTTGAATCAGGACACATATTCATTCATGACAGCAATGAATACATATTGTTATTTGAAAAGTTATCAGTGACTCCTTTAAGATATCCTTGTAGAGTGTTTTATGTATGTGAGTGTCACAGTGTTGTCAAGTGTAGTGGAATAAATTAAATTGTTGATCTGTCTGTTGTTGTTTTGACTTACACTTCATCATACACATACCCTAGACATATAACGTAGTCATCACACTATTCCAGAATAATTCTGACTGAGGTATACATATGTGGCAGCAAGTAAGGTTATATATAATACACTACTCTTATTAGATATATATACCTTCACAGCTGATCTCAGTCAGTACACTAAGTCCCCTATAAATATTTATAACATCCCACTTCACCACAACTTCTATATGAAGAACAAACTGATATACCGGAAGACTTGAACTAGATCCAAAGATCAGGGACAGCTGGTACTTCCTAAAAGGTATAGGACAGACTTAATAAGGAGCTTACATGTGAGAAAAGATGGGAACCATGAGAAGATAGGTACCATCATCCAAAAGGTAGCTCAAAATTATTATTGGCCCAAGGCAAGGTGGGACATTGTGAATTTTGTAGAAAGGTGTAGCATAGCACATGAGGGAACACCCACAAGTGGGAACATTGATCAGGACCTGGACACGCCACGGGGCAAACTTAGGCCTGACTATAGAAAGAATAATAAAGTGGACCAAGTGGAATGGGAAGCCCCTTTTCACGGACAATCTTCAATTGGATGTTTTACTATGGCCACTATGCAGCGAGTGCAAAAAGATGTCTTACCCCAGAATAAGCCGAAAATCCCTCGATCGGACTTATGTAAACTGGAGGAAGAAGATGTAGAGAGGAAATCTCTCATCAAGAATTCTAAGTGGGGAGAAAGCCCCAAGAAAAAAATTGGTAGCGGTCGATTTGTGCATGATGATTCTGGGAAGAAAAGTCATCACAACAGGGCTTCGAGTGCAAAGGACCTGACATGTGCCAGGAAAAATAAGTTTCCGAATTTAAAAGTCCATATGTAGCTCTGTTAAGAACGTGGACTGATGAAAAGGCAGAGGAAAATATTACATCATCATACCAATATGTGAATGAGCTGACCACTCGTTTAAAAACTGGCTGGAAACTTGCCAATGAAAATTTGAGACAAGCCAGGAAAAAACATGCTGCCTATTACAACAAGAAAGCTAAAGACAGAGAATTGGCTGTGGGAGAGAAGGTACTGCTTCTTCTACCCGGTAGTCAGAATAAGTTGCAAATTGGATGGCAAGGTCCATATACAGTTCTAGAGAAGGTGTCTAGAACAAATTATAAGATAGATAAGAAGGGGACAGAAAAAATCTATCATGTGAATCTCCTGAAGAAATATTTGGAAAGAGAAAATCAGGAAGAGACACATTTGTTGACCTTGTCTATTGCCATGGAGATGAAAAAGGAACCACTTTCATCATATGAATATCCATTACACCCCTGTGAGACAGCTGCACAGGTGAAAATCAGTACACACTTAACGAAAGATCAGAAGAAGAGAGTGCAACAGGTTCTAGATGATCATACAGAGGTGCTAACGGACCGTCCGGGGCATACAAACTTATTGGAATATGATATGAAACTTATAGACCCAACACCTGTATGTATGAAAGCATATTCGATTCCTTTCGCTAAGGAGAAAGCCTTGAAGGAAGAGATAGACTATTTGTTGAAGGAAGGAATCATTTCACGCAGTGAATCTTCGAATAGTTCCAGTGTGGTGCTCTTAAGAAAACCCTCTGGAGAACATAGACTCTGTATAGATTACAGGAGACTGAATGCTATCACAGAAGGTCAGGTGGATCCATTGCCGGATACAAATCAGTTGTTTGCCAGGCTAAATAAAGCTAAATATTTCTCAAAAGTGGATCTGAGCAAAGGATACTGTCAGATTCCAGTAAAGCCTAAGGTTAGACCTTATCTAGCTTTTAGTACCTCAGAGGGACACTATGAATTTAACAGATTGCCATTTGTATTGAAGAATGCGCCTAGTGTCTTCTCTAGAATGATGAGAAAATTGTTGGATCCTCTGAGTAATCCATGCATCACAAACTTCATGGATGATATCCTTATAGCGACAGAAACATTTGAGGAACACATTGACTCTCTGAACATGTTGTGTAATCGACTTAGAGAAGCGAATTTGAAAGCCCGACCAACCAAATGTTGCGTTGGATGTAAAGAATTAGAATTCTTGGGACACACAGTCCATCAGGGAAACATGACTCCTGACCCCAAGAACTTGGAGAAACTAAGAAAAGCCCCGAGGCCACAAACAAAGAAAGACGTGGGATCTTTTGTCTCATTATGTGGTTTCTACCAAAAGTATATCAAAAGCTTTAATTCCATATGTGCACCGTTAACTGATTTGACACGCAAGGGAAATCCAGATCGAATTACCTGGACAGCACAGTGTGAATTAGCATACCAAGAATTGAAGGAAAAGCTCACCAGCAAACCTATTTTGAAATTACCTGACTTAAGTCAAGAATTCATTGTGAGAACGCATGCAAGTAATATCGGTTTGGGAGCTACCCTGTTACAGAAGTCAGATTCACTGGATGGGGAATTAACCCCAGTGGCATATGCTAGCAGAAAGTTGAATAAAGCTGAAAAAAATTATTCAACTAGCGAAAAAGAATGTCTTGCTGTAATATGGGCGATTAAGAAATTCAATATTTATCTGTATGGGAAGGCATTCAAGTTACAAACGGACCACAAACCCCTGGCGTTTCTAGCACAGGCTAGGCATGAAAATACGAGGTTACTCCGATGGTCATTGCTTTTGCAACCATTTCAATTCAGCATAGAATATATTTCTGGAAAAACTAACCTGGGTGCGGATTTTCTAAGTCGCCATCCGTGTGATGAGAATCACAATGATCACCAGGAATAGCAATACATTTATCTAGGTGTATATAGAATTATGGACTGACATATGATGTCTGTTTTAAGTGGGGAGAATTTGTGGTGAAAAATTCTAATCCACATATATAAATGAGAAAATAAATGTAAAGCCTAACGAAGTAATTTAATAGAAGGAAAGAAGAATGGTAAAAGACCAGTGCTTTTCCCAATAGCGTACACCTGCGTTGTAGAACGCCATAATGACTGAACCCGAGATCCCCTTTTTCTACTTCGTCTGCATAAACTACACGCGTTTCTAAAAAATAAAACTGGTACTGTATTTCTTATACGACCTTGATAGGCACACTGCTTAATGACCTAGATATAATATTACATTAATGTCATTATATACACTACGTTAACCTAGAAGACAGACGGGCTTAGAAGAGAGAGAGAGAGAGAGAGAGAGAGAGAGAGAGAGAGAGAGAGAGATGCACGGAGGAACGCATGCAATGCTACCACGTCGCCTCGCGATTTAGAAATTAATGCCACCCCACGCGAAAGGCATGCAGGCCTGATTTTTTTTCAAATAGACAGTGATAAAAAACACTAACGATACGAGGTAAGGTTTTAAAAAACATGTTGAATGCTTATTAGGAAACATGACACAATACTGTTTTACGTCTGAAATCCTGACTTTATACTGACAGAACAGTCGAAAAGGCAGGACAGGTGGCGGTTTGAAAAAAAAAATACACGACTATCCTAGAATAATACATATTTTGAACGAAGCCACTTAACCCCATTAAACTTATATATTCTTGTACCTTAAGACTTGCTGACAAAGAATATGTTATGTGTTACGCAAATGGTCTAGTACTTAATAAATTATAGCCAAAATACTATAGTGAGGTTGTCTGACAGCACAAGATCATATTTGCTCATAATGGCTGTTTGAACAACACTGCTTTAGGGGAATGAGGCCAACAAGTTAGATACGATTTGATTGGCTGTAGAAATATGTAAGGCGAAACCTGATTAGTCGGACTGCAAATACTAGTTGGTTGTTAATGGTTACGGTAGGATGGGTAAAGTTTTTTCAAAGGCTCTTGTAAACATGGTCTCATTGGTTAGAGCGTTCGATATAGTCAAATAGAAGCGTCAGTTCAGGGCCAGTTTTGAAAAAAAAACTGTATGAGAAGCCAGTGCGTTGAGAGCAAGCTAATATTTTTCTAAATAAAAGCCTGGGATAAGGCAGATCAAAATGGTGCCAGAATTCATCGCCAGTCAACGTACTTGTGTATATTTCCTTGAATTGTGGTAAGACTAGACATATTTCCTATATATCTATATATATATATATATATTATATGAAAATTGAATATGAATTGATAAATTGTGTCTGTATGTGTGTGGTTCAGTAGCAAACAGAAGGCAAAGCCTAGATATTGCTCCACCATGTAAAAGCTTGTCAGAGAGGAGTATAACTGCAGTGGCATATATGGGATTGCCATTTAGTAACATGACACCTATCTTATTGTATAGAAGGAAGTACAGCTGGAATTGCAGAGGCGTTGTAACCATTAGGGAGAGGAATACTGGTATATTGTCACATGAGAAGCTAGTAGTTGGCATACAGCGCTGAACTCTGTGTTTGTAATGTCCTGTACTTCAGTGTGGAAATAGATATTATATATTAGTTCTGAAGAAGGAGGTACAACCTTCTTATTTCAGGGACCGTGGTACTGAAGTATTAGAGCAGCACCTGGTCTGAGTTTGCTGGATCCATCGGGCTGGCAGCAGACTCCTTGTCCAAGATATCGACCAGTGGTATATTTCAAGATAACTGAGAAGCAAGCGAGCAGAGGAGACAGTTTTCCTGCCGCAGACACCTAAGCTAAGACTTTGTCAGCCAGAGCAGCTCACCCTTGTATAACCCTCCTTAAAATTGACTGTAATAATAAAGCAAGAGGGACAGTTAGTGTTTTACAAATAAAAGAACTGTGATCCCTTCAAGATTATTTCCACCATTAACAAACACATGAAGTCGTGATGACAAACAACAACATAGCTTCAAAAGTCAGTATTACCTCTTAATACCAGAGCATAACACTACACACATATTGTAATAATATTCTATGTCAGGACAAAGATCCTTTGTATAATTTTTGTACATAGACATTGTGTTTACATTTGATTGTGATTCCTGATTCACTCTGTAGTTGGATCAGGATATCTATTCTTGAAAGAAATTAATACATAATTTAAAAGTTAACACTTTACTTACTTAAGCTAGTCTTCTAGAGTGTTATAGGTATGTGCTTGTCATAGTGGTGTAAAGTGTTGTGAATCTTAAATAAAGTGTTTACTTGTCTGTTGTTGTTGTTGTGAACTTACACTTCATCGATATCATAACCCTAGACATTCAACGTAGTCATCACAATATTCCAGAATAAGTCTGATTGAGGTCTAAATGTGGTAGCAAAGTAAGGTCATCTGTAACACACCACACATATTAGATACACATACCTTCACAGCTGATCTCAGTCAGTACACTAAGTCCCCTATAAATATTTATATAATCCCAACTTACCACAATCAGGTACGTGAAATCCTGCGCCCAGTGCCAACGTGTGGCACCCAAGCAACGGACACCCTGTGTTCTCATGGGTGATGTGCCAGTAGTGGGGACACCATTTCAACAGGTTGTGATCGACATTTTAGGACCCTTAGAAAGGACTAAAAGAAGGCACAGGTTTATCCTGACCTTAGTCGACACTTGCACTATGTGGGCCGAAGCTATACCGCTAACATGCACGGATTCCAAGCATGTCGCAGAAGCCCTCGTGCAAATTTTTACACGGTTGGGTTTCCCTCAAAACGTTTTGACAGATAACGCATCCCCATACCGTAGCCTGTTGACGCAAGAGATCGTTAAGATCTTGAGGAACCAGCACATCTACACAAGCCCTTATAATCCGGCCGGAAGTGGGTTAGTAGAACGTGTTAAACGGGGATGAGAGGCAGACGGCGAGCGGACGCGCAAAACATCGCTCAAAGATTCACAGAGGGAGGGTCAGAAGCAGCGTGCACAGACGAGGATGAAGGTACGGGGACTCTAACCAGGGGGGGAGTAAAGAGGAGTTAGGTTGAGCGGTAGGGGACCTGGTACAGTGGTGTATTCCATTTTCCAACCGGGGGAAACAAACAAAAGGTTTCATCGTGGCTCGTGCTGGCAGGGCAAGGGTGGCCCTGTGATTACGCGTGAGCGTCTTAAGAAACGGGGTTGGAGGGGTGGGGGGCTTTTGTCCCGGTGTGCGTATGCTACGATAGTTACAAGAGGGGGAGCGGGACCAGGGAGTACGAAGAAAGAGAGAGGGAGGTCTTTCACGTTAGAACTGGCTAAAGAAATAAGGGTGTATTGGGAGACGACCAGATGCCGTGCCCTCCCGAATGCGACTGCCAGGCGGTCCGCCAAGCGTAGCGGCCGCCGGGGTGAAGGACGAGGAGAGAGAGGGAGCGAAGAGAGTGTTCATGTAGTTAAGTCCAATGCCGGGGAGAAGACAAACAGGGGAAACCGAGTGGATGTGAAATTGAAGGGTCAAAAGGGGGGGGTCTCGCCTAAAATCTCATCTCCGAAAACGGCGCAAGCAGACAGAAACCATTTCGCGAGACATGAAGGACAGTACGGAACGACGACGGGTCTAACGAATGTACAATGCAGGGGGGGCGAGAGTGGGGTGGGTTCACAATGCCGATCGTGATTCAAGATAAAAATATTGATGAGGACTTTGTGGCCGAAAGGCGAGAGGGCGGGGCGGGGGCCTTGACGGATGAACCTGAGTATTGTAGCCGCCCATATTCCGTACGCCGAAAGGCTTGAGGGGAGGGGGCCGGGACACTGGGGGGGGGTAGGGGTGTGGTCGGTGCGTAGCAATAGTAGCAGGGGGGTGGGGGGATGCTGGGGGGGGGAAGGGGGGGGGGGGGGCGGAGGGCAGCGAGGCAGGTGGTAGGGGGGGGGGGAGGGGGGGGGGCAGGGGGTCGGGGGGGCAGGGGGGGGGTGGGGGGAGGGGTGAAAGTGGTTAGTCGGGCGTAGGGTCGGGTGAGGGGGGTCCTACAGGAGGATAGGTCTCGAGCGGGCTGTAAGGTGGGCGGGGGGAGGGTGTCGGAATGTTATGTAGCTGGTGGTGGTGGCGTGGTGGGGATGTAGGGGGGGGGGGGGGGGGCCGCAGAGTGGGGTGGAGGAGGGAGGGGGGGAAGGGGATAATTACACTGTGGGGTCTTGTGCCATAGATTACCGTTGCAAAACGCTGTATCGGATTCCAGCCCGAAACCTCTACAAGCCTAGTTTACTTGGAGTATCTGTGTTTCGCAGCGCGCCGGCGAGTTGGGGGAGCAGGAAGGGGCACGAGACGGAGAGTTATCTCGCCCCTTCCACTAATCTGGCTGGATGCTGCGGTGAAGGGGGTGTCAAAAAGTGTTTTTTACCGAAATATAGAACCAGTCAAGTGAGGGAAGAGTTGGTTTGTAAAATGCAAAAGAATCCTTGGGGCGTAGTTGGAGGACAGCCAAACGCGGCGAACCAGTGAGAGTGTTTATCACAACTGCACATAGATAATGGGATGTGCTGGCCGATATTAGTACGTGCTGTCATAGACGGGGGTGTTGGGCTAGGGGGACGTCAGGTTAGTTAGTTAGGCGACTGAGGAAGAATGATGAACTTTGTTAGAAAAGACCCCAGGGCGGTGAGCTTTGGCACTATTACCCCGATATGGCCGAATAGGGGGGACATTGATGGACAATGTGATGGAGGAGGGTGGTCCGGACAGGCGGGTTGCGAGGTAATGCGGGATCGAATCTGGGGAAACTGACTAGTGAAGATACAGTGATACAAGAAAGCTACGGTATGCGGAATGGTGTTTCTATGTTTTTCTCTGCGGATAGGATCGAGATCTCAACGATACACATCGGTTTCACCCACACGCGTTCCATACCGAATAAGTCGAGGTGGCGGGGCGAGGGGTCGGCGGCGAACAGTCTCGGTGTATGGGGTGTAAGAGGCGTTTTGGGTGGAGAGGCTAGTCACACTCTTCCTTAGGTTATGTGGGTGAGCAGCGTAGGACTAAAGGGAGAGGGGTGGGGTTACACCAAGAGCTGGCTCTTTAGGGCCAGTGAGTAGGCGGGGTAACTAAACGATATTATGGGTCAGAGAGTGGGTGGTGGGGTAGGTCTAGTGATGCGTAGGTGGAGATACTGGGTGTTTGTTCAGGATGGGGGGGCTGCATCAAGTAAGATGTTGGAAACATGAGAGCGCAGCGACAGGTGAGGAGACTGAATGAGAAGGATGAGTAGGATCTACAGAACCCGGAGGGACGTGTTAAGGATATTGGGGGTTGGGGGAGTGGGGGGGGGGGAAGTCAGCGCTACTCGGGTACTGGTATATGTGCGATATATTGTGATTATTTATGCGGAGATTTGGCTAGAATCTGAAATAGGGCCAAATATTGGAAACTGCTGGGGCGTGATCTTAGCGGTTAAGCATAGGTTGGTTCCGAGGTTGGGGGGGGTGGCCGGTGACTTTACCTTGATCCAAAAACTAATGTGGTGCGACTCTGCAAAAGCGGGTGTGTATTGTTAGGGATTTCGATCATGAGGTGGGACTTAAGCAAACAGAGCAACATTGAATGAAGGAATAAAGAGACAGGTGGTTGAGGTCTCTTGGGAAGACCCCATTTTTTGTGTATCTAGACAATTAGCCGTCAGCAAAGGGGGACTTCACATATTTATGGCGTAGTCGTGAGGACTGTGTGCGTAGGCTTACGGGTGCAGGTCCATCCGCGTGACAAGGGTTGGGGGGGCTGGGGATGTGGTCGCGCTGTTTTTGGGGGAGATTCTTCAAACGGCAGCTGAGCGATCTCGGGGGGGTGGAGTCCGAATCAGTGAAATTTCCCAGTTTGCGTATGGCAGTTCCGGGGTAAAATATGTACAGAGGGAGACTGGCACTGGGGGAAATTGTCACAAATGAAACATGAAAAATGGTTTCATGTCTCAAAGGAGATTGTAACGGATAGGATCAAATTCAGCTGTCCCTGAACTGACGGATGATAATAATAGTACCCTTGAATAGCATCGGGGCCCCTGAATTTGTGTGTAACTAAATCGTCAACGTGGAATTCTACCACGCGTGCTAATTAGTATGCACTATCACCCGTGGATTTCCCCACACACGGGCTGATTAATATGTAAATAGTCATCATGCGAGGAGCCAGGAGATTCGCTTTGTCTTAGGTTTAGTTAGACACGCCTACTGCCTTATCTCTCGAGCCATGAAAATCAAGCATTTCCCTACCTTTTTCTGTCACCCAGTCTAGAAAGGCGTTGCCAGAGGAAAACGGAAAGCGGCGACCATCAAAGACTGTAGTCCCAAAAGAACGAAGCAGAGTTTTTCACACCTACGGTTGACATGTTTAATCGAACCGGTCAAGAGGGCTAGAATCGCTGGCGCACGAACAGAAACGGGGAAATCGAGAAGCTTTGACCAGCGGCACGAAACGTAGAATGTTCCCTGAATCAAATAAGGCGAGATACTTCGCGGGTCGCTATTATCTTCCATCTATTAACTATATATTGGTATCGCTGAAAAATGCAGTTATCATTCGTGCCCAGATAGTGGAAGAAGTAACTAGCTTATAGTAGAATCTAACAAGATTTCTTTTGGATTTTCTGCTATATTGGAGTCTAATTCATTCTGTGCTACGGTAAAATATATTAGTCTTGAGTGATTTAGTCGTTTAGTTCCTTCATTTATTTCACTGGATTTTTGTGTTAATTTAAACCTATTAAATCAACCCATCACAAAGTTTTCCAGATGTAAATTTAATAATGTAACTATCCGTTATTTCCCGAGATAATAGATGTGTAACCTAATTTTAAACGCTAGGCGAGCGTAATTGTTTATTAACATTTTATTTCTATTTCACCGCGGGTAAATTTTGAGTAATTAACTGTTCATAGCTAGTGTTAAAAAACGATGCATTAGCTAATCACTCGTGTAGGTCCTTTAATATAAATAATTAAATACCAGAGTGATTTTACAGGTCTTACCGAATAACGCGGGTGTTAGAATTAATTATAGTAGAATTACCTGTTTTATATATTCTCTTTTATACAGGTGGTCCTACCTTTTCGATCCAACGGTTTTTATTATATATAGAGAGTCATGTTCAGATGGCTTACGGCATCCCCTTTTATATGTTCCTAAACTTACAAGAACATTGACAGTAACAAATCTGATGTTAAGAGACCCTTATAGGTCCACCGTCTAAACCCATGAGAGCGGTTAAATAACCAGAACGGTCAATTGTTCACTTATGTAAAATGTTAACTGGAACGGACAATGCCAGAAGATTTTCTATATTAATTCTATAAAGTTCCCTGGCCTGATGAGGCAGAACTGACAGCACGAATTTATTTAATTAAACCCAGATGACAGTAAACATTATTCCTACCACCAACTTCTACAGAGAACCTTTACGGCTATTTCTTTCCAAGAACAGCCTGGGAGTAACATTCTGCTGTTTGAGATATTTCTCAGTCATTACGACAGAATCCTAGAAAACAAACTTATTCCCAATTAAATACCTGCAAATCTGACGAAGAAGATCCGCCAGGAAAATTATAAATCAACGCACCCATCCAGCGAAAACTCCGAGAGAAAATAGCACTGCCTATACGGAGATTTATAGGGCTGAACGGGACAAAATTCACAGGACATTTAATAGTCTTTAATACATTTGTGTTTGATAAATTCTTTGGACGTATGCAGTGTCGGCAGACGGTAAGTTTGACTGTTGTGAGCGCTCACGGTATGAATGTAGAGTGGGAAAACGGAACGAAAGAATTTATTTTCTTAAGTTACTACTAATATAACACCTTCTCTGTTATCTATCTCTCACTAAGTCTGAAGGCCCACGGGATAGTAAAATTACGGACATACCTTGTACCCATCTGACTACCCCACTCCCCATTGTTAAATCACTAGTTTGATCTTTTGGGTAAATAACCCCCGGGCTTGATCATTCCTAGGTTTTCCATATTCCAGAGGGAGGGTCGATGAGAGTATATTTTGTTCTTTTCTCTTATGTAACTATTATTCAAATGATGTAATGATAACGATGTAATTTATGTTGTGATCTATATTTTTCTAAAGTTAAAATAAACTTAATCAACCTTAAGCTATTAGTTTTCTGTCAAAACCTCCCCTGCCCCATTATATGTGCCCATAGTTTACCTGTTCGTTTCTACGTATGTACGTATTGATGTCACAAAAATTGTTTGTGTGTGCGTACGAGAGGATAGTGTATTTGAACCAGCATCAAATATGGGGAAAAATACGTCTCCATTTAAGTGTGTCGTACTAGATAGGTTGGATTGAGCAATTACTCAATCCAAGACTGTACTTTTTCCTACACTCTGTAATCCTCGTAAACAGGACTATTTCTCACACCTTTCTCTCACAATCTCACCTCTGCTCGATTGGGACCATAAAAATATAAGGCCTATCTATAAAACTTACGACACGATTCAGAACGGGAGAATTACCTAATTATTGTGGGACGAAAAGAGAGGCAACCAATCAGAATTACCAAAAACGAGCCAATCAAATGCAGAAGTAGTAGACGGGAGAAACTCATTGAAATGAAAAAAAAAAAAATTTAACCAGAGACCGCCTAAACCAATCAGACTGATGAGAGGGAGATTCAATCAAACACGGGCTCAATCAAATCCTACGGACTGGGAAACTGTATATAAGCCCGCTTTAGACTCAATTCTGGACTCTCTAAAAAATTCACTTCAAAATCTCATAGTTGAGAAGACGTCCAGCAGACTGACCCACGCGAGTAAGAAGCCACAAGTTACAGCAGACAGCCAAGAAGTCAAGCTCACTAGCTCTGGTGAAACCAAATGCTTAGCGATAAGCTGAAGCCAATCCTCGTGAAAGGTGTCTGAAGGGTATGTTTAAACAAATGTATAGATTGTTAATTATTTTAGTGTCAAGTAATTTGATGTAATATTTAACAATAATTTTATGATTGACTTTGATTTAGATGCTGGTGTTTAATCTTGATACTCCTAACGCTACGCTGACATCTGAAGTTGGTCTCCAGCGGAATATAACCTGAAAACAATCCTGAATAGCACTGACGCAGCTAGAGTCATTATCATCATCATTACCCTCAGCTCCCGAAGGAACATAGTGATTCAACAAAAACATGTCATATCCTCCTATCACGTTCTCCTCATCACGTTTTATTGTTTGTATGACGTACTTCTGTTATTGACATGACCACGGCCTCATGACTATGTTGTCAACATGAGGATTCTTATCAATAGTGGCCAGTCATCATCGGAGGGTCGACTTAGTTGAAGACAACAGATATCATAGTCTGGTGCATTATGTTTGCAGGTTCCTAGACGAGGGAAAGAGAGTCGCAACCAAAGTTTCTGGTAAAGTGTAAAATCGACTGTAGTATGCGATTAAAGGACCACCTCTGCATTGCCTGGTAGTAGCATCGCGTCAACCTGTCCAGGTGAATAAAGTCTCTTGCAAAGTCTACGCCTGATCCAGCTTCGGAAATGTCTGTAGAGAAAGTAACTGACGAAGATAAGTGAAACGAGATTCGCGAGAAATAAACCAACCGTCATCACAGGCCGAAATGATGAACAGACATTGACAATATATTAATTTCCAGGTGGTGATTTTGTAAATACCTATCTGAAACTTGTACGAGATACCTATTTTAATTATTAAAGTTTAATGACATATTTTATAAATTGCAGTTGAATGATTTTGTAAAATTCCAGTTACTGCTCAAAATGTTGTGCTTGTGTGTATGCAAAAGGATATTTAATATTTCAAAATCGTAAGGATAATTAACAAGCTGCATTTCACATCGACTATTAATAGAGACGCCATTGGAGCATAGGACAGATCTAACGAGAAGGTAATTTACTTCACAGCTCTCTTCTACAGCTACCATTTAGAACTGTGCAGTTATCCACTTGACTTGTCCTGTGACATCCTTACCTCTAGTTCACCAGTTTTCTCCACTTCTGGAAACTATTTTACTATCTAACTTCCATCTCGCCATATTATCCTGCACTAAAATATTGTGTATGATGTATATAAGTTTGTGAATTATGTATATCAATACACACACACGCGCGCACGTTTAACAGTCTTCGATATGCAGCTCGTGTTCCTTCTAGACGATCTGTCGCTACTGTTGTATGTCTGATTTCTGATTACCAAATGGGATTTAAGCTCAACTTCTTCCTCCCTTTTCATGTCGTTATTATCTTGTGATGCTTCCGTTGTCTCTAGTACCAGACTATCAGCTAGTGTTACTAATGTTTCTATAATTTCCTTATTATTACTACCGTATCTCAAGCTCTGTGTGACTAATCTCTGCTTGTACTGAATGTTCATGTCTAGCACTTGTTTTTCTTAATTTTGTTCCTCCTATGTGCTACATGTGTTGTGTATGCTACCTGTGTTGTGTACAGCAACTGGTTCATAATATGTTCGCTTCACATATGCAGTAGAGTGCGCTGGTATTTGCTGCAATGTACGCACATTGTTAAATTAGCTCCATGTGTTATTATATCTCCTGATGTTTTCCCCCCGCACTATCCTCTTCTGGTCTGCCACTTAATGTTTGATATTATATAGAGGTCTGCTTGCCCTTCTCACATTGTGGAATCCTTCTTTCCACTTACTGTCAGATGCCTCTTTCCTGTCAGTGTTTAAAACGTAAATCGGTTTGGTTCCTGAATAGACAAAGTTTCAGAGTGGATAAAAAGTTGGGGCTTCCAAATTAATGTAAACAAAACAGTAGGTATGATATTCAGCAAATGAAATTTTTTTTTAAAACAACAAAATCAATATAAGCATTAAAGGACAGACAATATGTACCTCCTTAACAACTAGATTTCTGGGCATGACTTTAGATAAACAACTAAATTGGAATAAGTATATAGACAATTTAGTAGAAAGCTGTAGGGGACCCCTAAATAGACTAAGGATAGTAAAGGTAAATGGGGGGGGAGCAATAAAATAATGCTTATGTTCTACAAGTCTTTCATCAGGGGGAAACTAGATTATGCCAGCATAGTCTATTGACTCAGCTGCAGCTTCTAACAAAGAAAAACTAGACAGAATTCAAAAAGCAGCCATGAGAACCATTACAGGTGCATTTATATCAACACCAGTAGAAGCACTAGAAGTAGCTCTTGGCATATGGCCCCTTGGTCTAAGACGGAAAGAACTAAGATTAAATTATTGGAGTAAAGTAGCACAAGAAGTGACCCACCCAGCACATAAAGCAGGGGTCGGCAAACTTTTAGTAGTGTCGTGCCGAAGTAATGTTGCAAAGTCACTCAGCGTGCCAACCTAAGTTCACCACATTTTTATAAACAACAATTATTGAAACAATTTTAAAATGATCTTGCATTAACATGTTTCCGATACATTAAATAACTATTCTATTCTTTGTAGATTATTCAATATTTTAATATAAATAGGAACAAATATCAATACAAATATTATGTTTTGCAAAATTTAAGTTCTGAATACATTAGTTTGAAACTTTATAATAAAATTGCCATATGTATATTTTGTTAAGACAAAAAGTCCAACAGTTTGAAGAACAAAACAGTTAAATAAACTAAACATAAAACACGTTATTAAAATTTTAATATGAGAAATCGTTGATTATTATTGATCTGGGTATTAATCAATTAATGGGACCCGTGTCCTTGCTTCTCCATGGTTAATTGTTCAATATCAGGTGTGTATTTTGTCAATTTCTAAATGCACAGGTGTTAGGCGACTTCTCTGTGGACTTAAAACAGCTTTCATGTGTGAGAAAATTTGTTCACATGTATAAGTTGACCCAAAAGCCGAAAGTAGAGCAAATGCAACTTTCTTCAAACAGGTGAACGCTTCAGGCAGGGATGTCCAGCAGTTGAGGATGGCAGCTGACTTTTCCAAGCAGCTTCCTTCCAGAGTTTTTTGCAATTCTACAAATGTTATCGTCCATAACTCTGATGCCTTGAATTCGAAGTGTTGCATTTCAGAATTGTCAACATCCATCCACTCAAAAAGAGATAGGTCAAATGGGATGTTAGTATGATCAATTAAGTCGGGCTTGATGAGATAAGAAAACATGGGCCCATGAATTTTAAGTCTTGACCTCGTTTAGCAAACTCTCCTTTGAGAGCTTCAACGTACTTCTGAAGCTCATCTCTGTTGACAGTAAATCGATTTGAATGAGCCTTTACGTTTGGAAAGTACTTGTATGTGTTAGTGGTAATATCTCTGCAAAATATGTCTAATTTTGACGCAGATCCTTTCCAGTGCTCAAAAAGATCAAGTACTGTTTGTCCCTGCCCTTATAAACGCAAGTTTAATTCATTCAGATTTGTAGTTATGTCAGCCAGAAACATCAGCTTGCACAGCCAGTCCTCGTCATTCAGTTCCGGGAAATGTTGTTCTTTTCCATCAAGAAACACCTTGATTACTTCTAGACATGATACAAATCTGTTCAAAACATCACCTCGACTAAGCCAACGAACATTGCTGTACAGCGGGAGGTCCGCACATGCGCTCTCCATTTCTTGTAGAAGAGACTTGAATTGCCTGTGGGTCAATGAAGAGCGAGAAACTTTGAAGTTAACTATCTTGACAACAGTTTCCATTACAGAGTTCAAAGATAGTGACGAAATCTTCGCACACATACTCTCCTGGTGTATATTGCAATGGAAGATCAATACTTGACGTCCAATACGATCCTCAAGAAGTTTAACAAATCCTTTGTTCTTTCCAACAAATGCAGGGGCGGCATCAGTAGTAACACAAGAGTATTTTATTCATGTTAATGTTCTGATTTTCGAAATAGCTTACAAATGCAGTTATAATGTCCTCTCCCTTGGCTGTACAATCAAAAGGTATCAAGCAGCACAGTTCTTCATAAATATGGTCGTTGTCACAATATCGCGCAACTATAGTCATTCACATCGACACTTTCGTCAAGAGCGACACTAAATACAACAGCTTGTTGTAACCCTATTGTTTGTTTTATCGTTACATTTTCAGCCATATCAGTTATGCGCCTCTCGATTGATCTCGCAGAAGCCGGTATTTCTCGAATCCGAGACATTATTGTTTCTTTATTTGGTAAATCACTAAACAAAATTTCAGCACTGCTCAAAAAAGTTTCCTTGATGTATTCTCCATCTGTGAAAGGTTTGCCCTTCGAAGCCACACACTGTGCAATTTTGTAACTACATTCGGTAGCTTTATTTTTGGTTCCAATTACTTGACTAAAAATACTACTTTGTTTTTTTTTTTTTGTAGCCAGAAACAGCCATTTTTATGGATTCTCTTTTCTCCTCAGTTTTTAAACATGGACTGATGTTTGATTTGATAGTGTCTTTGTACACTTGACGTACGGCACACGACACTTTCATAACATAAAGCACAAACAGCACGATCCTTTTGTTGTATGAATCCATATTCGTTTGTCCAAAAGTCTTGAAACGAGCGTACATCAAGTTTTTTGTCTTTTTTGAGTCATTTTAACGGTACCGTATTACTTAATAACAACACCAACTTTTGTGCTGCGGTCAACGGACTGTACGGGCATGAGTATGCGACAGCCGAGAGAACTGTAGAGGTGGTGGTAGTCGGGAGAGAGGGGAAGGATAGGACGGAAATATAACTTCGTCGAGGTCAGTCATTGTTGCTCCAAACTCACACTGGGAGTCAAAAACTGCGAGCGAAAACGAAATAAATACGCTCGTCCAGGCGCTAGCCAGACACTATTGCGAAATTATGATATTACGTCTCCGCTTGCACGTCAAAATTCGCTTGGGATTCTTTTCAAGAATCTCATCCTGCAAACTACGGTAGCAGGTAGACGCCTGACAAGCGGGTGCCGCAAAGTATAACCACTCCCCTTGAAATTCGTTGAAGAATGTTTGTTCTCAGAAACGGTCCGTAAAAACGAAGACTTACTTGCAGTATAGTATGATCAGGCCTTTAGTTTGCATCAGATAGCACATTCTTACCTCCGATGTCTAAAAACTTTCGTTTTGAAGGTTGTAAAAACAGGTATAGCTTTAAAAGAATTATATGCTTCTATTTAATTAAAAATTCAAAATTTAAAAAAATGAGATCATATACTGTACAGTATTTTGATTCACTCAGCGTGCCATTGAAAATCATTCCACGTGCCACGCTTGGCACGCGTGCCGTAGTTTGCCGACCCCTGACATAAAGCATTTGTCAAAAACCAACCAAGTGTATGGGACGTCCCCTTAAATAAAGAAAGATATCCAACAGGGTGGAGAACTATAGAAGATCTAACACAGTTCAAAGAACTGTCAAACACAATCAATAATAGTAATAAATATAGAAGCATAATACCACCCTGGGAACTAAAAACACCAATCATAGACTACTCACTTACTGAAAAGATCAAACAAAACATAGAAGATAAGGAAGCCAAAACGATAAGTAGAATGTTCATAAATCAACTTACAAAACAAAGTCTGGCCGTCTACACTGATGGATCTAAGGGTGATTGTGGGCAACTATGTGCAGGAGTAGTAATACCACAGTGGGGAATTAAGAAGTGCTACAGTGTAACTGAAGAGGCTTCGATTTTTACCGCAGAGATGGTAGCAATTCTAAAAAACTTTAGAAATAATAAAAGATAACCCACCAGAAGCTGTTACGATATTTACATACTCACTGTCATCACTACATGCACTAGAACACCCAGGTAAATGTAGCCGGCCAGACATAAAGGAAGAAATTCTTGCAATTAATACATCACTAGGGAACAGAGGATGTAGTGTGAGGCTAGTGTGGGTTCCAGCACACATAGGTATAGCTGGTAACGAGTTGGCAGACCAGAACGCCAAGTATGGAAGAATAAGTAAAAACAATATAAGAGCAGGACTGGGAAGGTCGGAGATCATGAGCCAAGTGAAGCTAACTATAAACGAGGAATGGAAGACAACATGGAAGAACAGTAGAAAAGGCAGACACGCGTTCAAACTTCTGAAAGAACCAACAAGGACGTGCCATTTCAGAGAAGAACTAAAGGTATCCTCGAACAAAAAGCTGTGGCGTCTCCGTCTCGGTGCAGCGTATTTTATGATAGAGGAACCACACTGCCAAGAATGTCAGGAAGAAAATGACATAGACCACTACCTGATCCACTGTAGAAAATATGATCAACAGAGGCTAGAATTAAAAACATACTTTAGAAATCACAATATGGACATGACAGGTAAGGTTGTAAGTATAGATGCCCCGGGGGAAGCCCAAACAATACTTAAACGATATATACATAAAACAAAGGAAAATATACACGGTTAATAACAGTGACAATATTGGTAATAATAACAAACATAATACTTCAGAAAAGACATTCAACCAAATAGAAATTAAGCAACAAAAACTAACAAATCATTAATAAAAAAAAATAAAAAAAACAGAAAAATTAGCAAACTTACTAACTACTCATAGGATAAGGAAAGATAACGAGGTATAAAAATTAAAAAAACCCAACCCCAAAAGAACAAATACTAATACAAATTAAAACCAAGTGCAAAGAACAATAGTTATCTATATACAATACAAAACTGTAAATAAAATGACTAATACGAGTAAAACCAGCAACTGCAAAAGACAATAGTTATTTAAATTTAATACAAAATTAGTAAATAAAATGATACTAAATACCCCAATTATAACCAATTTTCAGGTTGAACAGGGTATACCAAGATGGAACGAGAAGAGGCAATAATGGTCAGCTGTTAAGTGCCCGTTCTCCACCCATCACCTTTTCAAAACAACAACAACAACTTCCTGAAATTCTTGTCCCGCTGAGCTTTTGTCAGAATAATTGTGTTGTCTTTGAAAGCTGTGTAAGCTACTGCATACTAAACTGGTAAGCTCTCCATCTCTTTTAACACTTTCCTATGATGTTCATCCCCTCCATACAGTGTACATGGTTGCTGAAGCTTCTCCAGCCATTAAAATAGGGAGAATCCCATGCTGTCCGGTACGTTCATACATACTGTGCCTTTCGCGTTGTTTATATGTAAATCCCATCTGTTCCTATCTCCCTATGACAATTTTGAAACTATATCGCAAACTGTTTCTGTGTAATCTCATTTTTCACCGCTGCTCTGTGGCCAATACACCGACGTCTTAATAGAGCGGTAGGCGACACAGCAGCTGTGTGTATCTCCTTTGGAAACACTTCTGTCTAAAGATCTAACCGGATCAAATTATTTATGTTTTCAGAGTATCTTGAATATGAAATAAGTCCAGATTACATGTAACTTTTATCTCTGCCGCACGATCTTCTTCCTGTAATCCCAACCAGCATAGCGGTTTAAAATAAAAACAAAATATTTTACCGAATCTTAACTCACTTAAACGAAAAGGTTGATTCCTATCTTATACAGCTTTTTGAACAAATTGAACTTTAGTAAGCTAAACTTGGGGTTTTCATCGGGAATGCGATTACAGAACCGTTAAAGCTGAGGATACCACGTTTTTTCATTGCCTGTGGGAGAGGGCTAATGCGAAATTTATCGAAGTTAAAAATTCTGTTTTACCTTGAGAGCTATCAAATGATGCACTGGGATCTATCGGTAGATGAAGATCGACCTGCTGCCGACCCCAGTTTTAATACAACTGATGTTTTAGTTTGTGTTATCTTTCCTCAAAGTCCTTAGCCAGTGAACTCACTTCTTTTGTTTGTAAGAATGGTTTGCATACAATCAAAAGGTAGAATCATTTTATTTGAAAGTGTGTCAATGAATGCCTCTGTTGCTTTGTGCTGAACTATGATTCTGGCCAACTGTTTAAACAGCCGGTCATGGATAATATGTATTTGTTGCTCATGCATGTTGTATGGCCAGACTCCACAACATCTAAGCTTATCTTGTGCAAAAATCGGATCTACTGCACAAGCTGGTTTCTCAAAATGTCACCATTATTTATCTTTTTTTTTTTTAAATTTAATAATATTCTTTGTCCGGGCACATTTGCGTGCATACTGGGCATAGCTTTTGTCTTCGAATTGCTGTTCAATATAATCCAAGTTAATAATAAATCTTAACAACCATAAATCTTAACAACCATAAATTCTTATTCTTTTTTTTTCTATCTCCGTGTGCCAGCGTCGTTCTTTGCATTAGACTTCACAGACGGAAGAACGAAGCATAAAGAGTTGAGTTTTTCATTGTGTTCCTTCTTTCAACTATTTCTTTGTTATTAACCTCTAACCACTGCTTATTCAACCAGCACATTCTTGTGGTAAATGACTGTCATCAGACATTATACAAAACTCAAGCACAATACAAGCTGTTTTCAATGAAGTGTTTAATCTGCGTTTAATTTATGTCTCCGTCTCTCTTACTCTTAGCGCAGAGTAACGGTTCCCACACAGATTATTCATTACCCAATATTTTTGGTTGTTCAGACTTACTTCTCTCTCTCCCTCTCTCTCCCTCTCTCTCTCTCTTCTCTCTCTCTCTCTCTCTCTCTCTCTCAATTTATTTCGAATGCGTGCCTCAATAAATAATTGACTTAGGTCGATAAATAATAATAATAATAAATTCTTTAAGCGCCAAACACGGCGCATAAGGCAGAAACCAGTGCTCTCCAGGTTGTTCGTTGTGACGCCACTCCTCTTAGCTCTTGCACATTATTTAGGCCCAACGTTCTTCCTTCTCTTATTATTGTTCTTCTGAGTGTTTCTTTTGGTCTTCCTTTTTTCCGCTTACCCTCAGGAACCCAAGTGAGCGCCTGTAGTGGTATTCTGTTGTTTTGCATTCGTAGGACATGACCGATATATGACCATCGTCTTTTCCTTATATAGTCGGAGACATATTTCTGCCTAGAGTCTTCTCTTATTTGTCGATTAGTCTTGAATTCTTTCCAACTGATGTTCATGAGTTTTCTAAGACATTTGTTCTCGAATGTATTCAGCTTGTTCTCCAATGATTTTGTTATTTTCCAACTCTCACAGCCGTATGTTAACACTGAGATAACATTTGAATTAAACAGACGAAGCTTGGTATGTATATTCAATGATCGTAATTTCCAAATGTTAGATAATCTATTGAAGGCGCTAGCTGCCAAAGCAATTCTAGTATGGATTTCTCTTGTTGTGTCACCATCCTGAGTCATTTTACTGCCTAAATAATTGAAACTTTCAACTTTCTGTAGTTTTTCCCCGTTCAAGATGATATCAAAGGTCTCGTTAGAAAAGTTCATAGCTTTAGTTTTAGAGGCATTTATTTGGAGACCAATTTTAACCGAGAGATGACACAAATTATTTATTGCTTCTTGGGATTGTCTTGGTGTTGAACTTAAGAATGCTACATCATCTGCGAAATCCAGGTCCCCCAGGAATTTTCCATTTGTCCATTTTATACCCAATTGTTCATTGTGGGTATAGTTTCTCATAACCCAATCAATAGCTATTCCAAAAAGTAGTGGTGACATAATACAGCCTTGTTTCACCCCTGGTCGATACCAAGCTGTAATATTTGTTTTAGGAAACCCAGCATTTTAATCACGATGAGTACGCGACCGGCAGATTGTGTTCTTTATCTCATATACTCATTTCTATGAATTATAGTAATTTATTATGTAATTACTATTACTAGTTTATTTCAAGCTAGATAACAGTATTTAATTAATATTATTGAACTGACAGCATATTACAAAAACAACAGCATACCGTATATACATCGCTATGCCGTCACGTTGCGAGGCACAGCCGAGACCAGCTAGCAGTAGCAATGTGTTATTCCCTATGGATAAAAAACCACAGTCGCTGCGATGACTCTATGCAATAGCTATGGGTTAAAACCAGAGATCTATCGGTAAATCCCAGTGGAGTATTTGATAGATCTTTAGGCGACAGCAGGAAAAAAAGACTTTTTAAACTATGAAAAATTTCGTTCTAGACTTCTTCTGCGGGCATTTAAAGGTGCACAGCCCGCGGAATCAAAGGTACCTTTTCCGCCCACTGAAAACTCTCGAGCTGGCTACTTCTTCTTCTTCTGCGTTCAGTTTGTAGTCATGCTAAATCTGCAGGCCTGTCGCCAGGACGAAGTCCACAATCTTTACCAGGTCGGCGCTGCAGCCCCATAGCTTCTGCTGGAGCTCAGCACCCCTTGGCCAGGTCGCACGTCGCGGTTCATCGTGGGTTGGACAGTTCTGGAGAATGTGTTCTGGGGTCTGGATTCCTGTTCCGCATGGGCATTCATTTGTGTGGGATATCTTGAGGCGATAGAGATGTCCTAGTAATCTGCAGTGGCCGGTTCTCAGGCGGAACATTGTGGTCTGTTGGTATCTGTTTAGATGGTGTATTGGGTCATCTCTGCTGTACATATCCCCTTCCTCCTTCCACTGATTTGTGTACTTGTTGTGGATTATGGTTTTTGCTTCCCGATACGGCAATGGATGGCTGTATTGTTCCATTTTACTGCCACTTCTTGATAGAGCATCTGCTTTCTCATTACCAGCAATTCCACAATGGGAGGGTAACCACTGAAGGGCAATGGTTGATGACCTTTGGATGATGTTAAGCTCAGATCTGATCTCATTCATCATGTTATCATTTCTGGTGTTTTGTACTGATTCCAGTAATGATCTGCAGTCGGTGAAGATTACTATCTTAGCTGGTGGTTGTTGTCCGGCTACTAAAATATATGTGTAAACTGCATGAGATAGGAACGTGATCTTTTCTTTGAAAGGTTCATCACCTCCTCCCCAAACCTCCTTTCTGCTTAAAATTACACACGAGCATATATACATATATATATCTTTACAGCGTCCAGTGTTACTAATGTAGATCCCAAAAGCTCCTGGGTTGTCCACCCCTGATTTAAACTTTGCAATAACTAAGGATCTAAACAATGCAATAACTAAGGATCTAAACTACGAAATAGCTAAGAATCTGAACTGTGTGACAGCCAAAGATCTAAACTCTGCAACAGTTAAGGATATAAACTGTGCTAGGCTGCACTGTCTAGGCACAAAATGCTAATGTACGTCTTTAGTCGCTCATGCTGTGACATGGTGAAGAAGCAGAGAGTCACGGTGCATGAGAGAATATAATGCTTGCCACTCGTTACAGTCGGTCACTGAGAAAATAAAAATGTGTTTCGACACGGGTTTAGAAATATATGGCCGCCTGAGACAGCAGCAGTACTTTTCTTTCTTTGTATATTCCTCTCACATGTCACACAACACACACACACACACATATGAGCCCGACTTGCAGAGTGGTTAGTGCGCTTGCCTCTCGCGGCAACTATCTGGGTTCGGGGTTGGTAACCTGGTAGCGTCATGTTCCAGTCTTCTCAGACATATAGAGATACCCGACCCTGCTCCTTAGTTTGGGACGGCAAAGGTTTCGAGGAAAGAAACTGGTCACCTCAACTCACAAAGCTGGACCTAGTATTAGAGAAGTCTAACATTTCAATCTACTACGGCAGTATCTGATAGAAAGTGAAACTAAAGGCCTCAGCCTTAATAGCAATAAGCCAGAAGTAATGGTCGTCTCAAAGAAAAGGGCTTCCCCAGAATGCACTTTCAAAGTAAATGGAACAGTTTTAAAACAGGTCAATGCATTCAAATACCTGGGCACATTAATAACAACGGATGGAAGATGCATCTCAGAAGTGAAGAGCAGAATAGCTTAGGCAAATAGAATTCTATGAAATGAAGAGTATTTTATGCAACAATTCTTTGTCATTGGAAGTAAGAAAGAGAGTTTATTAGTGTTATATAGAACCAATCCTGACATGGGAGTGAGTCATAGACAATTAGTAAACAAGTAGGGAAGACACTAGATGCCACAGAGATGTGGTTTTACAGAAGAATTTTAAAAATACAATGGACAGCCAAAATGAGTAATGAGGCTGTCCTGAAAGAGGCCAAAGCGCGAAAGAAACTTATTTCACAAGTTAGAAAGAAGTAATCCACTTTTTTGGGCATGTTATGAGAAGAGGAAAGCTGGAATTTATCGTAACGATGGGTAAGATTGAAGGAAAAGGAGATAGGGGAAGATAAAGAGAGCAAATACTGGACAGTTTGACATCAAGAAGTCAACAGCAGAATTTATAAATTGTACTGGAGATAGGAAGTTGTGGATAAACATGATCTCCTTCGCCACTAGGCATGGTACTTGAGGAAGTATCTGCTACGGGACTACCTTTATATATACATAAATATTTAATTACTTACATTCATTCATTCACGCACACATAGCCACGTATGTTGCATTTACAACCATGTGCCTGCCAGGACTAAATTCTATTAGAAACACTAGACGACAAAATGTAATACAATACGTTAGACTAGATGACAAAGTTAGGTTCAATACTTTACATACCACACGTAACACTTGTGTGTACTCGATTATGGCTTTGCGCTTACGAGTGCATGACATTTCATTATACTAACAGTGATCTATGGAGCAAGAGAGGGAGAGAGAGACAGAGAGAGAGAAATAGAGAGAGAGAGAGACAGGAAGGTGGAACAGCTGTTGGTACTGTGCGTATAATGGAAATGTAGCCTAAGGTAATCTGACAGTCTTTGTAACCCTGTTAGCGTGCTATGATTTGCTAGCAAAACCATGCATTTTTTTGCCTGTCTTACTCACTCAAGCTATTTTTCATACACGCCTCTTTTCCTTGAACATAAACACACGAAGCGTTTACTAACTTTCGTGACCTGCCAGTCATAACAGGTAGCGAATGAGGTTTGTTTATTAAAGTTCTCACGCGAGCTGATCTGTCAATCATCGAATACCTGACAGACCGCACGTGAATAACACCGGACCGTTTGAAGTAGACGCACGGGCAAAAATTTTTCCCAGAGTACTCTTTGATGTTCGTACACAGAGGGAAACCCCGATCTTTGATCTTCAGATACGGGCAAAATCTACGAGAACCCCGTTATACGGATTTAAGTCTTTGATGGCGGTCTAACTCTGAGACGGAGCGACCGTAAAGCCTTTATCTGGGGAACTCAGGTTTCTGCTTCTCTCGATACACATGGTAACGTGAAAAGTAGAATCATCTATAGATCAGAGAACCACGATGATATATAAACTGTGCTTTCCTAAACCTGCTATCAGTTGTCACTCAGAATTTTTCGGATAGTCTAAATACGTAGTCTAGAACCATTGTGGAAGATGTGTTAATAGCATTCGTGGGGATTGTCATTCTGATTTTCTGGTAATAGAAATTAGTGCTTACGTGTTAAAGTGTTAAAACTTTTACCATTATAATTCACTTAGAGTTCTTGCTGTTAAAACCAGTGAAATAAAATAACGCGTAGTTATTTTATACCAGTTGTTCAGTTAAAATGTTAATTTCACCACCCGCTTTCTCACACAAGAAGAGACGGTTTTAATTGACTGATATATATATATATATATATATATATATATATATATATATATATATATATATATATATATATATATATATATATATATATATATATATATATATATATATATATACATATATACATATATATATATATATATATATATATATACATATACATATACATACATATACATATACATATACATATATATATATATATATATATATATATATATATATATATATATATATATATATGCTAGGCGCGACTGATAGTGGCAGAATATAATTCACGTTATATTTCATTTTGTGTATTTTTAGTAAGTGACTATTATTTAATACCATACGATGACCAACAGACGCCGACAATTTAATAGCTATTAACGACAGGCGATATTTATGTAAGTGCGCGTAGGGACAATTAAATAATAATTGACATTGTACGCTGATCGTTAACGCGCGCGAAAGGGGCGGGGAGGTTGCATAACTTCATCCGACCTGAAATCGCCGCGCTAGCGAAAAGCTGACCGCATAGGTGTAAAGAAAGTCATCGTGTGCCTTTTAAATTTAATCAATACTGACGGAGTGGATAAGAGATCGTCTTGTCCCCGTCCGTGTGCACATATGTAGCTATATAGAATAGTAGCATTTTTCCATAATGTTTCTTTATTCCGCGCAGACCTGATCAAGGGCGTCCAGCGGTCGTTTCTTCATTTACTGATGGGTTAATGTTGTCTTTTTATTGGCTTGTGCGTCACCAATTTCATTTGTGAGCCAACGATAAACAAGAAACATTTTAACTTGTAAAGTTAACTGGACTTACAAAACCCAGCAATATTTTATCAATTTTTATCAGCCCACTGGGGTGGTGCAGAAAAATAACATTGTCTGACGACTGACAGTCGTATTCAAGTGTATCATCCAGAATCTACAATGTTTCAGAATCGGCACTCACCACAGAGCCAGCCGATAGGATTACCATCATTTATCGATTGTAACAGCTTTAGCAACCAGATGTTTCCCAATACTGGAAGTATTTTCCTCTGTTTACTGTGAACCCCAAGATCTCGGTTTCTACACTAACTATTCGAGGTGACATTTGTTCATCCAGGAATAAACCACCAAATTCGGCGTCCACCTCCTTAATCTTATTTGTTAGGGGATGAACTGGGGCCAATTGGGAGGATAAAAAAACTGGCAATTTTATATTCAGGATAATTGTATTTCCAAGGGATATCACCAAGAGTAGGTAAGCGTGACTGAGTGGGCCACTTTATGATAGAGAGAGTGAATATTTTTCTTTGTTACAGGAATTGTATCAACCTTGGATTTTTGCTTAAAATTGTTTACTTTACTGAGTAGCATTTAGTAGGAACTTTGTTTTTCTTTACTGTCTATTCTGTAACATAGTGCTGACCTTTGGGTTAGTGCTAACCTTTGACCTTTGGATTATTAACTTTTTGGGTTCTTTTTCTCAATAAGGAAAGGGTACATTTATTCTGTTATTTCCTATGTATGTAAATCTGATTTTATTTGATTTTTCTTTAGATATTTGGTGTTGTCAAGTTTAATGATAATAAACAGCAAAAGAAACTTAACTTTGTGTGTTGGTCAGACCCATACCCAATTAACCGTAGTTTTTCACGTTTGTGTGTCTTGTTGTCACATAGCTGTGTGTGCGTGAGTGTGTGTAGTTAAACTTATATTTCATGTATGAGGAGGGAAAGATTGTCTTGTACTAAATTATAGTCGTATAGATAGGCTGGACTAGAGAAACTTACTCATTCCAGAGACTATCTTCTCCTTAAACTATTCACCCGTGAAATCTATTTCTCACACCTTTTTCTCACGTACTTATCACCATCCACTCTACTCAGACGGGACCATAAATAACTTACAAACCTATCGGTACGACAGGTACATAATTCATGTTTAACATTTAGAAAACTTAACGGGAGCAAGTGTACTGCCTCTATAATTTACCAATTTGTTTCACGCAAGGACGAATAGTTTCCAAGAGTGCCTAGGGTGAGGAGGGGAAGGAAAGAATGAGAAATAAATAAATAACAAGAAATTAATGAAAAACGACTAAAATAAAGGAGGAAAAACAATAATGAAAGGAAGACAGAGCGGGAAAGAAAGAAGACAGAGTGGGAAAGAAAGAAAGGAAAGCACACAGATAGACAGACAGACAGACAGGCAGAGAACGAGGTAACAGGTGCCGATATAATTAATAACGGACAAAATGTATTGGCCTATAGCTGGCGTGTTAATTTTCACACCAAGTTTAACACTAACAAAGATGCAGTATTTCTTCTCCCGAGCGAGCGAGCTTTGTAACCTATGCATAAAACGAACTGAGGTGAACTTCTTATTGCATTGTTCGTCCCTCGGGAAGCATGCCCTGATATGTTCACCGACGACAATTTGAAAGAGGGTGAGACAACTCTGAATATTAGCGGGATTTCAGCAAAAGTGAGCATCAATCCAGACATACACACAGTGGAACAAGAGGTACGGAGAAAGCGTTGGCGCTTGATACGTGTGACGAAATTAGTCATGCAATTTTTATAACACTCATTCACTCCGGCAGTATCTCTTCATTTCTTCATTTTTCTCACTCATCGTCCTATTATGTGGCATATTTTATTGCCTTTACATTCTTTTTGCTGTGACCACTCCCCAGACGTATTTACGTTCCGCCAGGCGAACTGTGGTATTATCGTAACAATACCCGGTCATTATCGCCAGTCAGTGGTAATACGTTTATCTCTTTGAGTCGCCGGCCACCTTTGATAGGAGACGATCCCCGTTTGACAATATGGTCTCATACGAAGAAGAATATGTGAAAGATGACTTTTACACCAGACTACAAAGTGTCTTGGACAATAAGAAAAGAAAGGACATCACAATTTTGATGGGGGAACTAAATGCTAAAATAGGAACAGACAACACTGGCTTTGAAGAAATCATGGGAAAGCAGGGATTAGGTATGATGAACGAGAATGGGGAACTATTAGCAAACTTCTGTGCTTCAAATCAACTAGCTATAGGAGGAAGCATATTTTCCACATAAAAGAACACATAAAGCAACATGGATATCACCAGACCACAGAACTGAGAATCAGATTGATCACATATGCATCAGCAAGAAATTTAGGTTATCATTGCATGATGTGAAAGTATGTAGAGGAGCAGATGTTGTATCAGACCACCATCTTCTGTTGGCTAAAACAAAATTAAAACTCAAGAAATTTACAACAGCATATAGCTATAGACAACAGTATAATGTGGGATATCTAAGAAATCAGGAAATAAGAGAAAAATTTTCAATCACAGTATCCAACAAATACCAAGTACTTGAACAGCTGGAAGATGAAACAGATACGGAAGACCACTGGCAACAAGTAAAAAATATATGGAACGAGACATGTGAAGAAGTACTGAGAAAAAGAGAACATCAGCACAAAGCATGGATAACAACAGAAACCATTAGTAAGATTTTTTTTTTCCTTAACCAGCGGCACTTGGGCTTTCAGCCCTTCGGCCCAATGACATGTCATTGCGGGGCTGGGGAACCTGAGGA
This sequence comes from Oreohelix idahoensis, assembly GCA_024509875.1. Taxonomy (NCBI): domain Eukaryota; kingdom Metazoa; phylum Mollusca; class Gastropoda; order Stylommatophora; family Oreohelicidae; genus Oreohelix; species Oreohelix idahoensis. The sequence goes on from JAMPIV010007115.1 coordinate 307,945, forward strand.
CTTTCATTCCAACCCGGTCAGGAGCTTCGCTCCTTCCCATCCAAAGACGGTTTATCACAGGAGCCGTTCAGGTTATTCAGTCAAATTTCCGGCCGTAAACATTTCTTCAAATGCTGACGCCCGGGTTTGAACCATGAACACCTGGTCGCCAGTACAACGCCGAAGCCATTACACCAGCGCGGCTCCCCCATTAGTAAGATAGAAGACAGGAAAAACAAGAAAGCAGATTTAAACAGAAGCAAAACCAGAAGCTCCAAAGATCAAGTTGCCTAAGAAGGGAAACTTACAAGAGCGCACAAATTATAGAGGAATAATGATACTATCAGTGCCAGGAAAAGATATGACATGTAGAGTTCTTCATAGACAGAGAATCGCTTTGGAAATTGATGAGGCATTATGGAGTTCCCATGAAGATCATTAACTTAATAAAGAAGAGGGGGGGGGGGGGGGGGGGGGGGGGGGGGGGGGGGGAGGGGGGGGGGGGGGGGGTGGGGGGGGGGGAGGTGAGGGGGGGGGGGGGGGGGGGGGATGGGGGGGGGGGGGTATGAAGAAGTTCTTCATGAAGGACAACTTACAGAACCGTTTAGGATTAGAACGGGAGTGAGACAGGGATGCCTCTTGTCTCCATTTCTTTTCTTACTAGCAATAGATTGGGTTATGAAAGCATCGACATCGCACAACAGAAATGGAATCCAGTGGAATCTGACTAAACAGCTTGATGTTCTGGATTTTGCAGATGACTTGGCTCTTCTGTCCCATAACCATAATCAGATGCAAGAGAAAATAAAAATTCTCGTTGAGAGGTCCCAACAAGTGGGCCTGAAAATACACAGGGAAAAGACAAAGATTATGAGAATAAATGCAAGAAATGATAAGAAGGTTGAACTTGAAGAAACACCACTAAAAGATGTAGAATCTTACACGTATCTTGGAAGTAATATAGACAAAGTTGGAGGGACAGACAGTGATATCAAAATAAGAATACAAAAAGCAAGAGGAGCTTTCATTGCATTGGGAAACATATGGAGAACAAGAGAAATCAAGTCCAACACGAAAATAAGAATCTTCAACTCAAATGTGAAGTCAGTCCTATTGTATGGCTCTGAGACATGGAGAACAACAAAAACAACAACCAAAAAGCTACAGACTTTTACAAACGGGTGCTTGCGTAGAATAGAAGGACTGAAATGGTATGAGAAAGTCACAAATGTGGAATTGATGACAAGAACCAGACAAGTGCCAGTGGAACAAGAGTTGAGAAGAAGACGCTGGCGATGGATAGGACACACATTGAGGAAACCTATTGACAGCATAACAAGGCAGTCCTTGTTCTGGAATCCACAGGAAAAGAGAGGCAGAGGTAGACCAAAAAACACATGGAGAAGAGAACTGGAAACAGAGTTGAAAATGATGAGGAAAACATGGAAAGAACTTGAGCGGATGGCATATGACAGGAAGACTTGGCAAGTGTTGGTTGAAGGCCTATGCTCCTTGGGGAGCTAAAGGGTATTGATTGATTGACGAGGGTGAATAGGAAGCCAATATTGTCCGTCTGAGAAATCAGTCTGGGGGATTCACACACACAGGCGATAATGAGGTAATCGTTTCCGATGGGCCAGTCTCGGTATCAATATTACCGATAACCTGTCTAGGAAAGACAATATTTGAAGGTAGCATCTGACCATCAGAGTTCTCAGATTTGTTTGTGAGTTGGCGGAAATATTACGTTTTATTATGTCACGCGTTGGGAATATTAAACGTCATATTTTAAAACACGCGGGGGATATTTTGAATTAAAACACCTGTCGCAAAATTGGTTTCAAGTCATTGCAAACGGGTTCAGCTAGATTTATAAACCCGTCAACGATCGATTGACCGCTTTCAAAATGGCGGCGTATCAGCGAAATGTGTATCAGACAGAGGAAATCGCCAAGGATAAATAAAAACAGAACGGAATCAGTATGAAAAGGATTTTACATTTCAGCACAGGGAAGGATTTGTATAACTGCATAATAGAAGGAACGGTAGGAAGTTCTCATTTACGGAGATATATGCGTATTTCGGCTGCCCACAGTTACGCTAAAAGCGTGTAACCCACTTCTGTTCTACATATTAAAATCAACAAATAACAGTTTAGGAATTTACATGGATAGGAAGATAGAGTTTTATCAGCTGTATAAAACAAGATAAGATGGAACAATATGGATATTATATATGCCGAGAATGAGAAAGGCAAAATTTCAGTCGACGCACAGATCGGCTGAAATCACTGTTCGGGAAGGATTTTTCAGGCTTAGGTTTAAGCTGTGACGTCGGTACCCTCCGATACGTCCGCGCTATACGTATATATAGCGTATCGGTAAACTGAGACACAGACAACGAAAGAGGTTTGAGACAGACTGGAGGCAGAGTTTCGCCACTACCCATGAATTGTGAGCGGATCGCCAGAAACATTTTTAAGTCCAGTATCTGAAGTCTGAGGGTAAGCGAAATTATGATAACTACCGTGTATAATATTTGTTATTTCAGGTTCATATAGAATTCACAAAAAATGCCTGTATAATAGTCATTGATATAATGTATTGTATTTTTAATATGATCTAAACATGTGCATTGTGGATGATGGTTGCTTGTACAAAAATTAATCACAAATAGTCCCACAGCCTAATGAAGATATATTTATCATATTGCTTTATCGCTTACGAAGATAAAGGCAGTCCCATGGCAGAGATTGTCATAGGGAAATGAAGTGTTAGAAACTTCTCCATGGAAGATCCCCGTTTACGAGGTTAATGTGACTAGTCCCCTTCCTCGCTGCCTTTGCCTTCCCTAGTTCGAGCGCACAACTGTGTACCCATTTACAGCTGGTAAACTGGAGTGTTCTACAGCCAGTTTCAGTTGAAAGCAACCTGATCACGTGGTCACTCACTTTATTTATTTTGTGTAGATGCTAAAAATAGCACCAGTATTTGAATTTGTACTTGATATGATTTAGAAGGATCAAGTTATAGATCAGAAAAGGATGTATAGGAGCAGAGTAAACCAGATGAGGTTTATTACGAATATGTTAATATTAATTCTGTATCATTGAAATGATGTTACTTGCTATGACTGTATAACTTTGACACCTGAGGACTGACTAGTCTGACTTATGTGCTAGTCAGTTACACTTAATTGAAATGTTAATATTAATGCTATATCACTGAAATGATGTCCTTACTTACTATGATTGTATAACGGTGACATCTGATGACTGACAGGTCTGACATCTGTGCTAGTCAGCTACAAGTCTAGCCAGATACTAGCCAAGGCTGATGTGATGTTTCAGGTTCCATGAAATAACTCAAACCAGACTGTCCAGTATCAGAAGCCTGTGTCGTTCATCAGAGGCAATCCCACAAAAGTGCAGGACCCCAAAGAGTGAACTTCAACTGGTCATTGGCATGCCTACTGTTGGGCCTACCAAGTCTGATATCAGCAAAGGACAGTTCAGTGTCAGCAGAATCAAGTTGAACAGATAAGTGTCACTTAGGACACTGACTACCACAATATATGAAACACAGTAAATAGTCAAGTGATGACATTTATCAGAGGACTAAGAACAGTGATATATTTAAAATGAATGCAGTCTAAATAGACGATAATAGGAATTGTGTGACTTAATTTTATATATATATATTTCAATGCTCCTTTCCAACTAGTAGAAATAGAATATTAGTATAATTATTAAACTATTTTAACTGTACCTGAGGATTTATTCACTTCTTCCATTTGTGGTTTCAGTGAATGTATATTTTACTTATCCCCTAGAATATAAGTAATCATAAGATAGTCACAGGGAGGAGACACCTTAAATCCTGGTACTACTTCTTACCAACTGGACCAGGGTTTTCACAGTCTGACTATTTTTATGATAACAATACACCAGTGCTTATTTCTAAGACTGGGGTATTACTTGGAAGGTCAGAACTCTTTACTGGCATACTCTTACATAAATAAATAATTTTAAATAACCTCCCGCTACAACACCCCAACCCAGTGCTAAGGAGCTCACCATTGGTTTGATATGAGAGCCGGAATATGCTTTGGTTCTCATTGGCAAGTTTGCCTGGAAGTACAATCTGGGATTTGAACTGAGAATGAGAGATATAATCTAGCGAAACCAGAGACACAGATCAGAGACTGCATCGCATCGTCAAATGAGCAAACTGACAGAAGCCAGTGAGACATCGGACTTAGAATTCCATAATTATACGTGACAGATCGAGTATTTAGGCAACTTTGGAACTTACAAGTAAACCCGCATATTTAAATACAAAACTGGAAACTTAAGGGACTAGGACTTTAAATATCAAGACTGGAAACCTAGGAATTGGATCACCGGTCATAAGATAATATTTCCAGACCTAGTGATTCACAGAATACCTGTCATAAGAGGAATTTCTCAGGCCAAGTGATTCGAGAGCTTATAACCTAAATTGCTCGTGTCCATTCTAACCTGTGCGAGGAGATTGTAGATTCCTAAATTTTTGGGGTAAGTGTAACATTTATTTTACAAATGTGAATGTGACATGTTTTTCTTGCTTAGTGGTTATATATGAGGCTGGCAACCTTAACATATGAAAATAGTATATTCATGAACCATTACAGCAAGCGCTGGTGATTGTTTCTTGCTAGTCGTGCGGAAAACCGACAGCAGAGCTGACCCCAGACTCCGACTGTAGTAGTGATTAGTGATGATTACATCACATGTGCCTCAAGTGTATCATATCATTTTGTGAGATATATGTAACTTGTTAATGTTAGTTCAGGCACAAATAATTATTCGCGCTGTTCAGGCACATTATCCCGGTTTAATACTCAGAAGAGTATTGGCGATTTTTAATCATCTTCCTTGAGCTACGCTGTGTACTCAAGAATTTAATTCTTCTGAGAGATTAACATTGGTGGGTGGACAGCGAGAGGATGCGCCTGTTAAGCTTCCAACTCAGTGTACTTAGCAGAGGCATTTGTCCTTTCTATTTTTTCAAAAAAAGTTCGTGGTTACAAGCTATCAGACGGTTTAATGTACTAACATTACTTCGCCGCTAGTGTGAGAGAAGAGCATCAACACTTACCGCCTACATTGAACGAGTTATGTGGAGAAGTGCACTCATCACCAAAAAGAAGTGACGGAAACCACGGCGACAGGACTCACCTAGAGTTAAGTTCTTGTAAAAAAGGCATCAGCAAAACGGACTTTTATCACTCCCCTATTAAGTCTCTATGAAGACGCTTTCATCTAAAATTTCACCAATCTTTCCATATTTATTTTAACCTGTTAAAGACTAATTCACTATTAAATTTGTTACATGTTATTTTAAAACTAAAAAAAAATTAGTTGATTAGTTATTGCATGTATGAAAGCAAACGTAAGAGCACGACTATTTAATATACATATATACATCTAGACATATATTTACCTCTAAACAGAGCTATACTATTATAAGAGGAAATTCGTGGAATCAACTCAGCTGGGGGCTTGAACGGGCTAAAAACCATTGCTGAAATTCTTCACTAAAGGCGACGGATCAGATATAAGTTAACAATTGTTCAGCCCAATGCAACATTGTTCTTGACTTCTGAAAATATCTTGTGAACTCCCTTAAGGTAGAAGCGTCATTGCCCTTCTATCTACATCTCTGCCAAGAGTAATCTTGTGCGAAGGTAGATACCTTTGAAGCCCATATTAGATACTCTTGAGTTTTGGCCACTGTTGGACCACTACTGCAAAGCAGGGGAGGAAATCTGTGACAATAGGACACACAGTGAGACAACCAGCTGATATCATTACAAGGTAGACGCTGTTCTGGAATCCCCAGGGAAAGAGAAATATAGTGAGACGAAAAGCAAAGAAGCAAACAGAGAAAAGAGCTAAAGGCAGAAATTAAAAGGATAAATAAGAAATGAAAAGAGCTTTAGTGGATGTCACAGGGCAGGCGGTGCTTAGCATGTGTTTTGCTGACGAGCTTTGCTCTATGGGGAACTGAAAGGTATTAATGACGACGATGTTGATGATGATGTTAAATACCAACAATGGGTTTTAAAGTTAGTAGCAAACAGTGTAAAACTACATCTTTGTTTTTTTTTAAACCTACGCTAAGTTTTTGGTTGTAAAGTGGACTGCGTAGTGCCTGTGCTCAGGGGAATCTACTTGACATATTTTCCTACCAATCGACTGCTGGGTAGAAGACAAAATACGGAAAGAAACATTAAAACACAATGATCATCACTCTTCAGCTCCCCAGGGAGCATAGAACTATAACAAATGTATGCCAAGGCTTTCTGTCCCGTGCATTTCATGCCTGTCTCCAGAACAAGGATTGTCTTGTAATGTTATCAAGACATATATATTTATATATAAAGTTCGGTTGTAATTTTTATCTTTGGCTTACTGAACAGATGGTATCTCAGTCTGTTGTGGTCTTGGCGGAATATGAAGACTACTACTTGCGTCCTTCTTTGCCATTCCGTTGGCCTCTTCATTGCCAGGGATATAGAAGTGAGGTGGGATCCACTGTATCAGAACTCTTTTGCACTGTTGCTCTTTCGGCATTTCGGTCTTTGTATCTTTGATTCCTGAGCTCTATTATTACTGACAGTGCATCTGTGATAAACAGTATTTGTCCCTGAGTGCTTTGTGTTGTGATAAGGACTTCCTGCAGTTATCACTGCATCTGCTTCACCTAGGAATGGTACAACAACTACCAAACCCATCCACTCCAACTGGTTCCGTGTGACGTGAATGGCAGCTGTTCCAGATTCAGTTGTTAGGCAGCGAAGATTACGCTGGCATGGCCATGTCTGCCGTATGGATGGTCGCATCCCCAAAGATATTTTCTACGGCCAACTGGCAGATGGCAAAAGAACACCCGGACGACCGCAGCTGAGGTTCAAAGATGTGTGCATGAGAGACATGAAGGTACTGGACATAAATCCATCAACCTGGAAGGAAGAAGCTGCCGATCGCGCTAAGTGGAGATGCTCTCTATGGTGCCATCTCAAACTAGGCGAAAAAACTGCTGCTACTACCACTACAAATTCAAAGACTAGTTCTTTAAAGGCAGTCGACATTCTGGGCATTAGTAACCCCAGCCGTTTCACAGTAAATCAAATGGTATATATTTCTATTTCGACTAAACTACAGAAGATAAAATACTGCTGGGAGCCGCGCTAGCGTAGTGGTTACCACACCGCTCTGGCGACCGGGTGATCCAGGATCAAACCCGGGTGACGGCATTTGAGGATTTTTCGTCGACCGGGATTTTGACTGGATTAACTCGAGACCTGGCGATGACATTTGAAGGAGTGTCGTCGACCAGGGATTGGCGGCTCCTGAGCCGACCCAGCTGTAATGGGTACCTCCGAAATCGGAGAGTATTTGCCTAAATGGCGAGGGACACCTGTCTCTGTACAAGAAAAAAGGGATACTCACGTAAAATCAATGTCAGGTTAGACATAAATAATAACCTGAGATTTCGCCTCGAGTATTAGCGGGCGAACGAAAAAAAAAAAAAATACTGCTGATAAAATACAAACAAACCATTCAGCGACATTTGCAAAAACTATGTAAAAAATTATGAACACCTATTATTCTTTTGCACAAGAATAGGAATGTTTGTCGAGTAATTTCCGAAATGTCAAGTATGCAGCAGAACTGATTGTTTTGTTTGAGTACGGCGCCTAAAAAGGTATCTCAAAACAAACAGATATAACCTGGAATTTTTTATATTTTTTTAATGGCATTAACTACATTGTAATACGACATTAACTACATTAAGATTTATATAATCAAGTACAGAATTAAGAATATTTCGCCGCCACTTGATTTGCAAAAGAAAATAACTGCTGTTTGCATCGGCTGCAAAATGCCAAGTACGTCAACAGCGCTAATTCTTTTGTTTGAGTAATGTGAAATCTTGAACCTGACAGATATAACCTGGGGAGATTACGGGGGGAAAATGTGGCATTAACTACTGCGTGGTTTCTGTAAACAAATATATTTTTTTATTTATATAAATATAAACTGTCTCCAGATTTAAAATAAAAGAAAAACAAAATAAAACAAGTATAGTGGCAGATCTGCAACAGCCGTTGGCGATCACAGACGCGTTTCGTTCTTGGCGAGAAAGTTCTATGAGATAATGCTATTTAATGTTTGTTTCCGCAGGTTTCTAACGCAAACAGGTTTCTAACGCAAGCAGGTTTCTAACGTTAGCGGGTTTCTAACGTTAGCAGGTTTCTAAAGCAAGCAAGTTTCAAACGTAAGCAGGTTTCTAACGCAAGCAGTTTTCTAACGTAAGCAGGTTTTTAACTTAAGCGTAGAGTTAGTGGACATGATCCTTATTTCCAATTATTGTCCCATTCAATATTACAAGCTGGTTGAAACGTCGCTTCATTTTTTTAAATGTTGTATCTTTCTTTGTATCCATTGGATATACATAAAACTTCTGCTTCTTCTTCGTTCGCACTCACACTTCTACATTAATGACTCTAATAAAGGCAGTAGTCAGCTCAAGGTTTCCGACATCTCCAAACATGTTAGTGGGTTGTTGCCATTTGCCCCTCTATTCACTGCTGTAAGTCCTGTTGAGGTAGGTGACCAGCAGTATCTCTGGGTGGACCCTGTCGAGGCAAGGGGTCTGGCACTCATCCCACCTGGCGGGTCCTTATGAAACTAATGTCCAAACAAGAAGTAGTAACTGCCAATTGACAAATAATGAGTTTTATTTATTTACGTTTCTTCATTCCCATAAACAAAAGAAAATCTAAAATGGCTAATAAACTGATATTGCAGCAAACAGCAACAACAGTGGCCCACTATGAAATCATGTGTTGAAACAATAAATGTCACAATGAGTTGCAACGCTAATGTGACACAGCACTTTATGAAATACAAATAAAACAAATAAAATAAAATACGTCAAAGTAAAGTTAGTTGCTTATCCTTTACAGGATGTGGCAATCAACCCCAGCTTTTATTGGCTGTTTTGTGATTTTTCTAGGCAGTTTTTTCATTCAGTAGTTTGCCATTGCTTTCTGAACGGTACGGCGCTTATACCATTGTTAAAAATCCACACAAAGCGATCTGCTACCAAACCGCCTGCAGCAGGTTTCGAACCTGGTATATCTGGATTACGAAACTGCGTTCATATCCATTAGGCCACAGACGCCGACTGTCAAAGTAAAGGCATTGAAAATATCCTTGAGTTTACCATGTCCTCTTGGCCTGCGAGACCTAAGGAATTTACTTTCGGCCTGTCTCTGAAAACAATAAATAAATAAAAAGGTTGCCCACCCCTGGTCTACACCAATTTTTCTTCTTCGTTCACCCTCAGACGTCAACTTGAATATGTTCAAAGAAAGCAGTGGTCAGTCTGAGGCTGTTGATTTCTCCATTGAGTTTTTCCAGGAATGTTACTGGTGATTGTCATATGTGCTTTCTCTGTTCCTCATACGTTGGGCACCTTTGAAGCAGATGTTACGCAGTCATTATATAGGTGCCCACCCGTGTGTTACCGAGGCCCGAAAGGGGAGCAAAGAATAGTAACACTGTTCCCTGCCAAGCAATTCGTAGAAAGCGACTAATGAGGGTTGGGCATGGGGCCGGTTACCCCATCCCGTAAAAAATTTAAACCACAAAAAACTTCAACAAACATGGACAAGTCAATTAAAGAAAATAAAACACAGCCATCCAAGACAGGGGAAGGTCCTCTCGCAGGGAGGCGTATGATGCAACACAGAGAAAGCCGAAAGGAGTCTGTGTTACTGACTAACCTTCTTTCTTCTAGGAGAACTTCCAGATTTGGCACCTGGAATGTTCGGACATTAAACGAACAAGGGAAAGTTGCACAAGTAGCAGCAGAAATGAAGGAATATAAAATCGAGGTTCTGGGACTGTGTGAAACAAAGTGGAAGGGGGTAGACAGGAAGAAACTCATCACAGGTGAATTGGTGCTGTCCTCATGACATAAAGACGAAAGTTCACACCACAGTGAAGGGGTAGCTCTTATGTTATCTAAAGAAGAACAGAAAGCACTCATTAAAGGGAAGCCGTTGGAACCAGAATAATAACAGCTACTTTTAAAACCGCTAAAAAGAAAATAAATGTAAATGTCATCCAATGTTATGCACCAACTAATGACAAAGAAGAGTCTGTGAAAGAAGCATTTTATACTAGACTACAGGAAATTATGGAAAAAGTAAAAAGAAGAGACATCACAATTTTTATAGGTGACATGAATACAAAGATAGGTACAGTCAACACCGGCTTTGAAGACGTCATGGGAAAACAGGGGCTAGGAATAATGAACGAAAATGGGGAACTATTCTCAAACTTCTGTGCTTCAAATCAACTGGCTATAGGAGAAAGCATGTTTCCACATAAGAGAATACACTAGGCAACATGGATATCACCAGACCATAGAACAGAAAACCAGATTGATCATATATGCATAAACAAGTAGTTTAGATCATCATTGCAGGATGTAAAGGTATATAGAGGAGCAGATGTGGCATCAGATCACCACCTTCTGATAGCCAAAGTAAAAATGAAACTCAAGAGATATGCAACAATGCAAAATTATAGACAACAATTTAATGTAGGACATCTAAGAAATCAAGAAACAAGAGACAAATCTGCGGTCACAATATCCAACAAATTCCAAGTGCTCCAACAGCTGGAAGATGTAGAGAATACAGAAGACTATTGGCAGCAAATCAAAACGGTATGGAATGAGACATGTGAAGAAATACTGGGGAAAAGGGAACGACAACAAAAAGCATGGATAACAAAAGAAACCATCAATAAGATAAAAGACAGAAAAAACAAGAAAGCAGATTTAAACCCAAGCAAAACCAGAAGTTCCAAAGCCAAGGCTCAAGAAGTGTACACAGAAGCAAACAAAGAAGTTAAAAGAAGTATCAAAAGAGACAAGAGGAAGTATATTGAGTAGTTGGCAAGAGAGGCAGAACATGCTGCAGCCAAAGGGAATATGAGAGAACTGTATAACAGCACAAAGAAGCTGACAGGGAAATACAAGCAAACAAGATGCCTCATAAAAGACAAGAATGGAAAACTGCTCAGCAATATACAAGAGCAAATGAAGAGGTGGACAAAATATCTTGAGGACCTTCTCAATAGATCAGCTCCACAAAACCCCCCGGACATCCAGCCAGCAGAAGAAGAGCTTCAAATTAACGGTGAAAGATCAACGAAGGAAGAAATAAAGAAAGCCATAAAGCTTCTAAGAGATGGAAAAGCGTCTGGACCTGATGGCATTCCAGCAGAGGCCATCAAAGTAGATATCGACACGGCTACAGGGATGTTATATAAATTACTTGGTAAAGTCTGGGAAAAATATGAGATACCAGCAAAATGGAAGGAAGGATATCTGGTTAAGTTGCCTAAGAAAGGAAATTTACAAGAGTGCACAAATTATAGAGGAATAATGTTACTATCAGTGCCAGGAAAAGTATTAAATAGGATTATCCTTGAGAGATTAAAAGAGTCCATAGACACGAAACTGAGAGATGAACAAGCAGGTTTTCGACAAAACAGATCCTGTACAGATCAGATAGCCACTTTGAGAATAATAGTTGAACAAAGTCTGGAATGGAATTCACCACTATACATCGGATTTGTGGACTACGAAAAGGCATTTGACAGTGTAGACAGAGAATCACTTTGGAAATTGATGAGGCATTATGGGGTTCCTCTGAAGATCATTAATTTAATAAAGAAAACATATGAAGACATGACATGCAGAGTTCTTCATGAAGGACAGCTTACAGAACCATTTGGGATAAGAACAGGAGTGCGACAGGGATGCCTCTTGTCTCCATTTCTTTTCTTATTAGCAATAGACTGGGTTATGAGAACATCAACAACACACAACAGAAATGGAATCCAGTGGACTCTGACTAAGTAGTTGGATGATCTGGATTTTGCAGATGACTTGGCTCTTCTGTCCCATAACCGTAATCAGATGCAGGACAAATTGAAAACACTCGATGAGAGGTCACAACAATTGGGTCTCAAAATACACAGGGAAAAGACAAAGATAATGAGAATAAATGCAGGTAATGAAAACAGGGTTAAAATTTGTCGTAGATTTTTGATAGGAGAATTAAGACTTGGGTTGGTCCCTTCTGAATAGGTTGGAATGAGTGATAGTCACAGTGTGAGATAGAAATACAAAATAGATTTCCACGAGTGGAATAGTGATAGAGGCTGTCTCTGAGAGCGGAAAATCTTCTCTCTCTCTCTCTCTCACCTATCTTCTACGACAGATCTAAAATAGTCAGACAGTCTAACACATATACATTAAATATATCTATATCCACGCACATTCAAGTGACGACAGGTAGACACACAGACGTGGGAAACTATAACAAATGATTATATAGATATTTTATAGAACGAGCTGACCAACGCACTGATTAGTTCAAGAGAGATTTTATTATTATCATCTAAAAAAAATCTTCTCACAACACCTAAAAAAAAGTACATCAAGGAAAAACATATACAAATAGTCATAAAATTCAAGAAACTGCTACAAGGATGATAGCCCCGTTATACTCTGCCCTCTAGGTTTAGCCCACATTCCCGTTAGGAGAAAGATGATGGCCCAAAGAGTTACAGATACATATGATTAGGGTCTAATATTGTCCTTCAAAAGGAACAATTTAATTAAGCAGCCAATCTTCCGTAAGGAGATTATAAAGTGGGTGAATCAATAGTTATCAAAAAAAAAACTCACTCAGTCCATTTTCGCTCGGTTCTTTCATCAGGGTACCCTGGCACACGTGCTTACCTATCTGTACCACTGTTCGCCGTCTGGCGCAACCTTAGGACACTTCTCTACAGTGAATCTGTATTCTTTGGATAAAGCGAATCCCAGCTCTGCAATTACAGGTTTCTTCCACTGTTTTCGGGGAGCGTTCACTTCACCAGTTAAATTTTGATTACTGTTAATGTCACTTGAATCAGTTTGGATAAGCAAGTTTAAATGGGCACACAGAGTCAAAAAACATGAGGGTTCCCTTAATTTGGAAAGATGACCAGTGGACAACTTCTTTCAACAGATAGTCTTGGTTCACTATTCACTCTTTCGACAAAATGTCGGACATGTTAATGTTATTGATTGTAATCTATTCTCGCCGCAAGGCAGCATGTATATTTCAATTTGAGAAGAAATATGAACTGGCTCAGAAGCCCAGTATAAACATTAGTCTTTAGCAACCGTTAGTGGGATTGGTATTACTGTTTATCTCTGATGGCACATGCACTGTCAGACCAGTGTTACTTGAAAAAAACCCACGTGGTTAAAGATAGGAAATGTCTATGCTTCTCACAAGTATGTCTCTTTACTAAACACCGGCAAGTTGGGTTCACCCCAGTATTACCTGAATGAAGAAAAACAACATATAATATACTATACAGAATATGTACTCGTTATAATCTTACATTTTAAACGGCAAGCCTACAGCATGACTTATATTTCAAGCTTCCCGTGAAATAAGTTATATAAAAAAAATCCCTCATCATGAATTAGGAATATCTGCGTATTTCCGTCACCACTCATGATGCATCTAGCATTTATAAGTTTGTTTAGAAAAATATACTCGACTGAGTAGTTAGCAGTTAAATTACATTTTTTTTTAATAGCCGAATGGGTTTAGCTAGAAATTTATAATTTATCTTGCTTTCCACTGTAACTCGTCGACTAAAGAAATAACAAACTATTAAAATAATCACTCTGCACACAGAACTAGTTTAAAATGAAATAGGCGATTAAACACTTTATCACTTCACAAAATACTAGAGATCTATTATATATAATATTTACCTCACGCAGAACTACAGACTAAACCATGAACTAGAATACTGCAATCTAATGGTAGTCTAGAACTCGGCAAATGCCCAAGAAACTCAGACTTCGCCAAAACACAGATATTAAATCTAGCATAGCGATCTGTCTACTGCAAATTTAAGAGTGAGAATGAAATTAAAGTTTCAAACCAGGGTTAATATTTTAAACCAGACAAAGGAGGAACTCTTTTATTTCGCCAAACCGAAATAGTCCCCCTTCCCGTCTCTGACCCTACGTTTAACACCTGGGCATGTCGTAACTGCCACCTACTGACCGAGAGTGCGCGTGTCAGTTGCAAATCTCAGACAACCCGTCTGCAGTGCGGAGCGAAATTTCACACTTCGCCGGACTATCCCGACGAAAACTCACGCAGTTGCTGCAAAAGGTAGACAATCCGTCTGCCTGCCATGTCCGACGGAGCGAATTCTCACACCCCAGGCCCAGAAATCTGGTCGGGCAGCGCTCTGACCGGGGAAACTGCAGACGTTCTGTCTGGCGAGAACCGTATATTCACGGCTATCGTTCGACCAGCAGAGACTGACATCTACGTAATACCATCACTAGTGCGATTCTCAGTTTTGAGAAAAGAAACAGGTAAACGTTAAGGATGGGGAAGAAAATATGTTTTTTCGCAAACGAATGGATGCGAAAAAAATACAGGAAAATGTAAAGAAATATAGAGGATACGGGTGGGAGAAACAAAGAAGAGGGTATAGGCAATTTAATGATCATAACCTATGTGACAGAACGTCCCCCCTTTAAGATATGGAAGCACTCCATGTCTACGTTATGGAATTAAATTTCCTATAACCGTAGCTTCGGGGTGTCTGTCTTCTTCCCTCTCATCTCCCCCTCCATCTCTCTTCAATTCCTACACAAGTCTACTCCCCAAAGTTTCCTTCCTCTGGAATGTCTCCCATGCGCGCTTGAAAGAGCGTCGCCGCTTCTGACATTTTTGAAAGATTTCGTGTGATTGCAGTGGAATATCCCTGCCACTATCGTCATCTTCGTCAGTTTTGGCGATCGTCAGGAGATGGTCGGAGGTTGGCACTGGTCTTTCCAAGTATCTCTTTAACAGATTTAAATGGAAAACCTTCTCCTTTCCTTGAATAGAGATGTGGTAGTTAGCCTTAGAAATCTTTTTCAGGACGGTAAACGGCCCTTGCCATCCGATCTTCAGTTGGTTGTTTCCGGTAGGGAGTAACACCAAAACTTTCTCTCCTGCTTCCAGTTCTCTTTCTTTCGCGACTTTCCTGTATCGGTTAGCGTGCTTTGTGCGTGCTCGCTTAAAGTTAGTCGTTGCTAGGTCCCATCCTAGTTTCAACCTTTCCTTTAAATCCGATACGTATTTACTTGCTGAGACGACTGTCTCATCCGCCTTCTGGTCTGTCAGCGACCAAAGTAAGGCTTCAAGCGGGCCCTTAATGGGTCTGCCAAATAAAAGCGTAGCTGGCGGAAATCCTGTGGAAGTATGAGGAGATTCTCTGTAGCCAAATAAAGCTGCAGGAATACAAAGATCCCAATCTTCAGGTTTCACTTGTGCCAGCTTACTTAACATCATGTTGAGGTTTCCATTAACACGTTCCACGAGCCCATTTCCGGCCGGAGTATGAGGCTTAGTGTAGATGTGCTGGTCCCTCAAGATCTTGACGATCTCATCCATCAACAGGTTTCGGTATGGAGATCCGTTATCCGTCAGCACTTGCTGAGGGAATCCCAACCGAGTGAAAATCTGCACGAGGGCTTCTGCGACATGCTTGGCATCTGCGCATGTTAGCGGGATAGCTTCTGCCCATAAAGTGCATGTATCGACTAAGGTCAGGATAAACCTGTTCCTTCTTTTAGTCCTTTCGAAAGGCCCTAAAATGTCGATCACAACCCGTTCGAATGGTGTTCCCACTATTGGCATTTCACCCAAAGAGACTGGGGGTGCCCGTTGCTTGGGTGGCACACGTTGGCACTGGGCACAGGATTTGACATATCTGATAATATCAGTATTTACTCCTGGCCACCAATAATGAGTGGTTATCCGTTGGTTTGTGGCGTTCTGTCCCATATGTCCGCTGAAGGGAAGAGAGTGCCCCATTTCTAGGATTTGGCTTCTGTACTGTTTCGGTACTAGGAGCTGGTTGTAACCTTGGTCAGGCTTGCCCGTTCTGCGATAAAGTACGCCATCCTTAGAAAAAATGTCCCCGTGCTGTCTGGGTTCCTTAGCCATGGGCAGTTTCCTAAAGCAGGGTGCCAAAGTAGGGTCCTTTTGTTGCGCTTCTTTAAGTTCCATGGGTAACAAATTAGGCGCAGGCTCCCGTTCCTTCTTGGTTTGCCCTCTTGTAGTTACTGCTGCCACAATCGGCTCTTCCGGTTTGCCAATACACACGTATCTCCCGCCAAGTATGACTGGGTAGATGGGATCATCCATAACAGCCGCTTTGATCACGCCTCTGGCAAAATCAGAGTGTATCGCCACCAATGCGATGGGAAGCGCTGTAGGTGCATCACTCTTACGAACTCCACAAAATTGGACGGTCTCTGCTGTCTCTTGACCGGGTTTGACCAGGTTTCTGGCAACAATGCAATCATAAGAAAGCCCCGTATCAAATAAACAAGAAGTTTGAGAACCGTTCAATGTAACAGTACCTCACGTAGAGGGTGTATCCCCAACAGTTTGGGAGTAACTGTCAATAATTCCCCTTGCGAGACTGTTAATAAGCATCCGATGCGTTTAGGCTCGGTATGCTCGCTCTGATCATTAGTCCCGTGCTCAGGGGTTCTCCCTTTGCCACTTTGACCTTTCTGGCCACGCTGCCATGAAGGGCGGTCGGGTTGATCAGACTGTCTGGGGTGGTTGGGGTACTTGTTCTTGTAGAACTTGGATTTTTCAGAAGGGGGGTTTTGAGGTCCGGTGTCTCTGTGATTATTCTGATTAGAAGCCTGAGAAGATTGCTCTAGATTATTTTTTCGAAAATGCTCCTCTGTCGGTTTCCGTTTTGTGGCCGGTAGTTCAGCCAGCGCATTTTGATAACGCTCAGACTTCTCTAAGATGTCTTCAAGTTTTTCTGCCCCCTGCTCAGCTAGAAATCTCCGGGTATCTGCAGACAAAGTGTTCTTTATTTGTTCTGTTAGAACAAATTCCTCCAGACCTTCATAGGTAGAGGGGAGCTGTGAAAGCTCAAGGCACTTTGTTAGGTATCCCTTCAAACGAGACGAGAACTGTTGAAAAGTTTCAGAGCTCTCTTTCCTGCTGTTGCGAAACAGTTGCAGAAATTTGCGAGCATTCATTTCAAAGCGCTCCAGTAACGCTTTCTTCAACACATCATAGTTGTCTTGTTGGCTGCTTTCCAGTTTGGCGTAAACATCATACACACTGCTTTTCAGCGCCTGAGAAAGCTTCATGTTCCAACGCGACCTTTCTAAACCGTACAGAGTTGCAATTTTCTCAAATTTCTCGAGGTACGTGTCAATCTTCTCATTAGGACAAGGGAAAGATTCTAGAGCGAAAGACATAGCAGTGAGGTGAGTAGATTGAGTGCTAGAAGGATCAGTTAAGGAAGAATGAGGAGAAGACTCTCCATTGCTGGAGGTAGAGGCAGCACCACGACTTTGGAATTCTAGAGTTTTAAGCGCCGACTCGTGCTGTCTCTGTTCCCTCTCCTTCTCATGCTGTCTCTCCTTCTCTCTTTCCTCATGCTGTCTCTCCTTCTCTCTTTCCTCCTATTGTCTCTCCTTCTCTCTTTCGTTCGCTCTGGGAATTTCAATTTCCTCATCCATCTTCTTCTGCTGTAATAGCCGGTCTTCCGCTTCTTTCTTCCTAGCTTCTTCTTCTTTCCTCTCCGCGTCATATCTCTCAAGTTCGTCTCTGACAAAAGCTTTCGCTTCATCTCCGTCCAAACCTTCTTGTCTCGCTTCGTCTCTGAGGAGCTGTCTAAGCTTTGCCCTCTCGGCCATAGTAATTAGCTGACTGAGACTAGTTCAAGAAGAAAAGAAGAAAGGATACACTGGTTCCTATCACTTACGAGAAATTTCAAAAAATCAATAAAAGATGATATTCTTCAACCTGGGATACCTCCTCCAAAAATAAAGTATCTAACTATCGCTGCTATTAATCGGCAATAAAGCATCTAATGCAAACGACTACGCCAAATAAATGGTAGTTAGGATTACTCACTGAAAAATAAGTTGCTACAGTGGAAAACAAAAGTATTATTGCAAAAATTTTAGAGAAAAATAATCCCTTAATTTTTAAATCCACTATAAGTTCGCCCATGAAGTCAGATCGGGTAAGGGAGGCAATTAATCTGGACGAAAGGAGTCCGAAACGCACTCCTTAACTTAGTTCAAACACCGTTCTGCCTCAGTACCCAGTGAATGTAATACACTCACTACTTTACCAGCGTTTAGTATTACAAATCAACAATTAACATATATTCCGACAAAATCCACCTGTAACTCAAATGTATATTATTCAAATGCTGTGGAAAAAAACATCAGTTTGTGTGGTCAGCACGCCCGAAAACAGATCGTTAGTCTAAGGGATAAATTATTTAAAGATATAACAACTCACAAGACATCAAACTCTTACTCTATTTCAGAATAAAGCATCTTAAGTTCAAAATCCAGATAGACGAGTCCACATTTGTCGTACTCGTCTTCCTATTCTAAGTTCAAAAACCGGAAACGAGCCCACATTTGTCGTAGATTTTTGATAGGAGAATTAAGACTTGGGTTGGTCCCTTCTGAATAGGTTGGAATGAGTGATAGTCACAGTGTGAGATAGAAATACAAAATAGATTTCCACGAGTGGAATAGTGATAGAGGCTGTCTCTGAGAGCGGAAAATCTTCTCTCTCTCTCTCTCTCTCTCTCTCTCTCACCTATCTTCTACGACAGATCTAAAGTAGTCAGACAGTCTAACACATATACATTAAATATATCTATATCCACTCACGTGCACGCACATTCAAGTGACGACAGGTAGACACACAGACGTGGGAAACTATAACAAATGATTATATAGATATTTTATAGAACGAGCTGACCAACGCACTGATTAGTTCAAGAGAGATTTTTTTATTATCATCTAAAGAAAATCTTCTCACAACACCTAAAAAAAGTACATCAAGGAAAAACATATACAAATAATCATAAAATTCAAGAAACTGCTACAAGGATGATAGCCCCGTTATACTCTGCCCTCTAGGTTTAGCCCACATTCCCGTTAGGAGAAAGATGATGGCCCAAAGAGTTACAGATACATATGATTAGGGTCTAATATTGTCCTTCAAAAGGAACAATTTAATTAAGCAGCCAATCTTCCGTAAGGAGATTATAAAGTGGGTGAATCAATAGTTATCAAAAAAAAACTCACTCAGTCCACTTTCGCTCGGTTCTTTCATCAGGGTACCCTGGCACACGTGCTTACCTATCTGTACCGCTGTTCGCCGTCTGGCGCAACCTTAGGACACTTCTCTACAGTGAATCTGTATTCTTTGGATAAAGCGAATCCCAGCTCTGCAATTACAGGTTTCTTCCACTGTTTTCGGGGAGCGTTCACTTCACCAGTTAAATTTTGATTACTGTTAATGTCACTTGAATCAGTTTGGATAAGCAAGTTTAAACGGGCACACAGAGTAAAAAAACACGAGGGTTCCCTTAATTTGGAAAGATGACCAGTGGACAACTTCTTTCAACAGATAGTCTTGGTTCACTATTCACTCTTTCGACAAAATGTCGGAAATGTTAATGTTATTGATTGTAATCTATTCTCGCCGCCAGGCAGCATGTATATTTCAATTTGAGAAGAAATATGAACTGGCTCAGAAGCCCAGTATAAACATTAGTCTTTAGCAACCGTTAGTGGGATTGGTATTACTGTTTATCTCTGATGGCACATGCACTGTCAGACCAGTGTTACTTGAAAAAAACCCACGTGGTTAAAGATAGGAAATGTCTATGCTTCTCACAAGTATGTCTCTTTACTAAACGCCGGCAAGTTGGGTTCACCCCAGTATTACCTGAATGAAGAAAAACAACATATAATATACTATACAGAATATGTACTCGTTATAATCTTACATTTTAAACGGCAAGCCTACAGCATGACTTATATTTAAAGCTTCCCGTGAAATAAGTTATATAAAAAAAATCCCTCATCATGAATTAGGAATATCTGCGTATTTCCGTCACCACTCATGATGCATCTAGCATTTATAAGTTTGTTTAGAAAAATATACTCGACTGAGTAGTTAGCAGTTAAATTAAATTTTTTTTAATAGCCGAATGGGTTTAGCTAGAAATTTATAATTTATCTTGCTTTCCACTGTAACTCGTCGACTAAAGAAATAACAAACTATTAAAATAATCACTCTGCACACAGAACTAGTTTAAAATGAAATAGGCGATTAAACACTTTATCACTTCACAAAATACTAGAGATCTATTATATATAATATTTACCTCACGCAGAACTACAGACTAAACCATGAACTAGAATACTGCAATCTAATGGTAGTCTAGAACTCGGCAAATGCCCAAGAAACTCAGACTTCGCCAAAACACAGATATTAAATCTAGCATAGTGATCTGTCTACTGCAAATTTAAGAGTGAGAATGAAATTAAAGTTTCAAACTAGGGTTAATATTTTAAACCAGACAAAGGAGGAACTCTTTTATTTCGCCAAACCGAAATAGTCCCCCTTCCCGTCTCTGACCCTACGTTTAACACCTGGGCATGTCTTAACTGCCACCTACTGACCGAGAGTGCGCGTGTCAGTTGCACATCTCAGACAACCCGTCTGCAGTGCGGAGCGAAATTTCACACTTCGCCGGACTATCCCGACGAAAACTCACGCAGTTGCTGCAAAAGGTAGACAATCCGTCTGCCTGCCATGTCCGACGGAGCGAATTCTCACACCCCAGGCCCAGAAATCTGGTCGGGCAGCGCTCTGACCGGGGAACTGCAGACGTTCTGTCTGGCGAGAACCGTATATTCACGGCTATCGTTCGACCAGCAGAGACTGACATCTACGTAATACCATCACTAGTGCGATTCTCAGTTTTGAGAAAAGAAACAGGTAAACGTTAAGGATGGGGAAGAAAATATGTTTTTCGCAAACGAATGGATGCGAAAAAAATACAGGAAAATGTAAAGAAATATAGAGGATACGGGTGGGAGAAACAAAGAAGAGGGTATAGGCAATTTAATGATCATAACCTATGTGACAAACTTGAAGAAGCACCAATACAAGATGTGGAATCGTACACATATCTTGGCAGCAATATAGACAAAGTTGGAGGGACAGACAGTGATATCAAAATAAAAATACAAAAAGCAAGAGGAGCTTTCATTGCATTGGGAAACATATGGAGATCAAGAGAAATCGGATCCAACACGAAAATAAGAATCTTCAACTCAAATGTGAAGTCAGTCCTATTGTATGGCTCTGAGACATGGAGAACATCAAAGACAACAACCAAAAAGCTACAGAATTTCATAAATGGGTGCTTGCGTAGAATAGAGGGATTAAAATGGTATGACAAGGTTACCAACGTGGAACTGATGACAGGAACTAGACAAGTACCAGTGGAACAAGAGATGAGAAGAAGACGATGGCGATGGATAGGACACACACTGAGGAAACCTGTTGATAGCATTACAAGGCAGTCCTTGTTCTGGAACCCCCAGGGCAAGAGAAGCAGAGGTAGACCAAGAAGCACATGGAGAAGATAGCTGGAAACAGAGATGAAAATGATGATGAAAACGTGGAAAGAACTTGAGAGGATGGCACGTGACAGGAGGACTTGGCATGTGTTTGTTGAAGGCCTATGCTTCTTTGGTAGTGGAGGGTTATGAATGAATGAATATAGTTGCCGCAGTTACACTCATCAGTAGTTCCTATCTTTAACCTGTTGAATAGATGGTATCCCAATCTGTTGTGACCTGTGCGAAGTCTGAAGATTACCACTTGTTCACTTCTGCTGAGCTGGTAATACGCATCATTTTTATTGTGGCCTGGATGTTCTGCTTCCCATTTGCTCTTGAATCTGCGCTTGATAAAACTCTTGTCCTCTACATAAGTCATGTTTGTGTCAAGTTGAGGTAGTTTTCCTCCTTCCTTTACCAATCTGTCACCCTCTTCATTTCCGGGGATGTTGCAGTGAGAAGGGATCCACTGTATCGTACCTTATTTGAATTGCTGACATAGTTTGTGAAGTGTTACCCTTAGGTCATCCAGGTCGACAATATTTTTATTCTTCAGCGTTGCAATTACTTACAACGAACGAACGAACGAACTTTATTTTCGAAGGGTTAAGAATTGGGCGCGCAGGCCGTCTAACATTCTGCCCTTCCACTCTCATTTATCTTGCATACTATATCCTTTCATTCCCACATGATACTTTAAGCATTAATTTAAAGGCATGCAACATTATAAAGTTAACATAACAGCATTCATTTACAGTATGCAATCATAATAAAAAATGAGTAGGTTTTTTTTTTTTAAACAAACAAGAAAGTAATTGGGGGGAAAAAAATAATAATAAAATAAAATAAACAAAACAATAAAGAAATAAATTCTGTATACCGACACTCACTCATGCGGTCAAACCGTCTACAATTAATCTGTATTTTTGAGTGTGTCATCAATCATCAATACAAAAATTACATAAACACATTCTCGCTTATATCCATACATTCTTGGGGGAAAATGAAATAATAATAATAACACTTTCTTACGCACTTCTGTGGCAGGTAAAGTCTTTGAGCAGTTAAAAAAACAAAACAAAAAAAATTATGTAATATCTGCTTATTCTCATATACATCATCCCATTTAAGCAAACGAAAACATTCACATTTCTAAAGTACAGTGGTATGCGGGTACATTCTCACGACTCACATTTCTAAAGTACACTGGTGTGCGGGTACATTCTCACATACATTACATTACATAATAATATTTTAAAGTGAATATAATAATATAATAATATTACATGGATATAAAACAAATTATTCACAAAAAACGAGCGGAAGAGGAAAAGAAATGTTGACCTATGGATGAGATATTGACAGGCAAATGCTGTTCCTATGGGGGTAGATAATCAGTGTTGAGGAAGTGTTTGAAAAGTGCTTTGTTAAATGAATATTGTGTAGGTAGGCTTTTTAGGTGGTGTGGAAGGCTGTTCCATAAGTAGGCTCCAGAGTAGGCTAGACTCTTTTTGAACAGGTCGATCCTAGGTTTGGGCAGACGTAACTGATGTAAATGTTGTCCCTCTCTTCTACTGGTTTGAAACAATAATCGTAGGTACGGCGGGGCATTGTTAGATAGAATTGCGTGAGTCAGCTTGGCTTTGTTGTAGAGAAGACGTTATTTTAGGGACAGTATTTTGGGTTCTTTTCCTGTCCTTGTGTGCAGTGTCGTGCGATTATCGGCGATCAGACGTACTGCTCTCTTATGCAGGGAGTGCAGTCTCTTGGAGGTGGAAGCAGGGCAACCATCCCATAGTGTAGAGCAGTAATCTAGATGTGTCTGTATATGTGAGGTGTAGAACAATAGTCTAGTGTCTGCGTCTAAGAAGTGTTTTATTTTGGCTAGCTGGTACGTCTTTTAAGCTAAGTGTTTGGTTAAATTCCGTACATGGGAGTTCCATGTTAAGTGCTGGTCAATCGTGATCCCTAGAACTTTATGTTCTGTTACATGTTCAATTTGTATTGATTCCGCGTGTAGCAGTAGCGATCTTTTGGTGTAGCTTAGGAGTTTCTGTCTGGTGGTAATCAACATAGATTTCGTTTTTGCTGTGTTTACTGGCATACGATTCATTTTACTCCATTTTGTTAGATTGTCTACATCGCTTTGAAGAGTCATTTCAAGTGCCACGCAGTCATTGTCACTGGTGTAGATAGTACAATCATCTGCAAAGAGGTCACAAGTTGAATATTTTAGATGTAGTGGTAGGTCGTTGATGAACATTGCGAAGAGTAGGGGTCCAAGAATAGAACCCTGCGGTACTCCTGTATCTTCGAGAAATCTGATGTCGAGTTGTTGTGAAGCACTAACTGGTGTTGATCTGCCAGGAATGATTTGATGATGTTTAGTGGATTAGGGCCTTTTCTGAGGGTTTCCAACTTTTGAACCAAGATAGTGTGGTCAATCATGTCAAATGCTTTTTTGAAGTCAACAAAAACAGCACCACCTAATTTTCCATTTTTTACGTTCGACAGCCAGTTGTCTGCCACTTTGGTGAGAGCTGTGTGACATGAATGTTTGGGTCTGAAACCTGACTGGCTATCAATGAGCAGTTTGTTTGTTGTTAAGTGTTGAAATGTGGTGTTGTATATGTGTTTCTCTAGTGGTTTTGAAAGAGATGATAGAAGGGTTATTGGTCTGTAGCTGTTGGGATCGCTATGTGAGCCAGATTTATAGAGGGGATACACTTTGGCAGATTTAAATGCTGTGGGAAAGTAGTTGTGTGCAATACATTGGTTGTACACATAGGTTAAGGAGTCGCAAATGATGGGTGCAGCGTAACGTAGAATCTTATTGCTGATACCATAAAACCCAGATGAATTGTTGTTTTTTAATGCCAAGATATATTTGAGAACTTCATGTACTGTTAGAAAAGAAATATGTCTTAGGTCTGTTATGGTGTGTTCAGTGTTGCATAAGGCTGTCAATTTACTAATATCGCAGTCCATTGGCTTTAGTGTCGACTTGAGATGGCTAATTTCTGTTTTGAAGTGGTTGCTAAAATGAGTTGCCGGGAGGGAGCAGCTTTTTGGTAAAGAGTTTAGTGACTTTGATTTGTGTGTTA
Organism: Oreohelix idahoensis; assembly: GCA_024509875.1. Lineage (NCBI taxonomy): Eukaryota > Metazoa > Mollusca > Gastropoda > Stylommatophora > Oreohelicidae > Oreohelix > Oreohelix idahoensis. Next base: position 332,660 of record JAMPIV010007115.1, read on the forward strand.
GTGTTCTAATGGCTGCCCAGACTTCTTTGCTGTTTGCTTTGTCTTGAATCATCTTTCTGAAATGTAGTTTCTTTTCCTGACGAATGAGGTTTTTGTACTTTGTTTCTAAGCATCCGATCTGAGAAGATAGCTACTTGTCTCTCTGAGCTTTCTTCTGTCATTAGGACTTCTGCTGAAGTTACTTGAGAATTTTCCTGATGCGACTGGCAGATTTTTTTTGTGCGCCATTGCTTAAGCTCAGAAAGACTCCTCCACCCCCATCTTCTGCTGCACTTGTTGCTGATCCATCTGTGTATGCATGGTAATCTTTTCCAACTCTTCAATGGGTGCTAACGTCATGCTCCCCGTTATAATTCTCTCAGCTTGGTTTTGGGTTTCTGTTCATTTTTTTCAAAGTTTGACTTAGCTGCTGTTGACCATGCTGCAATGCCATATTCTAGGACTGTTCTAACACGCCCAGTTTACAGCTTCTTTAGTATTCTCTCGTCCGCTCCCCAACCCATGCCAGCGAGTATTTTTATGACTGCTATTATCTGCCTTGCTCTTGTCCTGTTCCTTTCAATCTGGGTTTTCCAAGTCAAGCGTCGGTCAAGGGTAATGCCTAGGTAGTTTGGGTTTTCATCCAGATGTAGATTTTCCCCATTTAGCACCAATTTGGAGCTTTGTGGTTTATGTCAGAGGGAAACCGTGGTTTATGTTAGAGGGAAACCGTGGTTTATGTCAGAGGGAGACCACTGCGTATGTTGTTTTTCCTTCATTTATCTTCACTAGCCATGCCTTGGCCAACTCCTTCAATGATGGTGGGCCTGCTGTACCTGAATGCTTGCCGTGATGATTTATTCTTCTGACATCCACATGGCTAAGTCGTCTGAAAAGGAGGCACTGTGGGTTTTTCTTGGAATATTCTCTGATTTGTCATTTATGTATGCAAGGACCAACGTGGGCGACAGGTGAACACCCTGCTCCAATATCATCTTCCTACTGGTCTGTCCTTGCAGCTGTACTCTGGTAGTTCTATTCTCAAGGTAGTTGTTGATCTATTTGTACATTCTCCCACACACTTTACTTCTTTGCTTGGTTGATCCATTTGTACATTCTCCCACACACTTTACTTCTTTGCATGGTTGATCCATTTGTACATTCTCCCACACATTTCACTTCTTTGAAGCTTGACTTTCAGTCCCTCTTTCCACACTTTGTCAAATGCTTTTCCGAAGTCCACCCAAAACACCAGCGTGTGCTTTTTCTCTTGGAAAGTGTCCTCAATTTTCTGAGCTATATATGTGATCTGTTTTTCAGTGGCTCTGTGTTTTCTGAATCTTGCTTGTTGTGGGGCCAAGAGATACTTTTCTTCCAGATTCCACATCAGTCGGGTATTAATTATGCGCTCCATCAATTTTCCTACACACCTAAGTAGTCTGATAGATCTGTAGCCATTTGGTTCTGTTCGCTTTGTCTTTCTATGGTATTGGAATCAGTATGGTGTCTTTTCATACCTGTGATACTGTTTCTCTTTTCCAGCTGCAGTTTAGGATGGCCAGAAGCTTCTTTTTTGTATTTGTGCCTAGGCCTGTTAGAATTTCATTTGTTATCCTATATTTTCCAGGTGACTGCTTTGTCTTTAGCGCCCTCATAGCCTCGTCCATTTATTCCATTGTTAACTTTGCCATCATGTGCTCTTCTGGTGCAAGCTTTTTGTTGTCATGACTCCTCTGTTCGTCAATGATGACCTTATTCCTGCTTATCGGAACATCAATGTGGTTTGCACTAGCATAGTGTTCCATGAGTGCATTTGCAACTTTTTTGCCTGAGAGCATATTTCCACCTTGTTAGATTGTGATATGATTTTTATAAGGTTCTTTGTTGTTCAAAGCTCTAACTAGTTTTCGCAGTTTGTTCCCTTCTTTATCTAGGTTGAGATTTTATGTTCTTTGCTTTCAGCAGTCTCTATTTGTTTCATTTAATGTTCTTTTGTATTTTGCAGTGGTGGCTTTGAGTTGATGTTTGCTTCAACTGTTTGTTCTGTCTATGCTGTGTTTCTGGCTTCTGTTACTTCATCTTCAAGCTTTTGCAGTTCTTCATTCCAGTAGGGTGCGTAGTTCTTGATAGCAGAGAAGTTGGCAAAAATAAATAGGTTAATGCCATATCAAAATCTCAAGCATAAATACGGTATATTTATGTTTATTCATTTAAGTAAATAAACAGCTAAGAGAGGTGCACTTATTCAATGCTTCTGCACACGCCGTGAAAGATAACAAGATACAAGTTAAATAAGAAATTGGTTCAAAGCAAGCTTGAAACTTAAAATATTTTTTTTTTAAATCACGCATCTGCTAAAGTTTAGGACTTGGCATGTGTTATCAAAGGCTTGTGCTCCTTGTAGAGATAAGGTATTGCTCTGCTAAACACTATAGGGAAAGCAAAACTATAGGCTGCAGAAAAGACAAATATTGTGAGAACATGATGAAGTAAACAGAAATACATTTTTATTACTCTTATCGCAAGGAAAGAAAGATAGAAGGGAAAATGTATAGAAATACAAAAACACTACAATGAAGGTACAAGAAACGGTTGAAACATCACCAAACTGAAAATTCTGCAAAGCGCAAGAAATTAGTCCGCATTGACACGAGTGAATAATAAGCTCTGAAGACGTTTTTCGAAGATGTAGAAGGGTGCGAGGCCTAGATAGAGCACAGATTCCGTTACGCGTGGACAGTAAGACAGCTGACTCTTTTCCATAATCAAGAGAGTGCACTGCACTGTTAGGGATACTTAATTAGCTAAGAAATAAATCTAATAACTTGCTAAGAATACCAAGATTGTAAGACATTATAAACCGGATAAATAATGTCTGGCAGCCACAATGAACGACTGCAACTTACTTGCAGGCGATGCAGTTTACTACGATGCCTTGGGTTTAGCTGTATCTTCAGGTTAGCACACAATATCCAGACCTAAAGGTCTTTTATATTTGGGCATGCGCTCTAATATAACCGACTAGGTTGAACGGAACGCGCCTCGCCAAAACGAGGCAATTTTTTATTTGATATTTTTTAAATATAAAAGAAAAAATGAGTCATGACAAATGAAGTTAAGCGCAGAAGTAACTTATTGCGAGTCGGCCACCAATTCAGACTTTGAATACAATGCCAAGTGAAATCTGTGCGTGCAAGAAATGCTGAAGATGTTGATGGATCCGAGAATGCACAGGTTGACAAATCAGTTCTTTTTGTATCTAGCGTTACAAAGTTATCACAGCCACCTGCCTGGAACTGAAAATGATTTTTCCTCAGTAAAATACTTCCTGAGTTTTGTTGCCACGTGCACAAAATAATTAATAAATAAAACTGCGTAACGTCTTAAACAAACATATTGGTAATTTAAACTCAGTGAGAAAGTGAAAAATAAAAGGGAGCGGGGAAAATGTGTGGTGGGAAGTGAAAGCGTGTAAAAAGGAAGGTGATACGAAGACAGAAGTGGGGACCTTATGGCTACCGTATCCATGGTGAAACGATAAAAGGATTATCAAGATCACGAAAGGAATATGCGTATCTAATTTCTCTGTCAAAAGCCTATTGCGCCTCTCAATTTCTGTCATGCAGTTATGAATTATGAACACGTTTTGTCAGTTTTTAATCAAATATAACTTCAGAGAAAAGGAAGTTTTGATTGATGGAAGGAACATATTAGGAGTCATCGGCAGATAATTCCTTCAGCGCTCAACATTTTTATGTATTCAATATTACCAGTTTATGAGAATTACCACGGAAGGAGGAGGAAACTGCTGAAAAAAAAAACAGATTATAGTAACCTATAATTTATAGTGCCAGTTAACGCTGACTGATAACAGACCATTATTATCATTGTCATGCTAATGCAACATCGCGGCAACCGAACTGTCGTCTGCAAGTAGTTGATATAAAAGGTGGGGAAGAGGAAAGAAAAACCATAATCATCCAGATAAATGCCTCTTCTAACGACAAAGAAAAGATTGAGTCCTTTGATCCCTGTAAAGTGATATGATGACTTCAGTGAAGTAAAAGACAGCCCCCCTGTTGCGCACATATTCTGTATTCTATATTTGTATGGAATTGTGTGACGCACGGATTACTTCAGTGAGGCATACAATTCGTCCTGTATGTCTATTTAATATGGGAAAATATATATTTGTATTTATTGAGTGTACGAAAATGCTTTCCTTTGTAAAGCTAGATAATCCATGATTGGTTTATACTTTTGATTATGTGGATGATCTCCCTTGAATATTGATTTAGCGTATGAATACCGAATTTATGTCACTTCTCATTTGTTAGGGCCAGAGAATAGATTGATTTTGCTTAGAATGTTTATGGCCTGAATTCATATGTATTACTTGTCTAGTGCAAGAAGATTTAGTCTTATATTGTATATCTTCGTATGTTTAGGTCGGACTATATTCTTTGTGCCGAACTCTGGGGCAGGTATTCGTTGTCCTACGGAGGCGTACTGAGTCTCAACAAAGCCGGCTGAGAATGGCCGTGTGTATTTTTGGGCTGGTCCTTTTAAAGGTTGAAAAGTGATTTGTGAATGATTTTCCAGAAGGAGATAGTGTCTCTGCGAGATTCTATTGTCAGAGATTCTCCTCATGCACTTTATTATTAATTCGGACTCCAGGTAATACCAGACCCTTCTTTTTGATGATCTCTATTTGGTTAGACCTAGATGGACATCGTGTTTCGAGCATCGTTGGTCGTTTATATATACAGTTGAAGATGACAGGTTTCCCAACAGAGCTTATGTCTACATGAAGCAACCTTATGAATGTGGAACTGTAGGGAAACTCTATGAAATTATTGATATTCAAATTGTGAATTAACTTTGGCTTATCATTATCCTTCTTCTGGGTGAGTGAGCGAAACTCAGGAAGGTAGCCCTCTTGTATTCTTGTCATCGTTATGGATCACTGTCAAGAGAACAGTATATCAAACTTATTATCGGACAGTGATATGGAGATCTTATTAATATGAAAACTCCTATCGTGGTTTAACTTTGTTACATAAACATTTGATATATGCCGCTGGAGAACTTAGCCAAGGAAAAAGTTCGTCCAGTGAACTCTTTATATGTTTACACACCCACACCCACTGATGCGTTCAGTCAGTTAGGGGATATGGCAATAGTCTGCCAGAACACTGAATGATTACCTTATATCGCCCATCATATTTGAATGCTGCATGAAATATGATCTACTATTCAAATGCCTAATGATGTACATGACAACATGTTCCTATGACTATGTTCCGTGCTGTCCAGATGTGTGCGTCCTTATTAAACAGTGTGAAATGTCAGCTGTAGTTTCAGTCATCATTGACTTGCATAAGAGTGTGTGAGTGTAATATTATCAAGTGGTCAACTACACAGAACCATTCCACCATTCGCGTTACCTGACACTCCCATTCTATGTCAACATGACCGGTTGATTCACTTATGCAGTGGTAACCCAAAGAAGACCTTCTTCACTGATGACCAGTATGCGACCACGAATAAATCGACAACCTTTTCAGTGGTAGGCCAGATTCCTGGGGTTATTGTAACCAGACCATTCCTGACGCCATATACGACACGTAAACACTGATGTACAAGTTGACAGTACAACTATACAGTCGAGGTCAGCATGACCTGTCCTATCGAGCGAAGGCAGTAATCAGGTCAGCGCTTGGTGACATTTTGTAGTACAGGCATTGTTTATGTCAAGCAGACATACAGAGCTGAATACTTTGAAGGCCATAAACTGTTTTGTTGTTGCAGTGTTGTTGAACATAAAAGTGCATAGATTTCATCGCTGGATCTTCTAATATGCTCAAAAAATTTGAACAGTGTAATAAGATAAATCAAAGATTTAAGATTGATTAAAAGTGGCAGTTATTGTAATTAAAAAGCTGTACCATTAATGTAAAAGCTGAGCATACTTTACAACACATTTCAACCGCAACACATCTCATTATTTAATGTATGCATTTATGTTTTATATGTATTTATGTTACATGTTATTTGTTTATATGTATAGTTGTTTATATTCCGTGGGCGGTTGGTGAGGTGACTAGGACAAGAAATACCGAGTAACATTGGTCTTGTACTAGTGTTCTGTAGGGGCAAATTTCTTAAGTGAAATTTTCATGCGACATCTGTTGCAATATCTGTTAGCTGTAACGAAACTGTCCCTATTGTTGTTTTTGTAATATTTTTCCTGTTTTTTAGTTTTGTTTTGATTTGTTTAAATTTGTTGGTCTTATCTTTCCTTTCATTCAGTTCTCTACACCCTTATGTTTATACACTGTAACGTCATTTGTTTTGCTTAGTCCATTGCAGTTATCATCACAGATTCTGTGATTATTTACTTACTTCAGTTCCTTATATTTAATTTAATTTGATTTCTGCAAGTGTTCTCATATTGTCTTTTCTTGTTTGTCCTTGTTAATCTCTTTGGTTGACAGATAATATGAGGTATATTTGAATACACTTATATGATAGTACAGGCCAGTACTTTATTATTATTATTACTGTACAAGGAAGTATACAAGACCTGTATAAGGCTTGTCTCCCACAGTGATTGGGATAGAAAGATATTATTTTCCACAGGTACTCAAGTGATCATTTCTTTCATTATAAACAAGATAACCATATAAGGTCTTTGACTAAGACTAAGAGAGTGAAATAAAATGAAGTGAGTATATAGTCTATAGTACAGACTTGTCTCCCATTAAAGTGGGATAAGGAAATTTATTTACTTTTTCAGGTTACTGATTTCATAAGACAGGATGGCTAATTTAGATTACTTTATCCAGCAAGGGTTAACCCTTGGTAAGTCTGGTAAAGAATTGGAAGAATATTCATCTGCTCAATTTGCCATTGCATTAAAATCAGAAGAGAAAAAACAAAAAGATGAGAATAAATGGAAAGCAGAAATTGAACAAAAGAAGATAGATGCTGAGAATTTCAGATTGCAGATGCAAGCTGAGGAGAAAAAAGCTGCTGCTGAGGAGAGAAAAGCTGCTGAGGAGAAAAAAGCTGCTGCTGAGGAGAGAAAACTTCAAATAGAAGAAAAAAAATTAGAAGCTGCTGCTCAAGCTGCTGCTGAGGAGAGAAAAGCTGCTGCTGAGGAGAGAAAACTTCGAATGGAAGAAAAAAGATTAGAAGCTGGAGAGAGAAAAGCAATAAGGGAACATGAATTTGAGTTAGAGAAATTGAAATTGACAAGTATGAGTATTGTTAATCAGGCATCTAGTGGTAATGGTAAACCCTTTACTTACAAGGTCAAGGTACCAGCGTTCAACTCCGCCAGTGACGATATAACATTCTGGCTTGATAGATTTGAACGTGCTTGTCGAGCTCATAATGTGGATAAATCACAGTATGTGAATCAGTTGTCTATAAATCTAAAAGGTGATTCTCTGACTAAGTTAAGTTTAGTTGAAGAGGCCGACAAGGACAATTACGATGTTGTCAGGGCGGCCTTGATAAGGAAATATCAGTTGACTGAGGAAGGTTACCGTCTTTTGTTTAAGACAATGAGACCTGAGGCAGGTGTAGAATTCTCAGAATTCGTTGAAAAAACACGTCTTACATTTACACGATGGATTGAATTATCCAAAACAGAAAAAACATTTGAGGCTCTTATGGATTTATTGCTCAGAGACAAGATCATGTCTTCTGTGAATAAACCATTTCTTGAATTCCTACATGAGCGTAAACCCAGTACACTAAAACAGATGCAAGAATATTGTGACCAATACGTCACGGCACACCCTGATGTAACTCTTAGCAACACTAAGGTTAAAGAGGGTATGCCAGCTGCTTCAGCGACACAATACAATCATAATTACTCACATAAGTTTCAAGGAGCTCAAAACAAATTTGACAAAAAGGCTAATTGGAATAGTTATCAAAACCAAGGTAACCAGTCGAATCAGGGTTCTTCTTCGAAGAACTGGAATCGGGCTGACAGTCCTCGATACAGGGGTGGCCATAATTACAGAAATTTCCGCAAAGGAAGTCACTATAGGAACTACCCAAGTTTTCCTTCATGGAAACAACAAAACCAACATTACAGAGATACTCATTATAATGAGCATGATGATTATGATCATGAACATTATGATTCAAACCCAAACAGGGGTTATAACAGAGGAAATAATAATAACTATAGAGGTTATAATAATCGAGGTAGATCACAATACAAAAGACATAAATTTCATTACCAGGCTAACTCTGCACAGCAAGAGCTCCATGAAGCCGGTAATCAAAATAATGATAAGAAAGACTCTAATAATGTAGGATGTTCTGCTTTTGATTTTGGTAGAGCATCTCAGTGCTCCCAATGCAAAACATTATTCGATCCAACCACAGTTTCTACTTTAAGCTGTGGTCATCCTCTTCCCGCTCTTCCTGCGTCAGTCGCGCATGATGGAAGAGGCGCTCTTGTCTTCAATAGAGGTCTAGTAGAGGGTACTCCGGTATCAATTCTTTTCGATTCGGGGTGCACTACCATTGGTGTGAGGCAGTCACTCGTAGATCCTTCTCGAGCCACTGGCAAAGTAATCAAATGCGTAACATTTGGTGGCACATTGGAGAAGTACTCTACTGCCATTATCAATATTGCTACTCCCTTCTTTACAGGAGATGTGCACGCACGCATGTCTTCTGCCGAATCCGATCGCTGATCTTATCATCGGTCGCATTCATGGAGTGAAAGAATGTACTCCGCAACAAATTGCTGAGTGGGAAAATAAGAATACGCAAGCTGCTAATGCTGTAGTCACTAGAGCTCAAGCTCTTAACATGCCTCAATCTTCGCCTTCTGAAGATAATGATGCGCAGAACCAAGATGATCCCTTGGAAATTTCTCGCGACTCATTTATAAAAAAGCAAGAAGATGATCCTACTCTAAAAAAATTCTTCACGCTAGCAACAAAAGGTGATCCGAATAAAGATACAAATCGTAAATCTTGGATTACGATGAAGAATGGCGTACTTGTACGTATGGTACAAGACTCCGCTAGGTCCATTCATTCTCAAATTCTTGTGCCCAAAAATATGAGAGTTAAAATCTTACAGCACGCTCATGATTCTCAGTGTGCTGGGCATATGGGTTTTTCCCGTACTAAATCTAGAGTTCTTGCGTCTTTCTTTTGGCCTTTTGTGAACAGGGACATACGAATCTATTGTCGATCTTGTAGGGTATGTCAAGAAGTTAAATCCAAAGGTCCACGCCATGCTGCACCTATTCAGGCTGCAGATATTCCAATTCGACCATTTCAAAAAATGGCGATAGACATCATTGGTCCATTTAAGATAAAGTCTGCTAGAGGACACCAATTTATCTTGACGTGTGTTGATATGTGCACACGTTGGCCAGAGGCTGTTCCTCTAAAGAGCATAACTACTGCTGATATTGCAGATGCTCTTTGGCTAATATTTTCTCGTCTGGGATTTCCAGCAGAAATATTATCAGACCATGGTACCCAACTCATATCGGATACCATGTCTCAAGTAATGGCGACTCTACAGATAGAGAGATCTCTGAGTAGTATTTATCATCCTATGTCTAATGGGATGGTAAAACGTCTGAATAGGACTCTCAAAAACCTATTAGGAAAGATAACTGAAGATCATCCTCAAGAATGGGACAGGGTTTTACCCGCGGCTCTCTTTGCATACAGAGAGGTCGCCAACGAACATACAGGATTTTCTCCCTTTGAACTTGTCTTTGGTGCGAAACCGCGAGGTCCTATGTCCTTACTTCATGACCTTATAACTGCTGATAATATTGTCGATGACACAAAATCCTCTTACGAATATGTCATTGCGCTTAGACACAAGATTATTGAAGCATGCAAATTGGCAACTGCTTCTTCTGAATTTGCGAAACAGAAGGCAAGGCAATTTGCCAATAAGAAGAGATGCTTGCGACAAATTTGTCCAGGTGACAAAGCATTTGTCTTGCTACCTTGTAGGGAAAACAGACTTCTTATTTCTTGGAAAGGTCCGTACGATGTAATATCAAAAGTTTCCGATGTTGACTATATCGTCGATATTGACGGGAAGCATAAAACCTTCCACATCAACATGCTTACGGAATTCCATGAACGTCCGGATTATTTACAACCTGTTTTCCAGGCAACGGACGATTCTCCAGTCCCACATGGACATTACTCATCACTGTCAGTAATACAGGATGAGGAAACGAGTTTCTCGGATGTGAATCTCCCTTTTCCGATGATTCCACTTCATTCTAATGAATCATGGAAAGATGTTACGGTCTCTCCCGAGTTATCTCTAGGAGAACAGAAACAAGTTTCTACTATGTTACAACAATTTCAGGATGTCCTTACTGACATTCCTGGTCAAACTGATGTCATTGAACATGACATTATACTTACTGACCATAATCCTATAAGAGTCAGACCGTATCCTATCCCGATACATTTTCAAGCACAGGTTGAGAAAGAGTTGGATGAGATGATAGATTTGAAAATAATTGAACCATCCACATCAGCATATTCTTCGCCGATGGTTATTGTACGGAAAAAAGACAATAACATACGTCTTTGCGTTGATTATCGCAAATTGAACCAAGTGACGAAATTTGATGCTGAACCTATGCCTTTACTAGAAGAGCTACTTACTAGACTATCGAAATCTCATTTCTTCACTAAACTTGATTTGTCTAAGGGATATTGGCAAGTTCCACTATCCGAACACGCCAAACCGTTTACTGCTTTTTCGACACCTAGGGGTCTATTCCAATGGAATTTCATGCCTTTCGGCCTTATGAACGCCCCTGCAACATTCGTACGCATGATGCATCGAATCCTATCTCATCGCTCAGATGTCATTGCATATCTTGATGACATCTGTCTTTTCAGTGATACTTGGGAAGATCACTATAACGGGTTAAATGAACTATTGTCTATCTTACGTGAGCATAACCTGACAGCGAAACCATCTAAAGCCTGTATTGGTTTTAGCGAAATATCTTTCTTAGGTCACCGTGTTGGTCATGGTTTCCTAAAAAGAGAGGACCATAATACAAGTAACATACTTAACATTTCTATGCCTAAGACTAAAAAGCAAGTGCAAAGTCTCTTGGGTCTAATACAATTTTATGGACGATTCATCCCGAATCTGTCCTCGATCATGTCACCTCTTTCTTCATTGCTAAAGAAAGGGTCTCCTAATATAGTCCATTGGACTCAAGAATGTCAATCCTCTTTGGATAAAATTAAAACTATGTTTTCTACTTCACCTATTTTAGTGTTACCTACTAAAGATAAGACATTTATTCTTCGTAGTGACGCTTCATCCACAGGGATTGGAGCAGCACTAATGCAAGAGTACTCTGGAACTCTGCACCCTGTGATGTATATTTCTCGAAAACTAAATGCTGCAGAGAAGAATTACTCGGTCCTAGACCGTGAATTATTGGCTATGGTTTGGTCAATCCTTAAACTTCAAAGATTTCTTCTTGGCGCGCATTTCATAGTGGAAACTGACCAGAAAGCTCTTACAGCTATTCAGAGTAAAAATCTGAAGAGCGCGAGATCAACGCGATACGCGATTGCTCTTCAGCCTTTTCATTTTTCGGTGCGAGCTATCCGTGGGTCAGAAAATGTGATGGCAGACATCTTGTCTAGATGCCCACATGATTCCACCTAACTGTTAGATCCTGAGATTTCTAACATGTCTAACTTTACTACAGTTTTTTTCCCCTATGTTAAAATGGGTACACATATGTAATATAGCATATATTGATTGTATCACTACTTAGCAGTTCATTGATGCATATTCACCGCTGGTCTTTTGATGTTCTTCTTCTTTGGTAATCATGATTTTAAGATACCTAAGATGAAATACTTTGGATAATCTGTTGTAGAAATTGTGGCAGAGCCAATATTGTAGTATGCGTGGGTGACACCTCTCGGGAAATATTTATACTCAGAGAAAGACTTTCTCTGGATTCTAAGATATATTCTAATTTGTCGTACCATAGGACGACTTAGCCTTACATTAGGCGTTACATTTGTTTGGAATGCTTATCATCTACGCATTATCATTCGTGCGTTGTGAGCCTATTGTATGTTGCGCCTAGATGTATTTCCAAAAAGAAATGTACCATTTTTTCCCCGGGGGGTGTGGTAATCTGTTGCGCACATATTCTATATTTGTATGGAACTGTGTGACGCACGGATTACTTCAGTGAGGCATACAATTTGTCCTGTATGTCTATTTAATATGGGAAAATATATATTTGTATTTATTGGGTGTACGAAAATGCTTTCCTTTGTAAAGCTAGATAATCCATGATTGGTTTATACTTTTGATTATGTGGATGATCTCCCTTGAATATTGATTTAGCGTATGAATACCGAATTTATGTCACTTCTCATTTGTTAGGGCCAGAGAATAGATTGATTTTGCTTAGAATGTTTATGGCCTGAATTCATATGTATTACTTGTCTAGTGCAAGAAGATTTAGTCTTATATTGTATATCTTCGTATATTTAGGTCAGACTATATGCTTTGTGCCGAACTCTGGGGCAGGTATTCGTTGTCCTACGGAGGCGTACTGAGTCTCGACAAAGCCGGCTGAGAATGGCCGTGTGTATTTTTGGGCTGGTCCTTTTAAAGGTTGAAAAGTGATTTGTGAATGATTTTCCAGAAGGAGATAGTGTCTCTGAGAGATTCTATTGTCAGAGATTCTCCTCATGCACTTTATTATTAATTCGGACTCCAGGTAATACCAGACCCTTCTTTTTGATGATCTCTATTTGGTTAGACCTAGATGGACATCGTATTTCGAGCATCGTTGGTCGTTTATATATACAGTTGAAGATGACAGGTTTCCCAACAGAGCTTATGTCTACATGAAGCAACCTTATGAATGTGGAACTGTAGGGAAACTCTATGAAATTATTGATATTCAAATTGTGAATTAACTTTGGCTTATCATTATCCTTCTTCTGGGTGAGTGAGCGAAACTCAGGAAGGTAGCCCTCTTGTATTCTTGTCATCGTTATGGATCACTGTCAAGAGAACAGTATATCAAACTTATTATCGGACAGTGATATGGAGATCGTATTAATATGAAAACCCCTATCGTGGTTTAACTTTGTTACATAAACATTTGATATATGCCGCTGGAGAACTTAGCCAAGGAAAAAGTTCGTCCAGTGAACTCTTTATATGTTTACACACCCACACCCACTGATGCGTTCAGTCAGTTAGGGGATATGGCAATAGTCTGCCAGAACATTGAATGATTACCTTATATCGCCCATCATATTTGAATGCTGCATGAAATATGATCTACTATTCAAATGCCTAATGATGTACATGTCAACATGTTCCTATGACTATGTTCCGTGCTGTCCAGATGTGTGCGTCCTTATTAAACAGTGTGAAATGTCAGCTGTAGTTCCAGTCATCATTGACTTGCATAAGAGTGTGTGAGTGTAATATTATCAAGTGGTCAACTACACAGAACCATTCCACCATTCGCGTTACCTGACACTCCCACTCTGTGTCAACATGACCGGTTGATTCACTTACGCAGTGGTAACCCAAAGAAGACCTTCTTCACTGATGACCAGTATGCGACCACGAATAAATCGACAACCTTTTCACACATCCCCCCCCCCCCCCCGCACTAAGGCGATTTTAACAGTCAAATAGGAAAACATCAAGAAAGACCCCACGGGGTATTAACATAAGACGTTGTCACACTGTCATAAATTACAATGGAATCTAATTGTCTCTTCACCCGTGTGTAAGAGATATCTTCTTCTCCCAAACACCTTTTATTTAAAAGGGGGAAAAACTAAATAACTGGATCTGGTAGCAAATTAGGATGTCCATACCAGGATTAAGAAAGCCAGATCGACATTAATCACTGCCCAGTATGGAGCTAAGCAGCTTTCTCACCGTAAAACAAAAACAGCGTGTTCAACCAGGACTTCTTTATTCAGAAACCCCAATCTACTCTTGCACATTCTAGATAATTGATGCCCCTATATGAACAATAATTAAGGCCCGCTCTTATCAAGACAATTTCATTGGGTTTGACGAGTAAAAAAGACTATGGCCTAATATGGAAAAAACTATATCAGGGTTCCCAACCTGTGGAGTGCGTAGTTCCTAACTTGTGGAGTGTGTAACTATCTCTCTGTATCAGGGGTTCCTAACCTATGGTGCGCGTAACTATCTCTCTGTATCAGGGTTCTAAACCTGTGGCGTGCGTAACTATCTCTCTGTATCAGGGTTCCTAACCTGTGGAGTGCGTAACTATTTCTCTGTATCAGGGTTCCTAACCTGTGGAGTGCGTAACAATCTCTCTGTATCAGGGGTTCCTGTGACAGATGCAAATTGAAGCAACCCTGATCGATCACTTTATTCTCAATCGGGGGCTCTCACTATTTGGGTTCAAGCAATGATCAAATGTGGATTTCCCTCGCTGGCTAATTAAGCATGCACAGTTAAACACGTGGAAGCCAGGTCCTTCTATTGCCAACTGTCCGATTCTTAGTTTAGCCACGCTTCCTGTCTTTGTTTTCAAGGACTATTAATACAAATATTCTTATCTCTAGTGACTTTCCTTTAAAAGGGGGAAGGGCAAAAAGGGGACTGCCAGCTGTCACATTATGTCATCACGTCAGCGCCGTGTCCCTGGAACACGGGAGGGCGAGGCAAAGGGATTTGTAGCTCCCTGAGAGAGAACGGATCGTTAATTGCAAATAGAGGGGCGTTAACCATTTTTTACCGACTGCATCCCTTTGATCGCGCCAAAGGGACGAAATTTACTCACCGAGTGAACGGACCTTAAAGGCGCCCGCCGCCAGCGAAGCGGCCATCATGTCGGCGAAAAAGCGTGAAAATAGACTTTGATTCGCGAAACGAACAGCAAAATTCCCCAAATTGGACGAGGTGTTTTTTTCGCATTAAGGAACAAGAGTCCAGCGTTTTAGTATATATGCCCATCTCTCCGAATTCAGTTTGTCAGTTTGCTATCAGGATTTCTTGAATGGTCTAGCGCGCATTTTGGAGTCTTATTTATCTGGATTTCCTATAGAAATACGTGGAGATTTATTTCAGTTTTTCTGATTTGCGGTAATAATAGTATATTAGCCACTAAGTGTTTTAATGTGTTAAAGTTTCAGTATATTTCACTGGGATTTTTGTGTTAATTTAAACGTATTAAATAAACATATAGCTAATTTTACCAGCTATAAACGTAAAATTTAATCACTCGCGATTTCCCAAGTAAGAGATACTTTAAATTAATTAATAGACGCTAGGCAGTGGATAATTTAGAGAACGCAATTTAATTCTATTCATACGTGTGTAATTTTCTAAACTACTAGAGCTCATATCTCGTGTAAAACCGTTAAGATAAACTAGCGGTTTTTTTTTAAATATATATAATTAAATACCGGAGTGGTTAAAATAGTCTTACCTAAAAATTAACGCGTGTCAGGATATGATGTATATTATGATTACATGTTTATCTATTTTCTACATATAGGCTGGTCATACCTTGCGTCCTAGCGTTTCTTATGGTCTTACTGACTTTGGTTCTTACACCATCCAGCGATTATTGTGGTTAAAAAAATCTTCGTGTTGTGAACCCTATGTGGTCCACCTCTCCATCCATGAGAGTAGTAAAACCAAGAACTTTAACAATAAGCAATTTTTTTAAAAGTATAACTGGAGAAGAACATTGCCAGAAGCCATTCCATAAATACTACTGATCTGCTGTGGCAGAATTTATATCACTATTTTTTACACATGACAGTAAACGTTTTCCTACTGGATTACCCCCTAAAGAAAACTCACTGGTCATACTCGGCCATCACTCATTGAACAGCCGAGGAGTATCATTTTTCGAAAGTTCTTTTTTCATCACGCCATAGAGTGTCTTAGCTACCAGCGGCGAGAGTCCACCGGACCAATATATCTTTATATATATTTTCAATTCGGAGGACAGTGCCACCCCATAAAACCCTTACCCCAAACATTAACTGCAGTGAAAAGAGGAATATCCTGGAACAAAAAGTAACGCCTCGATTTCAGCGACTACGGAAAAATAGCCGACAGCAAACCCCGTCAGTCTGGGGCTGAAATAGACAAGCAAAAGACTCTTGATTGTTTTAGTACTTGCTAAAGTTTTTTTATTCCATGGAATGCCTGATTCAACGATTGGTAAGTGCAGATGAAAGTGGGCCACTGTATGCGTGCATTGAATGAACAAAATTAGATAACCTTAATTTTATTTTTCTTGCTAACATCAGCATACTTAATTTCTTTGTCTGTGTTTTTTTTTCTTTCCCTCCCTAATCTGCTTAGTCACGGGATAGATTAAAAATTAAGAACGTGTTCCTATACCCCTTACTGATTATTGCATATCCCATTGTTAAAATTGAATCTCTCTTTGGGTTAATTACCTCTGATAGTAATTTTCTGTGGGTTGTTTTCCTTTACAAGAGGGGAGGGCCTATTGAGATACTATTTTTTCCCCCACCTTGTCTGTAACTATGCTTTATAAATGTAACATGATTGATGTTGTGCTTTTTGTTCAGTGATAATAAACATAATAACTCTTTACTTACCGTGTTGGTCAACCCCATTGTCCCATTACATGTTATACGTAGTTTGTATTCACGTTTGTGCACGTGTGTCACCAAATTGGTGTGTGTACATGAGTGTAGGGTAACTTACAAAAATTGTTTAGCATAGAGTAAGTGCGTCTGCAGTTAAATTAATGTCGTAAGATAGGCTGGATCAGAGCAACTACTCGATTCAGAGACTGTCTTTCCTCTTACCCTATCACCCTCGTGAAACCGCAATCTATTTCTTACCCCTTATTCTCACAGAGTTATCACTATCACCTCTGCTCGGACGGGACCATAAATTTCTCAGACCTATCTCATCAAAAATTACGACAGTTCCTAACGTATGGTGCGCGTAACTATCTCTCTGAATCAGGGTTCTAAACCTGTGGAGTGCGTAACTATCTCTCTGTATCAGGGTTCTTAACCTGTGGAGTGCGCCTGAGGAGGTGCAGATGGGATACCCGGGAGGTGAGAAGTACCTCCTAGAATATGTATCGCAACTGCTTTCTCATAGAATATAATTTATTACAACTTATCTCTGCGCATCTAGATTGTCAACCCCTGTCAGTGTTAAGACAAAGGCTAGAAATCGGTTTGACACCAGGCGTGACATACGCCTAGCATTGACTAAGACATTCCATCACATTTCTTTAATTTACTGGCCGAAAGCAGGAAGAGCCATCTCAGTAAGGTCATTTATTTATATTCACATTTTTCTTTGTGTATGTGAGGAATGGGCTAGACATAAAATCCTCGTAGTAACATCTTAATTATGTCTTTTTTGGTTCCCTGATTAATTTAAGTAAAGATGGGAGGTGTGAATATTAAGAGCGGAGTGGGCAAACTTAGCATTCTATCCGTTGTCCGTCAGTCGGTCTATCAGTCAATCATAAGGAGTACGTCAGTCAGTCACTCGGTCCGACAGTCAATACATGAATCAGTCCGTTAGTAAGTTAGACATTTAATATTTCATCAGTCTGTGTGTGAGTCAGTCCGTCAGTAGGTGGGTTCTTATAAAAATAAATAATTATGACAAATAAAAGTCTGTTAAACAATAAACCAAAAGCCCCATGCTTTAACACCCTGTCCCCTCCCCTTTAAAAAGAATTATTTCGTTTATAATTGTCTTTGCGTTTTGCACCTAAAATAATGTTCCTAATTACAATCGATACTTGCACACTACGATACATGTCCACGAAACACTGTAAAAGCACGAAACACTGCTAAAGAGGAAATAACTCCAAGTTAGTATTCTGTGTAAGAGCGATCAGCTACGCTCTTTTGGAGATTACCCATATGTTTATATGGGCAGGATATAACCACATGCAACAACCAATGATGTCATCAGTCAGGCCCGGTAATAACTCACATGGGGAACGAACAACGAGGAAGTGAAAGAGAATCTAGAGTTGAACGGCAGAATAGAAAGCGAAAGGTGACATAGCTTCTTGGGCGGTGCTAAAGATGACAGACCACGAAAGAAAATTGTTGACAAGACACAGCTGCGGCCCTTTGTGCTGGGAGCAAAAAAAGATGGATGATGCGGAGGCGGATGATGCGGAATATTACTAATATGCTACAAACGCTAGAACTAAAAATAATTCTCACTGACACTAGTTATGCTAAAGCCGAGGAGGAATATTAAAGATAAAGTACTATTCCCCTAATCACTCTAGAATACAGTGAGGAGAGGTGTACCTTGCTTCAGTTGCTGCATTATATACTCAGCAGGGCTTTTCCCTACCACGTACTGGTTCAACACCAAAGCATCTTTTTTTTTTTTTTAATCAGAAATTATATAACTGTTCTGTCACTGGATCTTGCACACGCGTTATTACTTTTCACCCTTCACCTAGTAACCCAAATGTTATTATACAACATAAGTAGTTGTAATGCATTTACACAAATTTACAACTGCACGCATATTAGGTTTCACGTTATTTAATGAATTCACTCAAGTATGCCATTTTCTATAGGCCGCAACACCCAATCTCAAAACTGTCATCATAAATATTCATCACTGGTGCATACATACAATACAAATATATATCTTTTCATAAATGTCATCTCAAACTCTTGAACACACTCGGTACCACGAGGTGGAACTTTCTTGACAGTTATAAACATTTCTCAGGTAATAACACATTCATTATCGTTGTTGCTAAATATGCAGCATAAAACCTGCACACTGCAGCCACCACACCCCCCCCCCTCCCTTTTCTTCAGGAAGCCTGCGCCAAAGCATTCATGTGCTCCTGCAGCATTGGCTATAGCAGCATTTTGTTTTACTTGATGAGGCGTCCAACCTCATGCAGAGCTTCATAAAAGTCGCATCTTACGACATGTTGGAAGGAGTACTAGTCCTATTCTTTGTCTCCACGCATACCCCTGTGACAAGTCACATCTTCGATCGTTACATTTTCCTGTGACCTCCTTCAACTCTCTCCTGTGCCCTTCCTTTTATGTTGCAACTGCTCCTTGTCACATTTTCCCGCTCTCATCGACCAAGGTTGTCTTATCATATCTTGTTACTCCCTATGGATACCTGGCCGCTTGACCTGTTTTGCGGCCACGTCGACATGGTTGTTCGTTTAATCGCTAACCACATGGATTACTCGTCTACATTCAGTGAAATTCTTATTGTTAACCCATACATTTTGTCGGGAAAGGTAGATAATAACCGTTGATACGTGGCCGATTTCACTGGGATGTCGGAAGATGACAACTTTGTTAAAGATTAAGGCACGGAAAGCAATGAAACACTTTCGGTAGATTTACTTCGTTGTAATAATCAACTAAGAGAAAGTAACATCCTGGAGGAGGTATCAGCGACAGATCTGTGATGTAGTGAGTTGTCAAACGTGATAAGTAACAACGGAAGTTGCAAGACCTTATATGTACATGGAGTTTGAAAATACCATGTAAAGGGCAATATGTTATGTTCTCCTATAGTAATATTCTAAATGAGAGGGTATGGGATAAACCCCTACCAATATCAGACGCCTTGATGATGGTTGGTTTGGCATGAAAATGCTAAGATAGACTGCTCGCGATTGGAAACCTCAATGAAGCAACATGGGTGTGTGGGCGAACATTTCGCTGATAACATACAGTTTTCAAAGACCACTTCCCTGACTTCCAATTTCGTCAAGGGGATATCATAGACAACCAGGAACACGGAAGATTATGACGACCCCAATATAGGACAAGCTATAGGACTGGAAGTGAATTATAAGATTATAAGGGAGTAACTCCAAAGTCATAACTTTGCGCCCTAAGTTCTATGATCCTACTTCATGTGCACCCAGTTAGGAACCTAACACACCTGAAAGAGACGGCATCTTAAATCAGTTGCTGGATAATATTTGGTCGTTTCCTGTGCAAAAAGTCTGTTAGCCAGATAATCGGGGTAAGTTGTAATATGTACATTTTATCATTTTATATTTCCATTTTGACATGTAGAATATACTTATGGGTGTACAGTTGCACATGAGGCTACCAACTTATAGCTGCAAATAACACGACACATGAACCACCACTGCACGAGCTGGCGACTGCTTCGTGCGGGTTTCCTCACAAGGAACCAACAGCAGAGATGGCCCCGGGTTCCACGGAGAGTAGGGAGTGGATGATGTCATCTGTGTATGTATTTATTATACTAACACTTAAGTAAGCGTTATATGTATGTTTATGTATATTTCAATTGTCGACTTCTGCTGTCCAAAAGCACTTTCATCCGACTCACTTGGTCTAAACGTAATGCTCAGGGCGGGTAAAAATTCTGAGGAAGATGAAGTGGATGAAGTGGATGATAGAAGCGGAGGTCGCCTGATGTCAACATCAGGAGACCCAATACTTAAAAAGGGGCATTTGTCTCCTCTTAGTTTGTGGTACAAGTTGCCAGCAGTCGACGCTAGACACCAACATCAGACGAGTCTATAAGACGCTTGAAAACCTTTGTAGTTACCCCAGCCTTACTGCATGAAATGTGCTGCTGCAACAGATTTGACTGTTGAAGAGAAGAACTAGTACAAAGCACCTGTGGAAACCAACAGCGGCTGAAGCAGACGCCAACAGACTTCACACCGGCAGCTCAGTACCCTTACAGCGCAGCCAATGGACCCTTAAAATTGTGTTTTCTAAAAAATATTCACCTACAATTTAGATTGTCCAAGGAGGAAAATATCAGTGCTTAATTTTTTTTATAAAAAAATCAATGAATATTAATTTTGTTAAACTATAAGTTATTATTAAACCTGTTTATCTGTAACTATAAATTTATAGCTGGATTAATCACTATTGAGTGAATTGTATGTCTGTGTGACGTATAATGGAAATATAGCCTACAGTATCCGACAGCCTTCCGTGACCACGCTGTAGTTCTATGATTCGTTCGCAAAGTCGAGCATTTGACAGCCTGCATTACTCACTTTTAATCCATGCCTCTTTTTCTTGAGACGTAAACAAACAGACAAATTACCAACTTCCGCGACTTGCCAGTCCTAACGGGGAGCTAGTCTGGCTTGTTTACCTAAGTTTCTCTCGCGAGCTGATCTGTCAATCATCGGACATTGGACGTAGGACAAACACTTAACCCTTTGATCTTCAGATACGGGAGAAATCTCTGACGTCGATTAGCATTTCATCTCGAGACGCGAGCAATTTTGAAAGAAACCCCGTTATCGTAACGAGGGCCTTTGATGTTGGTCAACCAGCGCTCGACGAGAGAAACGGTGACCGGCTCAGTGGACGTTTCATCTGGGCCACAGTTTCTGAATTCTTATAGTTCGCACGTTAATGCGAAACTAACACCATTAGGGATCAGAAAGCCAATGAATATATATAAACAGTGGTTCCTTAAACTCACTAATCAGTTGTCGCTCAGAATTTTGGATAATCTAAGCACTTTATTCTAGAACCATTGTGGGAGTGTGTTAATAGCACTTCGTGGGGATTGTTTCATTTCTGATTTGTGGTAATAGAAATTAGCATTTACGTGATTTAATGTATTAAGTTTACCATTATAATTCACTGTGATTTCTAGCGTTACAACTTGTGAAATAAATAACGTGTAGCTAATTTTCTTTGCCAGAGGTGCAGTTAGAATGTAATTTCCATCACCCGCTTCTCACACCAGAAGATACGGTTTAGTTGACTGATTAAGTGTTAAGCGCGACTATAGTGACCGAATAGGATTCACGTTTATTTCATTTTGTGTTTTATAGTAAGTGACTATTGTTTATACCTTATGACTAAACTAACAGGCGCCGACAATAAAATAACTATTAACGACAGACGATATTTGTAAGTGCACGTAGGGGTAATTAAACAATAGTTGACAGTGTGAGCTGATCGTTAACGCGCGCGCAGAGGGGCGGGAAGGTGCATACCTTGGTCCGTACCTGAAAGTGCAGCGCGGACGAAAAGCTGACCGTATAGTTGTAAATAAAGTCACCGTGTGCCTTTTAACTTTAAGCAGGACTGCCGGAGTGGGAAAGAGATCGCCTTGTCCCCGTCCGTGTACATATAAAATAGTTGCATTTCTTTTTCATAATGTCTTGTTCATTTCTCGCAGACCTGACAGAGCGACCAGCGGTTTTTCTTTATTATTGTGACAGAGTTATGTAAATATATTACATGTATCCTCACGTTTTGCTCCCACCTTTGCTTTCTTATTAGTATGCACGTTTGGTTAAACGCAGACCCCCTACACTTCAATATCTGTCTAACTCATAATTTAGCTACGCCTATTTTCGTTTCTCTGTGTCTTACAGGCACTAGGAATGTTTACAAACAGACCTATTAGCTAGTCCAGAGCCGTTAACTGAATTATCACGGGAACGATTGGGCAATCGTTAAAATAGTGACAGATCAGAGAACGGTCGTATATTTGTAGAATCAAGGGCGGTAAGTCAAAAGACGGACCTTTGACGGTTGCATTTCCTCAAGGGGAGATAACCACAGTTCGTGATCCTAGGGCCCGTAATTCGCTACAGTATGAGCCGAGATCAAAAGACGGTTTGCTCGTTGGCCCACGTCTCTGCGTCGGCAGAGGCGTGAAATAAAGCTTTGATTCAGGAGTCGACCGCAGATTTTCCCAAAATCTGGGTGAAGGCGCTATATCTCGCAAGAGAGAGCGAATTTCTACATATTTCATATATTATATATCCCAGCTTTTAAAATCATTTATCTAGTAGCCTCAGAATTTTCGGAACATCTAGCTTCAAACCCTAGTCCATTGTTAAAGTGGATTTCTTAGTATTTCGATTGGAAATAGTTTCTTTTTATGTGTTGCAGTAACTATACTTACTAGCATTTTGAGTGATTTAATTGTTAAAGTTCGGTCATTATATTTCACTAGGATTTACTGTGTTAATTGGCTAGCAGATTAAAATATATATTTATCTCCAATCCATTATGTGTAATTTTTGTAAATGACTAGAATTTATTTCACGGGTTAATAAGAACGATAAGATAAGCTTTACACTTGTGGTATCTAATCAAATCTAATAACCGAGTGGATAATAAATTATACCGTTACGCGGGTTTGGATAGAATAGTATATTGAGGTTAAATGTTTTGTATTTTCTTCCTAAAATCCATTACGGGTCACAAACCAAAACCTACCAGCGGCCTGAATCTGAGAGCACGGGTCTAAGTCCAACAGTACCAAAAAACATTCTTACATAAATATCGCGTCTTCGAGGTTGACCTGTTTGGCCCTCTTGTTTCACCCAGAAAGAGAGAAAGAGTACCAACAAAAGACTATAAGAATAATTGTAACTGGACCTATAGCTATCCAGATTATTTTTCCATTTTCATGTACATTCAGCAAGCTGTAGCGAAATTATCAAAAAAATTAACATTTCCCAACTACCGACCACTGTGTTGTGGCGAGGATTTTTATCCCAAGAGATTTACATACCTGACATTCTCTTTAAGTATTGGAATTACAAGCTACTGACACTGTGATCACTAGATCTCGTAATTATTTTCCTACCTGGACAAATTGATGTGACACAAACAGATCCAATTAACAGTAACGAAGTAAGCGTTCCCCAAATAACAGGATTAATCAAACTTTGAGGAGCTGGGGCTTATTTTGCCAAAACACAACCCAACACTGGATTTGCTGTTTGTACCATGGAGATATGTTCCAGATGTTGTTAATCAACAATTAGGTAAGCGTGACTGAAAGTGGCCACTGTTTGTCTGAAGCGAGAGAAAGAAGGAATGAATAATTCTTCTATTGTATAATCATTGTACTCACTTTGTTGTGCCTTTCTTTTTGTTTGCTAATACTGTTATTTTTCTGAATAGATTAATTAGGAACTCTGTTCTTTACAGTATAGTCAAATTCTATACCATAGCGCAAATCTTTTGACCTTTTGGGGGTTATTTAACTTCTTCTTGTGGGATTTTGTCTCAACAGAGGGGATTGCACTTATGGGGTTTATTTCTTTATGATTTCTGTAACCTATGATTTTTTTTCTATTTGATACTGAATGTTGTGAAGTTTTCCTTTATGATAAATAAACTTAACATAAAACTTAATTACCTGTGTTGGTCAGCTCGACCCAATATCCGTACTCCATTACTATAGTTTCACGTTTGTGCGTCAAGTTGTCGTCACTTATCTGTGTGTGCGTATGTGAGTGGTTATAGCGTATATGTTAATATATACAGAAAGGTAAACTGTCTGGTAAACAAATTTCAGTCGTAAGATAGGCTGGACTAGAGTATCTTCTCAATCCAGGGACAGACTCTACCTTTTCACCATTCACTCGTGAAATCTATTTCTTTACCTTATCTCTCACTGAGTTACCACCTTTTTCCAGTTCTATTCAGACGGGACCTATCTATCTTAAATACCTATCAAAAAATCTACGACAATTATTGTCTCCAGTTACTGATTGAATTTATGTTGTCTTCTTCGTGGCTTACGAGTCCCTAAGTTCAGTTGTGAACAGGACCAGCTAAAAGAAAATAAATTAATTTAACTATTAAGTTTAACTGGACTATCAATACCCATATATTTTTTCCAATTTATCAGCCCACGGAAGTGGTATATGAAATAATATCAATATCTGACTTTTGACAGTCGTAGCACCGGATTTATCCAGAAAGTTGTGCTGTTTCAAAATCGGCACTCACCACAGAGCCAGCCGATAGGATTTACCAATCAATCAATTACCATCACCAGTAACATTTCTTTTAGCAACTAACTATGTCCAAATACTAGTTTTTTTTCATTCTTTGCTGTGAACACAAGATCTCGATTTTTTTTTCTACATTTAACTATTCGAGGTGACATTATTGATCCAGGAGTACACCACCAAACTTGGCGTCCACCTTATAAAGTTATCGACAAGGCTGGACTGGGGCCAAATTTGGCACTGAACACTGACATTATCAATATCGATAAACATATTCAAGATAACTGTATATCCCAGGAAATTTCACCCAGATTAGGTAAGGAGCGAGAGCGTGGCCACGTATGACAGAGAGAGGGAGATTGAATATTTTCTTGTTACGGTAGCTTGTACCAAACTGGTTATTTTGCTTTTTTAAAATTCTTTACTTCACGGAGTAGCACTTATTAGGAACTTTGTTTTCTCTACTGTCTATACTGTAACCTAGTGCTAAACTTTTTAACCTTTGGGGTTATTAACTTGTTGGGTTCTTATCTTCTCAACGATGGGAGGGCACAGGTATTCTGTTATTTTTTTCTATATATGTAATTCTGATGTATTAGATTTCTCTATAGATATTCGATGTTGTAAAGTTTAAATGATAATAAACAACAAAAGAACTAAACTTTGTGTGTTGGTCAGACCCATACCCAAATTAACCATAGTTTGTTTCACGTTTGTGTGTCTTGTTGTCACCTAGCTGTGTGTGAGTGTTTAGTGTAACTTATATTTCCAGATATAGGGAGGTGCAAGATTGTCTTATACTAAATTATAGTCGTATAGATAGGCTGGACTAGAGAAACTACTCAGTCCAGAGACAGATCTTCTCCTTAAACTATCCACTCGTGAAAATCTATTTTCTTACACCTTTACTTCTCACGTATTATCACCATCCCCTATACTCAGGCGGGACCTTACATAACTTTAAAACCTATCTAAGCACGACAGTCTACACCTGTATGACTCATTGTCACATAACGGTTTGTGCATGTATTTTTGTGCTCTCTCACACCTTCAGCCCCTCCGGCAGTATCATCTCTTTTTTCTCATTTTCCTCACCGATCATCTTATTATTTGGATTATTTGGCATATTGTACACCCTACATTCTTTATGTGACCACTCTCAGACTGTTTACGTTACGCCTGGACTTGTGATAATACCACGTTTATTGAACTGGTCAGCGAGTGATATTCTTATCATGAAAAGCCGACTAACCACCTGTTGATACAGACGGCAAACGTGAAGAGAGATAGCGACTTTGGCGTAACTCATTTCCGGGGCCAGCGACAATCAGGCAATTAACACCTGGGTTGCGATCCGTATATCTGAGGAAACCATATTGTTTGTCTGAGCGGCCGGCGATCCTTTTGTTTGACTGTCTGGAGACCCCTTTTGTTTGACTGTCTGGAGACCGCAAAATCACAGACGATAATGAGATAATCGTTTCACGGGTCCATCCCTGTGACATGATTGTCCCAGATAATTTGTCTGGCGAGTCAATTTTTGAAGGTAGCATCTGGACATCAAATAAGTTCCCAGATTTGTTGTGAGTTGGCGGAAATATTACCGCATGATTTGAAAGAGGTCACGCGTTGGAATATTAAATGTAATATTTTAAACTCACGGGGGCGATTATGAATTTAAACACCCTTACCCACCTACTGCAAAAGAGCTTACGATTGGATTGAAGTGAGAGCCGGAATAAGCATTGAATTTCATTGGAAATTTCGGCGGAAGTACCATCTGTGTTTTGAACTGAGAATGAGAGATATAATCTAGCGAAATCAGAGACACAAAACACAGACAGCTTCGCAACTTCAAACGAGCAACTCCCAAAAGCCAGAGAGAAAGAAGGATAGGACCTAGGATCCCATACTTATAAGTGACAGATCGAAGTATTTGGGAAACTTAAAACCTTAAAAAGTAAGCCCGCCTTTATAAATACAAAGTTCTGAAAAACTTAAGGGACCAGGACTTTAAATATTACGACTAGATACCTTAGAAATTAGATCACCCGTCGTAAGAGAAACTTTCCCAGACCAAGTGTTCCGCAGATTCACCCGTCATAAAATGGATTCAAAATTTCCAGACCAAGTGATTCGAGAGCATATAACCTAAATTGCTTTAAAACTGCTGAAAGACTTTTCCTGCTACAGAAGTGCGTAAGAAAGTGTTATTATTATTATTATTTCATTTTCCACCAAGAATGTACGGATATAAGCGACAATGTGTTTATGTAATTTTTGTATCGACGATTGAAGACACATTCAAAAATACAGATTACTTGTAGACGTTTTGACCGCATAGGTGAGTGTCGGTATACAGAACTTATTTATTTATTGTTTTGTTTATATTATTTTTTATTTTTTATTATTATTTTTCTTCAGTCAATATCTTGTTTATTTTTAAAAAAAAAACCTACTTATTTTTAATTATGATTGCATAATGTAAATGAATGCTGTTATGTTAACTTTATAATGTTGCATGCCTTTAAGTTAATGCTTAAAGTAACATGTGGGAATAAAAGGATATAGTATGCAAGATTAATGAGAGTGAAAGGGTAGAATGTTATACAGACCTGCATGCCCAATTCTTAACCCTTAGAAAATAAAGTTCGTTCATTCGTTCGTGTCCATTCTAAACTGTGCGAGGAGATTGTGTATTCCCAAATCGTTGTGTTAGTGGAACGAAGCTAGATGTAAGTGAAAAGCAGGTAATCCACACCAACCGGCTACATCAGACAAGCTGCGTGAAGAAGTGCCCTCACCACAGAAGAACTGCCGAAAAACGGCTGTAGGGACCCGTTATATCAGTTAAGTGCTTATAAAAAGGCACCAGCAACCGGACATAATTTTCTGCCCTATATCCTCACCCTAAATCTCAGTGAAGAGAAAATTCGATTCCAATATAAAACTGATCAGCATTGTATTTATTTTAAACTGTTAATACTGAATGATTATTAAATTTGTTACCTGTTGTTTTAAAACGAAACAATAGTTGTTCATCCAGTTATTACATGTATGAAAGCAAACGTATGAGCCAGAATATTTAATATACATCCAGACATATATTTACCTCTAAACAGAGCTATACCATTATAAGAGGAAATTCGCTGAATTAACTCAGCTGGGGATCTTGAACGGACTAAAAACCATCGCTTAAATCCTTCACAAAAGGCGACGGACAGATATAAGTTAACAAATGTTCAGCGCTAAGCAGGATTGTTCTTGACTTCTGAATTATCTTGTGAATGCTCCCTCAAGGTAGAAGCGTCATTACTCTTCTATCTACATCTCTGCCAAGAGTAATCTTGTGCGAAGGTAGACAACTTTGACGACCCATTTAGATACTCTTGAGTTTTGGCCACTGTTGGACCACTACTGCAAAGCAGGGGAGGCAATCCGTGACATTCATATCGTTTTAAATACATAACCATACAGAGCTATTAGATTAATAGTTGCTAAATCACCTTCAGCAGGGGGCTCAGAAAATATGAGACAATATTTCCTCTCAGAAGGGGAGGGAAAATAATAAGTTCACAACAGCTTAGATGATCCCAGTTGTTATGCTTGCTTTTCTTTGAAATCCTGTGAGGCTCCCTAACGTAGAAGCATCATTTTTCTTTGTATATCTCTGCCAAGAGTAATCTTGGGCGAAGGTTGATACATATGAAGACCCTCATTTTTATTCTCAACGTTTAGCCATTGTTGGACCACTATTA
The DNA here is from genome assembly GCA_024509875.1 of Oreohelix idahoensis. Taxonomy (NCBI): domain Eukaryota; kingdom Metazoa; phylum Mollusca; class Gastropoda; order Stylommatophora; family Oreohelicidae; genus Oreohelix; species Oreohelix idahoensis. The sequence continues at coordinate 361,220 of JAMPIV010007115.1, forward strand.
CAGAGAAGGGCAGACAATACCAACACTCAAGAACTACACGGGGCTAAAATCACAATACACTGCAAGTAGTAGCACCTGAAGTCATTAATGACTATGGGAATGTGCCCCTGAGGTGATAAACCTCAGCTGCTGTTTTTTTTTTTTATGGTGTTCCGTTCGGTGTGTACTTTTCTCTTCGGCTTGTTGTGTGAAGTTTTTTTCGCCCAATCTGAGGTAGCGCCGTAAGAACATTGCCACTTGGTGCGATCGGCAGCTTCATCCTTCCAGGTTGCTGGATTTATGTCCAGTGCCTTCATGTCTCTGTTGCACACATCTCTGTCGCCCCTCTGTTCATTTGTCATCTGCCAGTTGTCCGTAGCAAATATCTTCGGGGATGCCACCATCTTCCAAGCCTAGCGCAGTATGGGCTGTCTAAGCAGTTTATATACGCTTTGAAGGCCAGCATGTGACAGCACTTCGACATCTGTCACTTTGTCCTTCCATGAAATACTAAGCACGTGGCGTGGACACCGTAGACGGAAGGTACTGAGCTTTCTTTCTTGCTTAGCATAGGTTGCTCATGTCTCGCTGCCAAATAGACGCGATGCTAGTGACACAGACATTATATAACACAGCTCTTGTCTTAATTGTGAGTTTTAAGCTTCCCGAAACACGCGTTGTGAGGCAGGAAAAGAGGACTGAAGCTTTTGTCGATGCGGTTGTCAATTTCTATGTTCAGAAAGAGTTTGTCATTGATGGTAGACCCCAGGTATGTGAAGTGATGCACCACTGCCATTTCGTATATATTGACAGCAATATTTGTTTTCTTTAGACTTGTTGTGAGGCTAAAGTCCTCGCGTGCTTGAGAGAAGCGATTCATCAAGCGCTGGAGCTCCTCTTGACTTCGAGTGACGATTGCAGCGTCATTTGCGAACAACAAGCCTTTTTGATTTTCGTTTTTGTCTTCACCTAGTGTGAAGGAATATTCCTTCGGTTGCCACAATACATCACAATATACGGACCGTGAGCAGGATCATATACACATTTCGTCCAGTCGCAGTGACAATATCCTTTCTGCATAATTAACATGCAGATTTCTTACAAACGACCTTTTCACAAAATCTGCAACATAATAAAATATTTTCTCGATATATTTTTACATTAACCCGACAGAAAATTCCTATACACGGCTTGTTCATTCATTCATTGCATCATTAGCGAAGGCGTTCTGCAATCATTTCGATGAAATGCAGACAAAACTTGCGAGACAACCCGAAGCGTAGAAAACTAAACTGTTCAAGAGTCATCAAAAAGAAACCATTCCGCCAAAAACATGTTGCATTAACATTTTTCTGACCCAGCGGAGCCATCAGGCAGAAATACGCTAATTTTCAGACATTCGGAACAATTCAAATTAGCCAGCATATCCAATCGTTAGCTTTAATCACGTGGCACTGTCCTCCCAAGGTTAGGCACTAATTCATATTTTGCAGCAATACGTGAATAAGTTACAAAGTCAGTGAACGTTTCATTGCTTTTCACAGATAATCGGATGTATAATTTCCACATTAGATACTGACGTCAAAAGCGAGACCCACATTATCACACATGATAATACCAATAGTTTTTGAATTCTAATACTAATGAGACATACAAGTCAAGTACAAAGGTCAGGGAGCCGCGGTGGCGCAGTGGTTAGTGCACTGGCTTTCTAGCTCGATGGTCCATGGTTCGATCCCCAGTTGAGGTGGGATTTTTTCAGACCGCAAATGACTTCGGGGTCGACCAAGCCTCATGAATTGGGTACGAGAGCAACTCTGGGAAGGTTAAGGCGGCCGGCGTGATGCTGACCATATCACCCCTAGTGGGCCGATGGTCAAGAAAATATGGGCCTAATACCATATTCCCAATATGCCTCAATGGGTGTGTAACGGGATTCTTTACCTTACAAAGGTCAGGAACTCGCTAATACGAGGCGGAAATGTGGCTGCCAGTGTTGCCACCCTGAATTTTTGAGAAAAAAAAACGTAGATGGTACCTTAAAAACACCTAGATATTGAATTATGTGCTACTTCGGGGCGACTTGAACTTTATGCGGTTTTTGTGTGTGTGGCTACTTTGGGTTATTTATGGACAACTTTAGGCGAAAAACTGACAACCGAAAAATGATCTAGGTGGCGTTCTTCAATAAATGAAGGGAAATGACACATACACGGTGTCGTGAGAAATTCTAATCCACATATATAAATTATCAGGTAAATGTAAAGCCTAACACATAAATTCAATAAAAGGAAAGAGAAATGGTAAAAGCACAGTGCTGTCACAATGGCGTACCAAAAATCCCCCTTTTTTTCTACTTCGTCTGCAAATTGTAACGTTTCCACGTTGATAGTAAAGCCTATAGCAGCATACACGCGTTTCCACAAAACAATAAAACGTGTACTGCATTTCTAAGAAAACCTTGAGATACGCAAGCTGATTAATGACCTAGATTAATACTAGCATTAATTTCATTTTTATACACTGCGTAATGAAAAGACAGATGGAATTAGGATAGAGAGAGTGAGGGCTGAAAGCAGGAACGCCGGCAACACTAACACGCGTCTCGCGATATACAATTAATGCCATCACGCGCGAAAGGCCAGAAGCACTAACTTTTTTTCAAATAGACCGTGATAAAAAAAACACTACCCATACGAGAGTTAGGTTTAAAAACCTGTAAAACGCTTATTAGGAAACATGACATTATACTGTTTTATGTCTGAAAGCCTGACAGTACCCAGACACCACATCGTATCGAAGTGAACGGGAGGTAGAAGAAAATGCATATTTTGAACGCAGCCACTTGGCTCCATTAAATTTATATATTTGGGTTCCTTAGGACTTGCTGACAAAGAATATGTTAAGTGTTACGCAAACAGTCTAGGAATTAACAAATTATAGCCAAAAGAAAATAGTGAGGGTGTCAGACAACACCAAATCAGAATCGCACAGTGGCATGTTTTGAAACCACCATTTTACGGGAAATAGGCCAACAAGTTAAATCCTATTTGATTGGATAGAATTAAATGTAAGGCGAAACACGATTAGTCGGACTACAAATACTAATTCGTTGTTGTTAGGGAAACGGTAGTAAGGGTACTTTTTTTGAAAATCTGTGAAAACATGGCCCGATTGGTTAGACCCGCCAATATAGTCAATTAGGAGCGTCAGTTCAGTGCCACATTTTTCAAATAAACTTACTAAAGAAACAGTGCGTTGAGAGCCAGTGCATATTGTTCTAAATAAAAGCCTGGGACATAGGCAGATCGAAATTGTTCCATATTCATCGCCAGTCAACGTATTTGTGTATTATTTCCATGAATTGTGGTAAGCTTGACACATTTGATATCTTTTTTATGAAAATTGAATGTGAATTGATAATTTGTGTCTGTATATATGTGTGTGGTTCAGTAGCAAACATGAGGCAAAGCCTAGATATTGCTCCAACCTGAACAGAACGTGTCGGAGAAAAGTAAAAACTGCATGGAATTGCCAAACAGTACTGTGACACCTATCTTATTGAATAGAAAGAAATAATGCTGGAATTGCAGAGGCGTTGTAACCATTAGGGAGGAGAATACTGGTGTAAATTGTTTCAGATGAAGCTAGCAGTTGGCCTACCGCTCTGAACTCAGTGTTTGTTATGTGTTGTGCTCAGTGTGGAAATAGATTATAAATTAGTTCTGAAGTAGGAGGTACAACCTTCTTGTTTCAGGGACCGTGGTCCTAAAGTTATTGAGCAGCACCTGGTCTGAGTTTTGCTGAATCCAGAGGCTGACAGCATACTCCTTGGTCCAGATAGCGACCAGTGAGGTGTCTCCAGAACGCAGTGAAGCAATCAAGCAGAGGAGACCTTTTCCTGCCGCCATCACGAAAGATAAGCTTCTGTGGCCAGAGCAGCTCAATCATATGTCCCCCTCTAAAACTGACATTATAGTAAACACAGAGGGACAATAGATTGTTTCAATTGACAGGAACTGTGAACTTTTCCCAATACTAATAATAGCCCCTTCAGTCATAACTGACTATGGGAATGCGCCCCTGAGGTGACAGCCCTCAACTGCTTATTTTCCTGGTGCTCCTTTCGACGTTTTCTCCTCACCTCTGCTTCTTGTGTGAGCCTCTCTTCGCCCAATCTGAGGTGGCGCCGTAAATAGCATCGCCACTTAGTGCGATCGGCAGCTTCATCCTCCCATGTTGCTGGATCCATGTCCAGTGCCCTCATATCTCTCTTGCACACATCTTTGAACCTCAGCTGTGGTCGCCCAACTGTTCTCTTGCCATCTACTAATTGTCCGTAGAAGATATCTTTTGGGATGCGACCATCTTCCATGCGGCGAACATGGCCAAGCCAGCGAAGTCTGCAATGTCTAAGAAGCGTATACATACTTTGAAGGCCAGCACGTGACAACACCTCGACATTTGTCACTTTATCTTTCCACGAGATGCCGAGGATGCGGCGCAGACACCGCAAATGGAAGGTATTGAGCCTTCTTTCTTGCTTAGCATAGGTCGTCCAGGTCTCGCTGCCATATAGGAGTGTGCTGGTGACGCAGGCATTATATACCGCAGCTTTGGTCTTCATTGTGAGTTTAGAGTTTCCCCAAACACGCGATGTGAGGCGGGCAAAGGTAGCTGCAGCTTTGCCAATGCGGCTGTCGATTTCTGTATCCAGTGAGAGTTTGTCATTGATGGTAGACCCTAGGTATGTGAAGTGGTGCACCACTGCCAATTCATAGTTATCGATAGTGATACCTGGTGCAGCACCCACATCCTGACTCAGCACATTTGTTTTCTTTAGACTTATTGTGAGGCCAACGTCCTTGCATGCTTTAGTGAAGCGATTCATCAAGCTCTGAAGCTCCTGTTGGCTTTGAGTGACGACTGCAGCATCATCAGCGAACAACAAGTCTCTTATAGTGACCCTTCTGATTTTTGTTTTTGCCTTCAGCCTTGAAAGATTAAACAGACGGCCATCTGACCTAGTGTGAAGGCATATTCCTTCAGTTGGATCTCTGAATGCATGTTTCAAGAGTAAGGCAAAGAAGATTCCGAAGAGGGTCGGAGCCAGAACACAGCCTTGTTTAACGCCACTTCGTATATCAAAGGGCTGTGACGTGCTTCCAGCATATTGGACTGTTCCCTTCATGCCGTCATGGAATGACTTTATCATTTCCAGCATTTTAGAAGGGCAGCCTATTTTCAGGAGGATTTTAAAGAGTCCATCCCTACTAACCAGGTCGAATGCTTTTGTGAGGTCTATAAAGGCAATATATAATGGTCTTTTCTGCTCTCTTGATTTTTCCTGAAGCTGGCGGAGAGAGAAGATCATGTCTGTTGTTGATCTGCCAGCTCGGAATCCACACTGTGACTCTGGATATATGCGCTCAGCTAACTTGTGTAGTCGCATTAAGATGACTTTGGCAAAAACCTTACCAACAATACTAAGAAGAGAGATGCCTCTGTAGTTATTGCAATCACTTCTGTCTCCTTTATTTTTATACAGTGTTACAATCTTGGCATCTCGCATGTCTTGAGGAATAGTTGTCTCTTCCCAGCACTGGCACAGCATCCTATGCAGGGGATGTAATAGCGTGCTCTTACAGCATTTGATTAAATCAGGAGGAATCCCATCACTGCCTGGTGCTTTGCCAGAGGCCAAGCTATCAATGGCCTTGCTGAGTTCCTCTAATGTTGGTTCGGCATCCAGCTCCTCCATAGTTGGCAGACTGTTGACACCATCAAGGGCTGCAGGCATAACGGTATTGTCTCTAGCGTAAAGCTCAGAGTAGTGCTCGACCCACCTCTCCATCTGCTTACCCTTATCGGTTAGCTTCTCTCCGCTGATGGTTTTTAGCGGTGCCGTCTTACTTTTATGGGGGCCAAGTGCTTTCTTTATACCGTCATACATTTGTCTAATGTTGCCTGTTTGCGCTGCGATCTGGATGCTCTCACTGAGCTGGAGCCAGTAGTCATTTGCACAGCGTCGAGCAGTTTGTTGAACTTTGCTTCTCGTAGCCCTCAGGATCTGTAGGGTTCTGGCACTCGGTGAACGTTTGTATTCATTCATAGCACTGCGCTTAGCTTCAATGACAGGTGCCATCACATCTGATGAAGCATCAAACCAGTCATTTGACTTTGCTGTTTTCTTACCAAAGGTGGCAAGTGCAGTACTTTGAATGGTGTTCCGTAGATGCTCCCAGTTCTCTGTAATAGTATCACCATGCTGAGGGCTACTGAGCACTTTCTCGAAGGTCGCAGTGAATTGAGCGATCATGAAAGGGTCTGACATCTTGCTGGTATCAATGCGTGGTTTCCCTTCATGTCTGACACGATAGAGTTTTCTTGGTTGTGCTCTGATTTTGCAGCAAACCAAGGAGTGATCTGTATCACAGTCTGCACTATGGTACGAGCGCGTTGAGAGCACAGACCTGAGGAGTGGCCTTCTGACGAGAATCAGGTCAAGTTGGTGCCAGTGCTTGGATCGTGGGTGTCTCCATGACACCTTATGCTGGGGTTTTGTCTGAAAGTAGGTGTTGGTCACGCAGAGGTCATTATGGACGCACAACTCTAAGAGCCGTTGTCCATTTTCATTCATCTTGCCAATACCAAACCTGCCCAGACATGAAGGCCATGAAACATTATCGGCACCCACTCTAGCGTTAAAGTCACCAAGGAGAACAAGCTGTTCTTGCCTAGGTATGCTTTTGATAATTGCTGTTAGATTCTCGTAGAACTCATCTTTAGCTTCTGAGGCAGAGTACAGAGTAGGAGCATACACACTGACAAGGGTGATGGGACCTGTGCTAGTTTGCAGGCGGAGCGTTAACAGGCGTTCTGATCCATTCTCGCCTGGTTCAACCATTTTAGTTAGCGATTTTTTTGACCGCAAAACCTACTCCGTGTTCTCTAGCTTTATTAAGATCTTTCCCTTGCCAATAAAATGTGTAGTCCTTCTCGCTCACCGTTCCAGAGCCCGCCAGGCGCGTTTCCTGAAGTGCAGCTATATCCACCTGAAGTCGTTTAAGCTCATCATTAATTATGGCTGTCTTCCGTACATCGTTTACATCCTGTAGGTTTTCGGATAGTCCAGTCAACATAGTCCGGACGTTCCAGCATCCCAATATGAGAATTTGCTTATTTCTATTTTTTCGATAATTGCTTGGTGCAAAATTTTCTGTCCACAGTTCGGGTTTGACCCTAATCCCCATGCACCCAATGGGGAAAGCAGACAGTGGCGGGACAACACCTTATTGACTGGGGGCTGCCCAGCTTGAAGCGGGCGGTAGCTGTCCAGTGAGATCCTAGAACCTCTCCCACTGTCGGAAGTAGCCCCTGGCGCCATGCCCTACGCCAATTGGGCAAAATGCTTATAACCGGTAACTGCTACTTCCCGTATTTTGCCGACACCTATAGGGTGAAGCTGGAGTGTCCTCTCCAGGGCGCGAGCTTGGGCACAGTTATATGGAGATCAAGCTGTTGCCCATGCAGCATGTTCCCCCTCTCCACACAGCCGGTAGATCCAAAGGAACGGCAGTAGCCGATACAGTTTGGTACCAGCCATGTCGCAGGAGTTGCCAGAATAATGTCGAATCGACATTAGACTGCCTTAGGGACTCCGACTCCGGATTTATCCTCAGGGTTTACTCCCGAAGCCAATTCCATAAATGGATATTCCCGCAAGGCAGCGGTGGTTTGAATTCAGAGTTCCTTCTCTTAGATAAGCTACCAACCAAGGATCACGAGCCCTATCTGCCCGAAGCTGCTGGTTTTAAGGCGCCAGTCGCTCGCCTTTGCCCCTTCTCCCGTCAGTGGAAACAGTTCCGCCGGGCTCAAATTGAGCCACATGTGAAGGCCGGGAGCTAGACTTGGTTGTCAGAGGCTGTTTGAGGCGCGTGCCATAGAAGTATTTTATCTGCAGTGAGAGCTTATCCTCACTACAACTCCCGGCAATAACAACCTTTGGAACTCTTCCCAATACTATTTCCACGATAATCAAACACTTGAAGTCATGATGACAAATAACAACATAGCTTGAAAAACAAAACCAGTATTACCTCATAGTACTACTTCACAAGGTACACACATAGGATAATACTAATAAAATATGTCACTACAGGGTTCATATTCATAAATTATGTACATATAAATTATGATTACATTTGATTGTGATTCCTGGTTCACTGTGTAGTTGAATCAGGATATCTATTATTGAAAGGAATTAATACATATATATTTGAAACTTTACACTTGACTCATTTAAGATAGTCTTATAGAGTGTTAAATGTGTGTGAGTGTCACAGTGTTGTAAAGTGTTGTGGAATAAATTAAATTGTTTATCTGTCTGTTGTTGTTATGACTTACACTTCATCATTTACATAACCCTAGACATTCAGCGTAGTCATCACAATATTCCAGAATAATTCTGACTGAGGTATAAATGTGGTAGCAAGTAAGGTTACCTGTAAAACACTACACCTATTAGATACAGATACCTTCACAGCTGATCTCAGTCAGTACACTAAGTCCCCTATAACTATTTATATCATCCCACTTTACCACACACGGGACCAACAAAAAAAAAAAACAGATCTAGGTGAATCCACCTAAGAGTGGCAACGCTGGAGGCTGCAAGAATATTTTTGAGCACGAAGTGAAAATATTGTTTGCCTGGTAAGCCTTTACCTTCAAAGAAGAAAAACACTACAGTGTACGACAATTTAACTCAGGAATATGTTTTGAGGTGTGCGTATTTAATTTGTAATGTATAATTATTTTCAAATTTGTGTCCGCTCACTTTCTAACCCCCTCAAGCTGATCACTGTTTTCTTTCAACATATTCAAGTTGACGTCTGACAGTGAACGAAGTAGAAGACTTTCTAACCCATGCACTCTTCGATAATTCAATCTCCACAATAGAAAGTCCAGCTCGGAAAAAAAAAAAAATTAGAGACAGAAAAACGGGAAACAATTCTTCCTCTCAGTAAATATTTAGGACCACTGGTCCACCGAATAGGATGAAAATCAAATATAAATCACACAATTTCTTTCGTAAAGTTGTGGAAATAAACATAGCCCGGGGAGTAAATGACAGTTTCTGATGTCGCTTTCACACAAAAATTATAAAAGTGGAAAGAAGTAGTGGAATTAGACAAGATAAAACACAGCAGACTTTTCACCTACCTCTTAACATTGAAACATGAAATGCAAGGATGAAACATACAGTAATCCAAATCACGATATCACGCAGATGATCAATCTACATAAAGGCGATGTGGAAATTGGACTAGTATGTGGGAAATAGGCTAGGTCAGGGTTTCTCAACCATTTTTTTTTTTTTTTGCTCATGGACCCTCATCCTGAGACTCATTTACTCTGTGACCCCCCCTCATAGTGACTGTTAGATATAAAAAAGGTACTTTACCATTTTACTGTGGCCCCCATAGAAATATGGCATGTCCCATGTTGGGAACCACTGGGCTAGGTCATTTCAACGAAGTAACTTAAGTTTCTTCACCAGAGACATTGTTCATTCGTTATTAACAGAAGAGAGGCAAGGACAGAATGACTGGAAGGATGAGATATTGAACGGAGGAATTAATGAATAGTAGTGAATGAGTGACGAAGATGAAACACTGAATAGACACAACAGAAGTTTAGATACACTACAGATAAAAGATACTAATGTATGTAACAGCTAATAACAGTATGAAGTTGAAAAAAAAAGGTAAAGGTAGTCCATAGGAGATATTTCCGAAGGGGAGTGAAGTATTAGAGACTGCACTATACTAGATCCATCACTGGGTTATCTTTAACACTGTCTATGCTACTTCCTCTCGGATGTCTCATCGTTCTGCAGCCAGAACTCCTATCTGTTGCAGCTGAATGTTTGTGCTAGTAGTTGATAAAGCTGAATTCTCACCAGCTTGCCACAGCTGAACCATAACTATCACCGTCCTATAACTATTTTGCCGTCCACTCTTGTTGTGAAGCGTCGTGGGGCGATGACATTTTCGTTTTTGAGCCATTACACTGGCTGATGTAGGCCTGTGTTATCGTAGGATTTCTGTAACATTGTCTATGCATCTGCTTTGTGGTCTTCCTCGCGCCCTAAAAGCAGATCTTCTACTGCTGTATACGTGTTGTGGTAACTGATTGGGTTCTTTTATTTCCACGAGATTTCCAAACCACTTTATTTTCTGTATCCCTTTATATTCTGTACATGATTTTTTTTCCAACAAATTTTTCTGATGTCATAATTTCTCACTCTGTCTCTCCTGGTAACATTAATGGCTCTGCTCAAGCAGTTTTACTCCTGGCACATTCTACCACGCTGGACATGTCTGCGCGGGTAAGGGTCAGACTAAAGCGAACGAACGAACAAACGAACTTTATTTTCGAAGGGTAAAGAATTGGGCGCGCAGGCCCGTCTAACATTCTGCCCTTCCACTCAAGCTGACACCCTGAGGTATCTGAGGAAGGTGGTTGAAGTAACAAGAGACATGGCCCGCAACCAGACGATAAGTCAGGGCCTAAAAACTCAACCCTTGCAGACTCAAGTACAACAGTCCCAACTAAGATGATTTAGCCATGTCTGCAGTATGGGAGATGATCGGCTACCATGACAAGTATGGGAAACTAAGAGCCTGGGATCCAGACCTCCAGGACTACCCAGAGTCCGCTGGGAGGAATACATTATACAATCTCTGAAGGACTGAGGACTAGAATGGAACCAGGTCAGGAGGTAGCCGATATGATAGTATGGCGCTCTTTCTTCCAAATCTCTACACCACACGGTAGAAGAGGAAGGACAAAGTAAGTAAGTAATAAGTATACTGTTCAAAAAAAGAAACGCATAGCTACTGAAGGCACACACATAGCCATAATTTTGACATTCAATAACTTTTTTTAATTTAATGAGTTAATTATTCAAATTGCACACAAGAATACCTTAGGGTTCAACCAATCAATTGACAGTTGTTTTGCATCTGGGTCACGAGAGTTTTTTGGCGTACGGGCTTTCCCGTTAGTATGGTGTGTGGCCTCCTCTTGCATCGATCGGCGACTGGCATCTCCTGGGCATGGATGCGATCAGACGTCTGATGTGGGTCTGTGGGATGGCTGCCCACTCTTCCTGGCGTGCCTAGAACAGATCACGACGATTGGCTGGAGCAACGTCTCGGCGACAAACAAGTCTATGCAGCTCATCCCACAGGTGCTCAATCGGACTCATGTCTGGAGACAGGGATGGCCAGGGAAGGGTTAGAATATTGTTGGCAGTCAGGAACTGCGTGGTCAACCGATCACAATGTGGTCTGGCGTTGTCCTGTTGAAATACAGACCTTTGGGCAGCCAAAAGTGGAAGGACATGGGGTCGAAGAATTTCACTGACGTATCGTTGCGCATTCAAGCCTCCTTCAATGTGCAGCAATTGACTCCTTCCGTTGTAACTGATCATTCCCCACACCATTGCACCTCCACCACCGTGCGGCGGAGCTTCATCAACGCAATTTTGGGCAAAACGTTCATTTCGCCTACGGTAGACCCTACGCCGTCTATCATGACGATGCAACAAAAAGAAAGATTCGTCACTAAACCAGACACGTCTCCATTGATTGTCAGCTGTCCAGGAACGATGCTGGTTGGCCCAAAGAAGTCGATTTTGGCGATGGCGGCGCGTAAGGACAGGTCCTCGGTGAGGTCGTTGTGCCCAAAGTCCAGCGTCATGCAGTCTATTCCGGACAGTTTGATCAGACATATGACGTCCTGAAGGCAATGACTGGGCAGTTGAGGAAGCTGTTGTAAACCTGTCTCTGAGGTGACGAAGCCGAATAAAGCGATCCTCCGCTGCTGTTGTCACTCTGGGTCGTTCACTGCAGTCGGCCAATAAATTTATCGATAGAGACCCCATAAATGTCTGCTTGAAAATGAACGGAATTTTTTGTGTGTAGCGTTATCCTTTTATAGGGTTTCAGTTGCGTAGTCAGTGAATAGTGTTCACCCCAAATTTTGGTGCTTTCACGTGCGCGCAACACGAGCTGTGGTCAAAAATTGCGTCATAAACACTATTGACCACTGCGTTGTAACGATTACAAAAACGAACGCAATTCAGGTCAACACGTGCATTTGACACTGTAAAGAACATTTGAGGCTGGTTTTTATATACCCTAGCACCAAATTTTACTTACAAACTCATAAAAACGCGCCCTCGGATAGCTATGCGTTTCTTTTTTTGAACAGTATACATCCAAGAAAGAAAGATAGACTGAATAAGTATAGCCAGTAGTTGGGTCTAAACATCAATCTAAAGAAGACAGAAGACATGACACTCAATGTAAGCAATCCTGAGCCTACAACAATAAGGAACCAGAAGCCGGAACAGACAGACACACTTAATATCTAGGATGCATAGTAACGCCAGACGGCGGAACAAGCAAAGGCATCAACAATAGAATGAATGAAGCGAGAACAGCCTTTGCTAGTCTAAACAACAACTGGAAGTCTTACAAGTATAGCACAAACACCAAATTAAGATTATATGAGAGCTGTGGCCTTTCTGTGCTTCTATGTAGTGCGGAATGCTGGAGAGTTACAGAGAAGGAAATGTCGAAACTGTCCTCTTTCCACACAATCTGCCTTAGGAAAATTCTCCGAATCATTTGGCCGAATACCATCACCAGCCAAGAACTACTGTACTTACTCGGAGCAACCAAGAGGACATACACGCCATCAAAGCTGGCAGATGCTGGGATTGGATTGGCCACGTCCTCAGAAGAGACCCCGATGCGATCACAATAACATCCCTGAAGGAAAGCGAAAGAGAGGCCGACCAAAACAACTAGGCGGAGAACTGTGGAAGCGCAGGTGCAATGAACCACAGCAGGGGCACTGCGCGAAGAATGGCGCCGACCGAGCAAAGTGGAAGCAGTTTATTGCTGCCCTACAAGACGCTACCAGACTGACTGCTTTGACAGTTGGCGGCTAAGGATCAAAGAAGATGAAGAAGTGTCCTGGACAGGGACCATGTTTGACACTGACAGCAAGAAGTTGGTATGAATATACTATTTATCAATTGTCGTTTCCTTTCCATATTTGATACTTGGCTGTCTAGGTAGTGTGGTCACAGCCGGTGAATCACTGCATTGGCTTTTAGTGTGCTCTACGTTATTAAAGCATGGGTTTGTTTAAGTCAACTTATTGATCCCTGCGTTCTCTCACATGGCGATATTTCCAGCTTATCACATGCAATTCGACCGGTATTTTAACATTTTCCTCTCCTGTGAATTAGATGGTAACAATATTTGGCACTGCTATCAAACAGCGAGTCATCATTATTATCATATGTACCAGTGTAAAAGCCCGTCTGTGACGAAATGGACGACCTCTTCACGATCTTTGTTTCACTCCGGCAGTATCGGTATATTTGTGGTACTGAATTTTATTATTTGCTCTCAATTATTGCACTTTTCTTTCTTTCTTTCGTCGTTATTTTTCTGCTAAGTAGCAGATATTTGATTTTATCAAATCATTCGACTCTCCTCTCTGTGATGTCACCTGTTTGTTACCCGGTCATCCTGGCTTGCGGTGAGCAACTGAGATAAGATAGTCGCCGGCGTGTTTAGATTGAACCGCTGATAAGACGACTCATTTGGTAACCCAGATGGGCAGACACGGAGTTTTTGCGTACTCATACGACAGATAAAGAGATTACTGTCTGTGTGACACATGTGGGCAGACAAGTGTGACATAATTGCTTCCGGGCCGACTTGTTATGACATTACTTTCTAATAAAGTAATAAGTATTACTGCTTACCCATGTTGTCATGTGTGTCTACCGATCTGCCGGTGAGAGTGTATGTGTTACGGTAGATTAATTGGCATTGTCTGCTAGAGGTTAGCAGCATGCGATTTTAGGGGTTACAACGTTTAATGTAATGTAAAAGTATTATTAGCCTAGTGAACGCTGTGACGTTTCAGCGTTGGTAGTCACGCACGGTGACCAAGTAACGGGACCCTTTCTTGAATGACCGTCGAACGGAGAAGACGTGTCTTTATATTCTTACAGTGTCGGGCATGGAATGCCACACAGTTATATTGTATTTTATTATGGACATGGGTCAGTCCACTGTTATGATGAAGAAAGATGAAGTTACAGGTTAGTAATTGACCAAACCTTGTCGAGATGAATTAACAGTCCATTTTAGTTAATACTAGTGCCAGACGCATAATCTCACTGTCGGTCGTTGGATTTACCAACCACGCGTGCATATAGTTATGTCGTTCTGCCTACAGTAATTCAGATGTATGAGACAAGGACTGATTTGTAAGGGAATCATATATGAAGTATGAACTGCAATTATTATGTATAATTCTTCATGATGACCATGTGTGAACTGTTCGTGTATGGAATTGATATATTAAATTTATGTGGACTCAAGGAATGACTTATCAAGTCTCTGAACGTTGGAAGTTGAATATATAATAATGTTGACAAATATTCTATCCCACCTTCGCGTAATTTACCATCAATAGCACGACACCATAACTGACTAAGAAAGACAAGGGATAAAATGGAAGTAATTGTAATCACTGAAGAACCCTTTGGTAACACTGGATTTGTAACACTACTAAATACGCCCTTGTAACACTGGTAGGCCATTGTCGGGAACGAAAACAAAAAAAAAAATTTTTCAAGAGTCACTACGAACTATTTACTTTCAATGAACAATCACGTGATTTCATAAATATGTCGTGGCACACATGACTACGAAGGTTAAATCTGACGTCACAACATCATGCGTACATGCTAACGCTCAAGGGACAAACTCAGCACACTCCAGTTTTGATGAAAAATTCAAGCTCTCAATGAATCTAAAGATGGAAAAGTCGTTATCTGCCAACGAGGAGCAAGCAGTCCTAGACTCTGGTCTAGTCCGTTGGTGAAGATTGCATCGGACGACGGGTTAAAAGCTATAACGGTAATCTGTGACTTTTGTCATTGAGATATAACACAATACTGAGTCCATTTCTTATTTCACAGGCATGTCTAAATATTTTTATATATACGTAAAGTTTGTTTGTCCACTGTATGTCTTTATTGTTGATTAGTGGGAGGTTGGTGCGGCGGTTTGGAATGAATAACATGGCTCTGAGGATGCCGATATTCATTCTGAATGTTCCTTAAGGCCGTTAGTTATTTGCTTTTTAACGAAGAACCCATCGACGACCTTCCGATGATTTTCGTTCGTTCGTAATTGCAATTAATTGACCTTGCATGTTAGATGTCCAGTCTAGTTATAATTGGCGTATTTTAGTGTATTTAGTTCCAATTTTTATTCATTTCTGTAATCATGTTTGTAATCTTTATCGTTATTCTGACCTTACTATGATTTGGTTTATAGATTTTGTATAACCGTTGAGGAGTCCATGTATACGTCATCATTTTTTGTGTACGTAGGTTAATTCTTTATTCAGTTTGCTCTTTGACCTCTCGTTATTTCCGGTTTACTTTGTTTAATTTATAAATGCATTTTATTTGTGAAAATGTCTTTGTCGTTTTGTAATATTGTTCTGTAATCCTTGGTTAACAAATTGTGTTGTTTGTCTTCATTTCATTCATTTATGAGATAATATTAATACTATAATTTATTCATTCATAAGAGTGTAGATTAATATGATTAAATTTTTATGAGTTTTAAGGAGGAATTAGGGACTTTGCACCAATTTGCAGTGGTGGTCCAAGAAATGGGCAATGCACTTTATAGCTCATGATTATGACATAATATACAATAATTAATTATTATAAATTTATAACATATTAAGACATATTAAATGTTAATTAGTACACTTTCTCAGTACTACATTGTGAACTTAGTAACTATTAAGATTACATAACCTAATTATTTAGGTATAATACCCATAATTATTGAATACTAATATTAAGTGCATGATATAATGTCAACACTTTAGATAACTAACTATCATAACTATTTATGATAGATATTAGTGAGTATATATATATATAATATTTTTACAAAATATTATAGATTTGTGGAAACTTATAAATAACAGTACAGGAATATTGCAATTTCTTGTAGTGATTATTCATTCGTTGAGTAATTACAAATATCTACATAGACTTTATTAGTGATTACTAGACATAAGTAATTGAATACTTAAATAAATCAACTTCAAGAATGCTTACATTGGATCATTTAATTAAAATTGGAAAAGATTGTAATAAAAAGGGAGATGCACTCCTGGAATTTGCGGAACAACAACTTGCAAAATATAAGGCAGAGATGGAAGAACTTGAAAGAAAAGAGGCTGAAAAGAAAGCTATTGCTAAGGCAGAGATGGAAGAACTTGAAAGAAAAGAGGCTGAAAAGAAAGCTATTGCTAAGGCAGAGAAAGAAGAATTAAGACAAGAGGAAGAAAGAAAGGTGGCAAGAGATGAAATCCTACGGACTGAAGAAGAGAATAAATTGAAACGACAGGAAATCATACTGCAGCAAGAAATGGAATTGCAACGGCTTAAATTGGAAACAGCAAAACTTCATTCGCAGGGTGCTGCAGCAAACCAAAATGATAATGCTCAATCGGGATCTTCATCCAACCGACTTAAGGGCAATTATTACTTTAAGCTACCACCGTTCAAGTTACACGTAGACGATTTGTCATCATGGCTGGCGCGCTTTGAGGATATATGCAAGGTCAATAACCTTGACAAAACTGCATGGGCACTTAAACTCAAAGAATTTCTGGATGGCGAACCTGCAAGTGCAGCACAAAATATTGATCCGACATTAGCCACAGACTATGAGGCCATTAAGACTTTGTTATTGCGTCGGTTCCACTTGAACGAAGAGGCATGTAGATTACGTTTCAAAAGTTTGTTGCCAGATAATAATAAGGACTTTACAGGGTTTATTGCTAACATACGCAATACTTTTAACAGATGGGTTGAACTGGCAGGTGTCAACAAATCTTACGACAAGTTAGTCGATTTGTTATTGAGGGATAAAGTGTTAGCTTCTGTCAGCCCTCCGTTCTTTGCTTATCTGCAAGAACGTAAACCAGAAACTATTGATGAGTTAGAAAAAATTTCTTTAAATTACTGCACCGCTCATCCGAATACTAACATTTCTGGCTCGTTGATAAGAGAACCTCTTCCTGTAGCCTCCAATATGGCATATCATAGTAATAACAACCCAATAACACACAGTGTGGACAGAGGTAGGTTCAAAGGAAACTATGACATTAATTTTCATAAGAGACGTAATAGTTTTAACAATAACTTTAATAGAGGAAGACCACAAAATAGAAACTATTCACCTCAGTCCAGATGCAACAATAATCCACGTAACTCAAGTTATAATCGGTCATATAATTATAATAATGGTAACAACTGGAACAACAGCGATAATTATAACTCGAGACATCGAGATAACAGTTACAATAGGGGACAACGGGATAATTCAACTGATTATTCTCGTCATCGTTCTCATTCTCGTAGATCGACAAATTATAATCATAATACAGGAGCAGCCGTTACTACTGCTACAACCCCTGGGGTTCATAGTTCACCTACTAATAACAAAATACAGTCTTCATCTACATGTTATGCAATGAATTATAACGTGGCAAATAGTTGCCCAGAATGTAATCTTATATTTCAGAAGGCAAAAGAGACAGTTCTGAACTGTGGACACATTCTACCAGAAGTCAGTCTAGCAGTCAATGACGGAACAGGCTCGCTGATCTTCAACAGAGGAAAAGTTAATGGATCCGTCGTCTCAGTTTTAAGAGATTCGGGATCGACAACGATCGGAATCCGTCAGTCACTTGTTCATCCAAATTGTGCAACTGGAGAACATGTCAGGTGCATGACCTTTGGAGGAACCATAGAATGTTATCCAACTGCTATTATATATATTAATACACCTTTTTTCACAGGCAATGTTAAAGCATGCATGTTAAGAAACCCAATTGCCGACCTTATGGTGGGATGCATACACGGAAGTAAAGATTGCACACCAGAAGAGATTATTGAATGGGAAAAAATAATCTATGCATCGGAAATGCAGTAATAACCAGAGCACATACGAAACAATTAGAGACTATGGACACTGAAAACAAGGAAACAGACAAACATGAAAATATCGAGGTTCATTCTACTATTGACCGAGTATCCTTTGCTGAAAAACAGAAGGAAGACAGATCATTAACAAAATTTTTTGCATTGGTCAACAAAGTTGACAATCTTGCTATGAACAATAATAATAGTCATTGGTTTATTATTAAAAATGACATTTTATTAAGATGTTTTATGGATAAAACTCATGTAAGACAACAGGTCATGGTACCTTTTGCTTTTAGACGGTACATACTTCAACACGCACATGATTCTAAGTGCGCAGGTCACATGGGATATACTCGGACACGTTCTCGAGTATTATCTTCTTTTTTTTTGGCCGGGAGTGTCACGAGATATTTCACAGTACGTACGCTCCTGTACAATATGCCAGGAAGTGAAAGCACGAGGAGCCTTTCACACGGCGCCTATTCAGGCTTGTGACATATCTGTGAGACCCTTTGACAAGATGGCCATTGATATTATTGGCCCACTTTTACCATCAGCCAGAGGACATAGATTTAATCTCACGTGCATCGATTTATGCACACGATGGCCAGAAGCCATCCCATTGAAATCAACCACCACCAATGATGTAGCTGATGCACTACACCTGATCTTCTCTAGAGTAGGTTTTCCTAGGAAACTTTTATCAGATCATGGATCTCAATTTATATCTGAGACTATGACTGAAGTAATGAAGACTTGGAATATAGATAGAAATCTCAGTAGCATTTATCACCCAATGAGTAATGGTGCAGTAGAAAGACTTAACCGCACACTCAAACAAATGTTACATAAAGTTACAGTTAACCATCCACAGGACTGGGACAGAGTACTCCCAGCCGTGTTATTCGCTTATCGAGAGGTGCCACATGAACAAACTGGCTTCTCTCCATTTCAATTAGTCTTTGGCGCTCCACCAAGAGGTCCTATGGGACTAATAAAGGCTTATTGATTGACTCCGAGATGACTCAGGATACCCAGTCATCATATGAGTATGTAATTAATCTCCGGAATAACATTATTGATGCCTGCAAAATGGCAACAGCTTCATCTGAGGCTGCTAAAGCGAAAGCTAGAACTTTCCAAAACAGTAATAGACGATTACGTCAATTATTTCCAGGAGATCAAGCTTATGTGTTATTGCCACATAACGATAATAAACTTCTCATCTCGTGGAACGGTCCATACCAGGTTATCAATAAGATTTCTGATGCTGATTATGTCCTGGACATTAAGGGACATCACAAAATATTTCACATTAATATGCTCAAACAATTTCATACTCGACCTGAACATCTACAAGCTATTTTTCATGAACTAGATGACACTTTCGTACCTACATGTCACTATTCTAATTTGTCTGTTATCCAGGAAGAAGAATCTTCTTTTCCTGAGGTACAGTTAGAATTACCTGTACCTGTAGTACAGCTTACTGAATCTTGGCGGGACGTAACCATCTCTTCGTCGGTTACACCGCAACAGCATCAACAGATTGCTGGACTTCTACAATCTTATCCAGATGTGTTGACCGACGTTCCAGGTCGCACATCAGTCATTAGTCATGACATCACTCTTAACGATGATACTCCAATTCGGGTACATCCATATTCTGTTCCTCTACACTTTCTT